>OW028653.1:13012500-13374257 GCA_932294365.1 Diachrysia chrysitis | reverse complement strand
AGAAGGAAGTGGGAAGCCCTGGCTCGATCAACGGTAGCATATTGCTAAGGGCGACCCAGTGGTAAACACGCGCAGCACAGAAAACTCAGCGGAAGAAAGTGAGACCCAGTATCGTGTTATCCAAGCGAATCTCCAAAGATGCAGCCAGGCGACCGAAGAACTAATCGTAGAGGCGACCAAGCAAAAGGTAGCTTTTGCTTTACTGCAAGAGCCCTACATTGGAGCTGCCCGAAACCTGAAGGCATATCAAGGCACTCGGGTAGTGCAATGCACGAAGAACTTGGACAAAACCGTGAAATCCGCCATCGTCTTGTTTGACGACAACATAGACATTACCCAATACCCAACACTAACAACTGAGAACATTGTGGTTGCCAAATTAAGAACAGAGGCATGGGAGGTCGTGGTGATATCGGTCTATTTGGAGGGAGATGGGAATATCGAGACTGATATCGACCTGATACAGACGATGGTGGACAAAACGGGGGGGAAAAACACGATACTGGGAGGAGATGTGAACGCGTGGAACATCTGGTGGGGAAGTGCGGACTATAACAGAAGAGGTGAAACATTGGGCTCGGCACTGGATGAGATGGGATTACACATTTTAAACCGGGGCACTGATCCCACATACGATTACTACAGAGGGGGCAGAAGATACACGAGCTGCGTTGATCTCACAGTATGCACTGCAGACATGCTCGGGAAAGTCGTCAACTGGCGTCTCAACCCAGATCTAACAGTATCCGACCACAGGGCAATTCAATTCGAAATAAACCTAAGAAGATCCAAAGGCATAGATATTAAAAGAACAACGAGGAAATACAACACTAAGAAAGCAAACTGGGTAGAGTTCCACCGGGAGCTCACCCACATATGGGATAGGGAAAACCTCAACAATGGAAACATAAAGGAAATTAACACCGTAGAAGAATTAGACAGAAAAATTAATATATACACAGAAGGAATAGTTGAAGCCTGCGAGAAACATCTACAAAAAGCGGAAGGTAAAAAACGAAAAGGGTTGCCCTGGTGGACGGAAGAACTTACCAGCAAAAAACATGAAGTTAAAAAACTGAAAAGACGCCTGGTGAATGCAGCACAAATACGACGAGAGAGCGTGCTGCAAGAGTACCTTCAAGCCAAGGCTGAGTACGCGCAGCTTGTGAAAAACACGAAAACGGAAAGTTGGAAGACCTTCTGCACCAAACAAGAGAAGGAAAGTATGTGGGACAGCATCTACAGAGTGATAGGCCGGACAACCACCCGGCAGGAAGACCTCCCACTCATCCACAACGGCAGGGTGCTGGAGGGCGCCGAGTCAGCAAAAATCCTGGCGGAGACTTTCTACCCCGAGGACGTACAAAGCGAGGATACTGCAGCCCACAAATTAATAAGAGCGCACGCTGACACAGTCAATGAGGGGGAAGAAGAAGAATCTTCTGACCCTCCATTCACAATAGAAGAGCTTAAGTGGGCTGCAAACAGTTTTAATCCTAAAAAGGCTCCCGGGGTCGATGGACTAACCGCGGACATCTGTGGAGCGGCCATAAATCACTGCCCTGAAATCTTCTTGGAATTACTAAACCAGTGCCTCAGCCTGTCACACTTCCCCACACTTTGGAAAGAAGCAGTCGTGGTGATCCTGCCAAAGCCGGGGAAAGAAGAATATACGTCACCAAAATCATACCGGCCGATTGGACTACTGCCGGTCCTAGGCAAAATATGGGAAAAGATGTTAATGCGCAGAATAAAGTGGTACACACTAAACGACCAGAGCAAAAGGCAATACGGGTTCACACCACAGCGCAGTACCGAGGACTCCCTCTATGACTTGATGGCTCACATAAGACAAGAGCTAAAGAAAAAGAAACTTATAGTGCTGGTGTCACTGGACATAGAGGGAGCCTTCGACGGCGCGTGGTGGCCCGCAATTAGATGCCGGCTAGCAGAAACAAGATGCCCAAAAAACCTGAGAAGAGTAATAGATAGCTACCTAACTAACAGAAGGGTATTATTAAGGTATGCAGGAGCCGAATGCGCGAAAAGGGCAGAGAAGGGATGCGTCCAGGGGTCGATAGGTGGTCCAACCTTCTGGAATCTGCTACTAGACCCACTGTTGAAAGATCTTGAAGAGCGGGGGGACTACTGCCAGGCCTTCGCAGACGACGTTGTGCTGGTTTTCTCCGGGGAGACAGCGCTGGATGTCTCGAGACGGGCGAACGATGCCCTGGCCCGAGTGCGGGAGTGGGGGGTCGTGAACAAGCTCAAGTTTGCGCCGCATAAAACCAAGGCGATGGTGATAACAAACAAGCTGAAACACGACACACCACTCTTGCGCATGGCTGGGGAGGACATCGCAATGTCTCGCGACATCAAGATACTTGGCCTAACAATAGATAACAAATTAACATTCAATCAGCACGTTAAGAACATATGCAGGAAGGCAATTAATATATACAAACAGCTAGCCAGAGCGGCCAAGATTGAGTGGGGACTCTCCCCGGAGATAATCAGAACAATATACGTCGCGGTGGTCGAACCAGTGGTCCTGTACGCGGCAAGCGCATGGGCACCGGCGGCAAATAAAATCGGAGTTAAGAAACAACTTAATATGGTACAGCGCGGATTCGCCCAAAAAATGGTGAAGGCATATAGGACCACGTCCCTTAACTCGGCCCTAATACTCTCCGGGACACTTCCTCTAGATCTCAGGATCAGGGAGGCAGCCTCTCTTTACGAAGTGAAGAGAGGGCACTCCCGGGGAGTGTTGGGAGATCGAGATGTGGAAACTCCAACACCATACACCGAAACACCACACCCGGCGACACTTACACACTTGGAGTTCGGACTGATTGGAGATAGTGCAGAGTTGGCCCAGCAAGAGAATGACGGGCCCCACGTCTATACAGACGGTAGTAAGATCGAGGGCAAGGTCGGAGCGGCACTATCCATTTGGGATAGTGGCGCAGAGACCACCGTCAAAAAACTCAAGCTGGAGCAATTCTGCACTGTCTTCCAGGCCGAGCTCCTGGCACTCACACACGCCACACGAATTGTCAAGTCCCACGGGTCCGGTGAAGTCTTCACCTTATACTGCGACTCCAGGTCTGCGCTAGAGACGGTCACCCGTGGAGTTTCCCTACATCCCCTTGCTGTAGAAACGAGAAGTAATATCCAAGAGGCACAAGAGCGTGGCAAAACAGTAAATCTCATGTGGATAAAAGCCCACGCGGGGATGGCGGGAAACGAGCGGGCGGACGAACTCGCCAAAGACGCGGCTCTGAGGATGAGGACTAAGCCGGACTACGACAAGTGCCCCGTGTCATTCGTAAAGCGCATCTTGCGAATGAGTTCGATTAACGAGTGGGAAAATAGGTATCAGGGTGAGCCAACTGCAAAAACTACCAAGATTTTCTTCCCAACCGCGACAGACGCTTTTAAAATAATAAAAAAGTTAGAGCTGAGCCCCTTGCTGGTCCAGATACTGACGGGGCATGGCGGGTTTTCCAAGTACTTGAATAGGTTCAAGTGCAAGGACAGTCCGTCATGTCCTTGTGACCCCAGCAAGGACGAAACAGTAGAACATATTTTGATTGAGTGCCCTATCTATGGCAAAATACGATATGACTTCGAAGCCGAACACAACGTAAAAATCAGCGTAGAAAACTTGGCGGAGTTAATGTCAAATAAACAAACAATGAAACATTTCACCAAATACTGCGAGAAAATTGCAGGTATGGCAGTTCTTAAAAATAAATAGATTAATAAATAATAAAGTGAGCATAATAAGATTGTTTGATTCAATGTTAAATAAATAAGAAACTAGATATTAAGTACTATATATATATAAGTATAAGGATAAAAGTAGAATAAGATTAGTAAATAAGACTAGTAAATAAGAAGTAGCAAGCAATAAATACGCATAACATAATGAATAGGGCACAAATAAAGTGCAATAAAAATGTAAAAAGATAGATTAAGAAAATTTTTAGAAACACTAGTAACTAAAATAAGAATTGTAAACCGTTAACGCGGTATTCATTAAGATAGAATATAGGCACTGGTTTCCCCATGCCAGTGGAAACGTAAAAAAAAAAAAAAAAAAAAAAAAAAAAAAAAAAAAAAAAAAAAAAAAAAAAAACCTAACCTAACCTAACCTAACCTAACCTTTTTTTTTTTTTTTTTTTTTTTTGACGGGGGGAAATCCTCATGGACTTCCTCCGCCTGGGGAGAGGCGGAGGGGCGTGCCGGACTCTTACCGGCTAAAACCCCCCGGTGTCTCCTCGCACGTGCGCGCGGGGCCGCGGGAATCCAAATTCTTCCGCAGCCCCGCACTAGTGCCGGCCCGGTCTGCCCGGGCCTCGTCTCCTGCACGGGGTAGTGAGGTGTTAACTACCCCGTGCATCGTCTCAGAGGCGCGCGCCGACACCCGCGCGCGCCTCCGCCTCGGGTCCATCGAATAGGGGGCGGGGACTTCCCCAAGTCCCTCGCCCCTGGACCCATTTATGGGGGGCGGAAAAGGGCGTTATCCGCCCTTCCCCTGCGCCCGGTGCGCCTTCTGCGGCCCGGGAAGGGAGTCGAGATCTCCCTCTCCCGTTCCGCAGCTTCCTTCTGCGACATCACGTCCTCGCAGAAGGACACCACCGCGTCCCACGACTCTGCGCCGCCGACCATCCTCCGCACTACGGCCGGCAGCGACAGATCGCCTCCAACTTCCTCTGTGAGGACACGGCGCTGCTCCTCCCAAGCTACACACTCGGAGAGTGTGTGTTGCGCCGTGTCCTCCCCGCAATGGACGCAGTGGTGGCACCGAGCGTCCGGCTCCCTATCTATGCGACACAGGTACTTGCCGAAGCAGCCGTGCCCCGACAGCACCTGCGTCACCCTGAACGACAGGGAGCCGTGCCTCCTCCCGAGCCAGACGTCGAGTACTGGCCGGATCGCCTCGACGGTAGCGAGGCCGGCGGCAGGGCGCAGAAGCCTTTGCCGCCATTCCGCCACCAGGACCTGACGGAGCTCATCTCGGCGCAGCGCGATCTGCCGCTGCGCCGGTCTCGAGCCCCGTGCCCGCTCTTCCTCGCGCCATCTATACAATGACGCGAGTACTTTCGCCTCTAGGTCCCAGGGCGGGGATCCGGCCAGGACGCAAGCCGCCTCGTAGGAAATCGTGCGATACCCGCGGACGACCCTGACGGCCATCGCCCTCTGCGGTTTGCGCAGAGTAGCGAGTGTTCCGGCCGCCAGGTCCATCGCCCACACAGGGGCCCCATAAAGGGCCATGGATCGCACGATCCCCACGTACAACCGCCTACAGGCGGCGCTCGGGCCCCCCAAATTGGGAAGCAACGTTGATAGCGCGCCCGCTGCACCCATCAGCTTGGGCGCCAGCCGCCGGAAGTGGGGTCCGAATTCCCATCGGCTGTCGAGCACCAATCCTAGGTACTTCATGGTGGACTCGACAGCTATCCGGGCCCCACTGATCACGATGTGTGATCCCGGCGCCGGCGCCCGTCGGGGGCCATGAAACACCATGGCCTCCGACTTGTTCAGGGCCACCTCCAGGCCCAGGCGCAACCTAACCTAACCTAACCTAACCTAACCTAACCTAACCTAACCTAACCTAACCTAACCGGAAAGCTAAAAATAGGAAAGTCGTCGTCAGTTGTCGGACCGAGGAACAGCGGAACAAGGTGCAGACAAAAATCGAGGCAGCAGGTCAACAGCTAGAGGTCCTGGTGGTAAAAAATCAGGACCCCCTCGTCATCCTCAGGGACGTCCTTAGTTCTCACAAGGACGATGAAGTCCTGGAGTTCCTGAGGATGCAAAATAAAAAAAACTGTTTCGCGGTCTTTCAGCTGGCGACGGCAAAATTGAAATCAGATTTAGGAAAAAAAGCTCGCAATGACCTACTCTGTCACATAGTAGCTAGGGTGTCTCCCACCCTCTGGAGTCGGCTGTTGGAGGCGTCTGAGGTGTACATAGACCTCCAGCGCATCGGGGTGGAGGACCAGTCACCGCTGGTCCAGTGCTCGATGTGCTTGGGGTACGGGCACAGCAGACGCCTCTGCACTGAAACCACTGAAAAGTGTGGACACTGCGGGGGCCCTCACCAACGAAAAGACTGCGCCGACAAACTTGCCAACGCAGTTCCCACCTGCTGCAACTGCGTTACCGCTAAACTGGACATGACGGGGCACAACGCGTTCAGCTCAGATTGCCCCGTCCGACGCAGGTGGGACGCATTGGCGCGCGCCAAGATATCGTATTGCTGAGGGCTCCATGGCAGAAATAGCGGCCACTACCACTAACGGTCTTAAGGCGTACCCGATAATGCAGGCCAATTTGCAAAGGAAGGAGTTAGCGACTGCGGAGTTGTTCCAGGGTGCTATGGAAAGAAAAGCTACTATGGCGCTCATACAGGAGCCATACGTGGGAGGAAAAAGAAGAATGAGAGACTACCGTGGGTCGAGAATATACCAGGCATCGGAAGAAGGAAGCGGGACTGTAAAGGCGGCCATTGTTGTCTTCGACCAAAACCTCGATGTCACGCAGTACCCAGAACTCACCACACACAACATCGTCGTGGTGAGGATCCACACCAGTGCCTGGGAGCTCACGGTGGTCTCGGCATATTTCGAACCCGATGTACCCCTGGCACCTTATCTGGAGCACCTTGGGGCGATTCGGCAACGCCTGGGATCCCAAAGCCTGCTTATCGGAGGGGACGTAAACGCCAAAAGCCCGTGGTGGGGAAGCAGAGTTGAAGACCACAGAGGGGAGGAGCTGTGCGGCCTACTCGCGGAGCTAGACCTGCAGGTGCTAAACAGCGGCACCACGCCCACTTTCGACACTGTTAGAGGGGGAAAACTCTACAGTAGTCACGTAGATATCACGGCGTGCTCGGCGGACCTTCTCGGCCTAGTGGAGGAATGGAGAGTGGACGTGGGAATGACGAGCTCGGACCACAACGGCATTGTATTTGAAATAAAACTTAAAAAATCAGTTGGAAATAACATAAAAAGCACCACTAGAAAATACAACACCAAAAAAGCAAATTGGGAGCAGTTTCGTGAGAAACTGGCCCAATTGAAAATAGCAAATAAAATAAATAAAACTGAAATAGAAAATATTAACACAATAGAAAAATTAGAAGACACAGTAAAAACATATATAAATATAATAGAAAAAACATGTAACACTACCATACCAATAAAGAAAAACCAAAATAAACAAACCTTGCCGTGGTGGTCCGACGAGCTCTCCGCGTTGAAGAAGATGGTCACCACTAGGAGGAGAAGGATCCGTTGCGCTGCGCCGATTCGTAGAGATGGTGTCGTTGCCGCATACCTGGAAGCGAAAGAACAATATGAAAGGGAGGCCAAACACGCTCAGATCCAGAGTTGGAAGGAGTTTTGCTCTAAGCAGGATAGAGAGGGAGTCTGGGAGGGCATCTACAGGGTAATAGGGAGGACCGCAAAAAGACTGGAGGACTTGACCCTAGAGAAAGATGGTGAAGCTCTTGACCCGGCTCAGTCGGCAGCCTTTCTCGCGGAGACATTCTACCCACCGGATCTAGAAAGTGAGGACAGCGAGGACCAGAGGACTATCAGAAATCTCGCTAAGCGGGTAAACGAGCGGGTCCATGGTGAGGTACATGACCCGCCGTTCACAGCGCACGAACTGAAGTCCTCAGTCCAAGCATTCAACCCGAGAAAGGCGCCGGGAGCAGACGGATTCACAGCAGACATCTGCCGTCAAACCATACTCCAGGACCCCGAGTCGTTCCTTGCCCTGGCCAACAAATGCCTCAGTCTGGGGCATTTCCCAAAGCCCTGGAAAGAGGCCACAGTCGTGGTCCTGAGGAAGCCGGGCAAGGACGACTACAAACGAGTGAAATCGTACAGGCCAATCGGCCTGCTACCAGTCCTCGGTAAGGTCCTGGAGAAAATGGTGGTAGCTAGGCTCCAGTGGCACCTGGTGCCGCGACTAAGTACTCGCCAGTATGGCTTTATGCCACAGAGAAGCACGGAGGACTCTCTCTATAATCTGGTGAACCAAATAAAAGCGGAAATCAAGCTCAAAAAGATAGTCACGCTCGTTTCGCTAGATATAGAGGGAGCCTTCGATAGCGCTTGGTGGCCGGCCATCAAAGTCAGACTGGCTGAGGAACAGTGTCCGGTAAACATCAGGCGACTGCTGGACAGCTACTTAGACGGCAGATGTGTGAAACTGAGATACGCGGGCATCGAGCACGAAAGAGTCACACAAAAGGGTTGCGTCCAGGGGTCGATAGGCGGTCCGATTCTCTGGAACGTCCTTTTAGATTCCCTCCTCAAATTATTGGAAGCGGAAGGCGTAAATTGCCAAGCGTTTGCGGACGATGTAGTCCTCCTCTTTGCTGGGTTCACCGCGCTGGAGGTGCAGCGACGGGCCAATGCCGCCCTCGAGCATGTAAGGAGATGGGGTGTTCAATACAAACTAAAGTTTGCACCACACAAGACCTGTGCAATGCTGCTCACTAACAAGCTCAAATATGACACCCCACATCTGAGCATGGGCGGGGTCGACATTGGCATGTCTCGCGAGGTGAAAGTTCTGGGGCTGACTATAGACGACAAATTGACCTTTAACAGCCACGTCGAAGTCGTCTGTAGGAAGGCCCTAAACTTCTACAAGCAGCTCCAGCGTGCTGCAAAAATTAGCTGGGGACTACATCCGGACATAGTCCGCACACTCTACACGGCGGTGGTAGAGCCCGTTGTTCTATACGCAGCGGCAGCATGGGCACCAGCCGCCAAAAAGCTTGGGGTGCAGAAGCGCCTTAACACGGTGCAGAGAGGAGTAGCCCAAAAAATCTGCAAGGCCTATCGCACGGTCTCCCTACACTCGGCCCTAATTCTGGCCGGGATACTACCTTTGGACCTTCGAATACAAGAAGCAGCAGCCTTGTACGAAGCGCGGAAAGGGTCATCCCGGCTAGTGCTGGGAGACCGGGAGGTCGAGCGCGTGGTGGGCTTTGCAGAGACCCCGCATCCGGCCCAACGTCCAGAACTCAGTTTTGAGTACCTGGACGAGCAAAGCCTGGTAGACCGTAGCAACGTGCAGGAGCGTCGGATTTACACCGACGGCAGTAAGATAGGGGGCAAAGTAGGAGCTGCGCTGACCGTTTGGGACAGCCACTCCGAAATCAAGTCCCGGAAACTATCACTGCCCGCTTACTGCACAGTCTACCAGGCGGAGCTCCTGGCACTATGTCGGGCAACGGGCGAAACTCTCCAAGGCAGCGAACGGAGCTATGGCATTTACAGTGACTCGATGGCGGCACTGCAGGCGGTCACTTGCCATAGCTCCAAGCATCCACTGGCGCATCAAGCGCGGCAGAACCTCAGCGAGGCCTTGATCCGAGGCAAAGCTGTGTCCTTGTTCTGGATCAAGGCCCACGCCGGATTCGAGGGCAATGAACGCGCGGACGTCTTGGCCAAGGAGGCGGCCCTTTCGAGCCGGAGAACACCGGACTACGACCGGTGTCCGGTTTCATTCGTCAAAAACCAGCTTCGCAGCCAGACTCTCGACGAATGGAACCGGAGATACCTGGCGGGAGAGACCGCTTCTGTAACCAAGACGTTCCTCCCAAACGCGGTGGATGCTCACAAGCTTGTGAAGAAAATAGCACCGGAAGGCATGACGACGCAAGTGCTGACGGGACATGGTGGGTTCTCCCAGTACCTGCACAGATTTAAATGCAAAGAGAGCCCATCATGCATCTGCGATCCCGAAGCTGAGGAAAGCGTCATGCACTTACTCTTTGAATGCCCCGTCTTCGCAAAAGACAGAATTGCACTGGAGCAGACCCTAGACGAGGAAGTGAGTGCTGCAAATGCTCACTGCCTCGTAGCAAATTCAAAATACAGGAAATTATTCATTAAATTTGCAGTGAGCGTTTGCAGCGCCACCAATAAAAGAAACAAAACCTAATTTAAAAATAATACCAGCAACCCTGAGGAACCCCTGCATACCAAAGACTCTGACTACGTCAGAGGGACTATAGCGTCATAAACATGAAAAAAAAAAAAAAAAACCTAACCTAACCTAACCTAACCTAACCTAACCTTTTTTTTTTTTTTTTTTGACGGGGGGAAATCCTCATGGACTTCCTCCGCCTGGGGAGAGGCGGAGGGGCGTGCCGGACTCTTACCGGCTAAAACCCCCCGGTGTCTCCTCGCACGTGCGCGCGGGGCCGCGGGAATCCAAATTCTTCCGCAGCCCCGCACTAGTGCCGGCCCGGTCTGCCCGGGCCTCGTCTCCTGCACGGGGTAGTGAGGTGTTAACTACCCCGTGCATCGTCTCAGAGGCGCGCGCCGACACCCGCGCGCGCCTCCGCCTCGGGTCCATCGAATAGGGGGCGGGGACTTCCCCAAGTCCCTCGCCCCTGGACCCATTTATGGGGGGCGGAAAAGGGCGTTATCCGCCCTTCCCCTGCGCCCGGTGCGCCTTCTGCGGCCCGGGAAGGGAGTCGAGATCTCCCTCTCCCGTTCCGCAGCTTCCTTCTGCGACATCACGTCCTCGCAGAAGGACACCACCGCGTCCCACGACTCTGCGCCGCCGACCATCCTCCGCACTACGGCCGGCAGCGACAGATCGCCTCCAACTTCCTCTGTGAGGACACGGCGCTGCTCCTCCCAAGCTACACACTCGGAGAGTGTGTGTTGCGCCGTGTCCTCCCCGCAATGGACGCAGTGGTGGCACCGAGCGTCCGGCTCCCTATCTATGCGACACAGGTACTTGCCGAAGCAGCCGTGCCCCGACAGCACCTGCGTCACCCTGAACGACAGGGAGCCGTGCCTCCTCCCGAGCCAGACGTCGAGTACTGGCCGGATCGCCTCGACGGTAGCGAGGCCGGCGGCAGGGCGCAGAAGCCTTTGCCGCCATTCCGCCACCAGGACCTGACGGAGCTCATCTCGGCGCAGCGCGATCTGCCGCTGCGCCGGTCTCGAGCCCCGTGCCCGCTCTTCCTCGCGCCATCTATACAATGACGCGAGTACTTTCGCCTCTAGGTCCCAGGGCGGGGATCCGGCCAGGACGCAAGCCGCCTCGTAGGAAATCGTGCGATACCCGCGGACGACCCTGACGGCCATCGCCCTCTGCGGTTTGCGCAGAGTAGCGAGTGTTCCGGCCGCCAGGTCCATCGCCCACACAGGGGCCCCATAAAGGGCCATGGATCGCACGATCCCCACGTACAACCGCCTACAGGCGGCGCTCGGGCCCCCCAAATTGGGAAGCAACGTTGACAGCGCGCCCGCTGCACCCATCAGCTTGGGCGCCAGCCGCCGGAAGTGGGGTCCGAATTCCCATCGGCTGTCGAGCACCAATCCTAGGTACTTCATGGTGGACTCGACAGCTATCCGGGCCCCGCTGATCACGATGTGTGATCCCGGCGCCGGCGCCCGTCGGGGGCCATGAAACACCATGGCCTCCGACTTGTTCAGGGCCACCTCTAGGCCCAGGCGCCGGATGCGGTTCACCACCTGTGACACCGCAGCCGTGGCTAACAACGTCGCTTCCCTGTGCGAACTCCCCCGGGCAGTGACAAGCGTGTCGTCCGCATAACACGTCAAGTCGGCGCCCGATGGGAGCTCGCCTCTCAGCACCCAGTCGTAGCCGATGTTCCACAGGAGCGGTCCCAAGACCGATCCCTGTGGAACACCGCACGACATGGGGTGCTGACCAGCACCGTCACGTCCCCTATAGGTGACGCACCTACCCTCCAGGTAAGCCCCTACTGTACGGCGGAGGTAGGGAGGCACGCGATGGTATATAAGTGCCTCCCGAATACAACTCCAGGGTAGGGTGTTAAAAGCGTTGGAGATGTCCAAGGACACCGCCAGCAACACCCCACCCCGGGACACCGTTTCCTCCGCCAGGCTCCTCACGCGCATGATGGCGTCTATGGTGGAGCGCCCCCGACGAAAACCAAATTGGTTTCCGTCCAGGTCCGGCCCTTCTCTGCACAAGTGGCTGACGAGGCGATCTGCGATGATGCGCTCAAAAAGTTTGCCCGCCTCGTCAAGCAGCACTATGGGCCGAACCTAACCTAACCTAACCTAACCTAACCTAACCTAACCTAACCTAACCTAACCTAACCTAACCTAACCTAACCTAACCTAACCTAACCTAACCTAACCTAACCTAACCTAACAATTTGAAACCTAACGCTCGGAAAATTAACATTCACAAACCTAACCTTGTGAAACCTAACTTTGTCTAACCTAATAATTTGAAACCTAACATTCACAAACCTAAATTTGTCAAAACTAACCTAAAATTGAATGAAAATGAAAATGAAAATGAAAATGAAAATGAAAATGAAAATGAAAATGGATACCGATACCGATACCGAATTGAATTGGAATTGAATTGGAATTGAATTGGAATTGAATTGGAATTGAATTGGAATTGAATTGGAATTGAATTGGAATTGAATTGGAATTGAATTGGAATTGAATTGGAATTGAATTGGAATTGAATTGGAATTGAATTGGAATTGAATTGTATTGAATTGGAAATCTTATTTTTATTGAATCGGAATTGAATTGAAAATCTTATTTTTATTGAATTGGTATTGATTTGGAATTAAATTTGAGTGAATTAAAAAAAAATCAACTTGCTGAAATGGAATTTCAATTAGCCGAGTATTATTTAAGCCTATTATAAATTTAGTTTGTTATTATTTTAGACAATTATTAATTTAGCCGTTCATAATTTAAGACGATTTTTAATTTAGCTGGTTAAAATTTTTGCCGGTTATCATTTTAGCCGGTTTTGATTTTAGCCGATTATAATTTTAGCCGATATTCATTTTAGACTATTATAATTTAAGTCGATTAATTTTTTAGCCGATTTAAAATTTTGCCAGTTATTATTTTAGACATTTATTATTTTAGCCGGTTATTATTTTCTTAAATAATTATTTTGGCCTATTATAATTTTAGCCGATTATAATTTTAGCCGATTATTATTTTAGCCGATAATTATTTTAGCCGGTTATTATTTTAGCCGGTTATTATTTAGCCGGTTATTATTTTAGCCGGTCGTTATTTTAGCTGGTTTTAATTTTAGCCGGTTTTGATTTTAGCCGATTATAATTTTAGCCGATATTCATTTTAGACTTTTATAATTTAAGCCTATTATTTTTTTAAGCCGATTTTAAATTTTGCCAGTTATTATTTTAGAAATTTATTATTTTAGCCGGTTATTATTTTCTTCAATAATTATTTTGGCCTATTATAATTTTAGCCGATTATAATTTTAGCCGATTATAATTTTAGCCGATTATTATTTTAGCCGGTTATTATTTTAGCCGGTTATTATTTAGCCGGTTATTATTTTAGCCGGTTATTATTTAAGCCGTTTATTATTTTAGCCGGTTATTATTTTAGCCGGTTATTATTTTAGCCGGTTATCATTTTAGCCGGTTATTATTTTAGCCGGTTATTATTTTAGCCAGTTATTATTTTAGCTTGTTATTATTTTGGCCGGTTATTTTTTTAGCCGGTTATTATATAAGCCGGTTATAATTGTAGTTGGCTATTATTTTAGCCGGTTATTATTTTAGCCGGTTATTATTTTAGCCGGTTATTATTTAAGCCGGTTATTATTTTAGCCGGTTATTATTTTAGCCAGTTATTATTTTAGCCGGTTATTATTTTAGCCGGTTATTACATTAGCCTGTTATTATTTTAGCCGGTTATTATATAAGCCGGTTATAATTGTGGTTGAGTATTATTTTAGCCGGTTATTATTTTCTTAAATAATTATTTTGGCCTATTATAATTTTAGCCGATTATAATTTTAGCCGATTATTATTTTAGCCGATTATTATTTTAGCCGGTTATTATTTTCTTCAATAATTATTTTGGCCTATTATAATTTTAGCCGATTATAATTTTAGCCGATTATAATTTTAGCCGATTATTATTTTAGCCGATTATTATTTTAGCCGGTTATTATTTTAGCCGGTTATTATTAAGCCGGTTATTATTTTAGCCGGTTATTATTAAAGCCGTTTATTATTTTAGCCGTTTATTATTTTAGCCGGTTATTATTTAAGCCGGTTATTATTTTAGCCGGTTATTATTTTAGCCGGTTATTATTTTAGCCGGTTATTATTTTAGCCGGTTTTTATTTTAACCGGTTATTATTTTAGCCGGTTATTACATTAGCTAGTTATTATTTTAGCCGGTTATTATATAAGCCGGTTATAATTGTAGTTGAGTATTATTTTAGCCGGTTATTATTTAAGCTGTTAATTATATTAGCTGGTCATTATTTTAGCCGGTTATTTTTTAAGCCAATTATTGTTTTGGCCAATAAAAAAAATTGCCGTTTATTATTTTAAGCGATTATTATTTAGGCTGATAATTATTTCAGCCGATCATTATTTAAGCCAAATATTTTTTATGCCTATCGTTACCGATACCGATATCGATACTGATACAGATACCGACAACAAAACCATTCCTTGTAAAACTAAACATTCACAAAACTAGCCTCGTGAAACGTTACATTCTTTAACGTAACATTTTTAACCTAACAATTTGAAACCTAACGCTCGGAAAATTAACATTCACAAACCTAACCTTGTGAAACCTAACTTTGTCTAACCTAATAATTTGAAACCTAACATTCACAAACCTAAATTTGTCAAAACTAACCTAAAATTGAATGAAAATGAAAATGAAAATGAAAATGAAAATGAAAATGAAAATGAAAATGAAAATGAAAATGGATACCGATACCGATACCGAATTGAATTGGAATTGAATTGGAATTGAATTGGAATTGAATTGGAATTGAATTGGAATTGAATTGGAATTGAATTGGAATTGAATTGGAATTGAATTGGAATTGAATTGGAATTGGATTGGAATTGAATTGGAATTGAATTGGAATTGAATTGGAATTGAATTGGAATTGAATTGGAATTAAATTTGGAATTGAATTGGAATTGAATTGGAATTGAATTGGAATTGAATTGGAATTGAATTGGAATTGAATTGGAATTGAATTGGAATTGAATTGAAATTGAATTGGAATTGAATTGGAATTGAATTGTATTGAATTGGAAATCTTATTTTTATTGAATTGGAATTGAATTGAAAATCTTATTTTTATTGAATTGGTATTGATTTGGAATTAAATTTGAGTGAATTAAAAAAAAATCAACTTGCTGAAATGGAATTTCAATTAGCCGAGTATTATTTAAGCCTATTATAAATTTAGTTTGTTATTATTTTAGACAATTATTAATTTAGCCGTTCATAATTTTAGACGATTTTTGATTTAGCTGGTTAAAATTTTTGCCGGTTATCATTTTAGCCGGTTTTGATTTTAGCCGATTATAATTTTAGCCGATATTCATTTTAGACTATTATAATTTAAGTCGATTAATTTTTTAGCCGATTTAAAATTTTGCCAGTTATTATTTTAGGCATTTATTATTTTAGCCGGTTATTATTTTCTTAAATAATTATTTTGGCCTATTATAATTTTAGCCGATTATAATTTTAGCCGATTATTATTTTAGCCGATTATTATTTTAGCCGGTTATTATTTTCTTCAATAATTATTTTGGCCTATTATAATTTTAGCCGATTATTATTTTAGCCGGTTATTATTTTAGCCGGTTATTATTTAGCCGGTTATTATTTTAGCCGGTTATTATTTAAGCCGTTTATTATTTTAGCCGTTTATTATTTTAGCCGGTTATTATTTAAGCCGGTTATTATTTTAGCCGGTTATTATTTTAGCCGGTTATTATTTTAGCCGGTTATTATTTTAGCCGGTTATTATTTTAGCCGGTTATTATTTTAGCCGGTTATTATTTTAGCCGGTTATTACATTAGCCGGTTATTATTTTAGCCGGTTATTATATAAGCCGGTTATAATTGTAGTTGAGTATTATTTTAGCCGGTTATTATTTTCTTAAATAATTATTTTGGCCTATTATAATTTTAGCCGATTATAATTTTAGCCGATTATTATTTTAGCCGATTATTATTTTAGCCGGTTATTATTTTCTTCAATAATTATTTTGGCCTATTATAATTTTAGCCGATTATAATTTTAGCCGATTATTATTTTAGCCGATTATTATTTTAGCCGGTTATTATTTTAGCCGGTTATTATTTAGCCGGTTATTATTTTAGCCGGTTATTATTTAAGCCGGTTATTATTTTAGCCGGTTATTATTTTAGCCGGTTTTTATTTTAGCCGGTTATTATTTTAGCCGGTTATTACATTAGCCGGTTATTATTTTAGCCGGTTATTATATAAGCCGGTTACAATTGTAGTTGAGTATTATTTTAGCCGGTTATTATTTAAGCTGTTAATTATATTAGCTGTTCATTATTTTAGCCGGTTATTTTTTAAGCCAATTATTGTTTTGGCCAATAAAAAAAATTGCCGTTTATTATTTTAAGCGATTATTATTTAGGCTGATAATTATTTCAGCCGATCATTATTTAAGCCAAATATTTTTTATGCCTATCGTTACCGATACCGATATCGATACTGATACAGATACCGACAACAAAACCATTCCTTGTAAAACTAAACATTCACAAAACTAGCCTCGTGAAACGTTACATTCTTTAACGTAACATTTTTAACCTAACAATTTGAAACCTAACGCTCGGAAAATTAACATTCACAAACCTAACCTTGTGAAACCTAACTTTGTCTAACCTAATAATTTGAAACCTAACATTCACAAACCTAAATTTGTCAAAACTAACCTAAAATTGAATGAAAATGAAAATGAAAATGAAAATGAAAATGAAAATGGATACCGATACCGATACCGAATTGAATTGGAATTGAATTGGAATTGAATTGGAATTGAATTGGAATTAAATTGGAATTGAATTGGAATTGAATTGGAATTGAATTGGAATTGAATTGGAATTGAATTGGAATTGAATTGGAATTGAATTGGAATTGAATTTGAATTGAATTGGAATTGAATTGGAATTGAATTGGAATTGAATTGGAATTGAATTGGAATTGAATTGGAATTGAATTGTATTGAATTGGAAATCTTATTTTTATTGAATTGGAATTGAATTGAAAATCTTATTTTTATTGAATTGGTATTGATTTGGAATTAAATTTGAGTGAATTAAAAAAAAATCAACTTGCTGAAATGGAATTTCAATTAGCCGAGTATTATTTAAGCCTATTATAAATTTAGTTTGTTATTATTTTAGACAATTATTAATTTAGCCGTTCATAATTTTAGACGATTATTAATTTAGCTGGTTAAAATTTTTGCCGGTTATCATTTTAGCCGATTATAATTTTAGCCGATATTCATTTTAGACTATTATAATTTAAATCGATTAATTTTTTAGCCGATTTAAAATTTTGCCAGTTATTATTTTAGACATTTATTATTTTAGCCGGTTATTATTTTCTTAAATAATTATTTTGGCCTATTATAATTTTAGCCGATTATAATTTTAGCCGATTATTATTTTAGCCGATTATTATTTTAGCCGGTTATTATTTTCTTCAATAATTATTTTGGCCTATTATAATTTTAGCCGATTATAATTTTAGCCGATTATTATTTTAGCCGATTATTATTTTAGCCGGTTATTATTTTAGCCGGTTATTATTTAGCCGGTTATTATTTTAGCCGGTTATTATTTAAGCCGTTTATTATTTTAGCCGTTTATTATTTTAGCCGGTTATTATTTAAGCCGGTTATTATTTTAGCCGGTTATTATTTTAGCCGGTTATTATTTTAGCCGGTTATTATTTTAGCCGGTTATTATTTTAGCCGGTTATTATTTTAGCCGGTTATTATTTTAGCCGGTTATTACATTAGCCGGTTATTATTTTAGCCGGTTATTATATAAGCCGGTTATAATTGTAGTTGAGTATTATTTTAGCCGGTTATTATTTAAGCTGTTAATTATATTAGCTGGTCATTATTTTAGCCGGTTATTTTTTAAGCCAATTATTGTTTTGGCCAATAAAAAAAATTGCCGTTTATTATTTTAAGCGATTATTATTTAGGCTGATAATTATTTCAGCCGATCATTATTTAAGCCAAATATTTTTTATGCCTATCGTTACCGATACCGATATCGATACTGATACAGATACCGACAACAAAACCATTCCTTGTAAAACTAAACATTCACAAAACTAGCCTCGTGAAACGTTACATTCTTTAACGTAACATTTTTAACCTAACAATTTGAAACCTAACGCTCGGAAAATTAACATTCACAAACCTAACCTTGTGAAACCTAACTTTGTCTAACCTAATAATTTGAAACCTAACATTCACAAACCTAAATTTGTCAAAACTAACCTAAAATTGAATGAAAATGAAAATGAAAATGAAAATGAAAATGAAAATGAAAATGAAAATGGATACCGATACCGATACCGAATTGAATTGGAATTGAATTGGAATTGAATTGGAATTGAATTGGAATTGAATTGGAATTGAATTGGAATTGAATTGGAATTGAATTGGAATTGGATTGGAATTGAATTGGAATTGAATTGGAATTGAATTGGAATTGAATTGGAATTGAATTGGAATTGAATTGGAATTGAATTGGAATTGAATTGGAATTGAATTGGAATTGAATTGGAATTGAATTGGAATTGAATTGTATTGAATTGGAAATCTTATTTTTATTGAATTGGAATTGAATTGAAAATCTTATTTTTATTGAATTGGTATTGATTTGGAATTAAATTTGAGTGAATTAAAAAAAAATCAACTTGCTGAAATGGAATTTCAATTAGCCGAGTATTATTTAAGCCTATTATAAATTTAGTTTGTTATTATTTTAGACAATTATTAATTTAGCCGTTCATAATTTTAGACGATTATTAATTTAGCTGGTTAAAATTTTTGCCGGTTATCATTTTAGCCGGTTTTGATTATAGCCGATTATAATTTTAGCCGATATTCATTTTAGACTATTATAATTTAAGTCGATTAATTTTTTAGCCGATTTAAAATTTTGCCAGTTATTATTTTAGACATTTATTATTTTAGCCGGTTATTATTTTCTTAAATAATTATTTTGGCCTATTATAATTTAAGCCGATTATAATTTTAGCCGATTATTATTTTAGCCGATTATTATTTTAGCCGGTTATTATTTTAGCCGGTTATTATTTAGCCGGTTATTATTTTAGCCGGTTATTATTTAAGCCGTTTATTATTTTAGCCGTTTATTATTTTAGCCGGTTATTATTTAAGCTGGTTATTATTTTAGCCGGTTATTATTTTAGCCGGTTATTATTTTAGCCGGTTATTATTTTAGCCGGTTATTATTTTAGCCGGTTATTATTTTAGCCGGTTATTATTTTAGCCGGTTATTACATTAGCCGGTTAATTTTTTAGCCGATTTAAAATTTTGCCAGTTATTATTTTAGGCATTTATTATTTTAGCCGGTTATTATTTTCTTAAATAATTATTTTGGCCTATTATAATTTTAGCCGATTATAATTTTAGCCGATTATTATTTTAGCCGATTATTATTTTAGCCGGTTATTATTTAAGCCGGTTATTATTTAGCCGGTTATTATTTTAGCCGGTTATTATTTAAGCCGTTTATTATTTTAGCCGTTTATTATTTTAGCCGGTTATTATTTAAGCCGGTTATTATTTTAGCCGGTTATTATTTTAGCCGGTTATTATTTTAGCCGGTTATTCTTTTAGCCGGTTATTATTTTAGCCGGTTATTATTTTAGCCGGTTATTATTTTAGCCGGTTATTACATAAGCCGGTTATTATTTTACCCGGTTATTATATAAGCCGGTTATAATTGTAGTTGAGTATTATTTTAGCCGGTTATTATTTTCTTAAATAATTATTTTGGCCTATTATAATTTTAGCCGATTATAATTTTAGCCGATTATTATTTTAGCCGATTATTATTTTAGCCGGTTATTATTTTCTTCAATAATTATTTTGGCCTATTATAATTTTAGCCGATTATAATTTTAGCCGATTATTATTTTAGCCGGTTATTATTTTAGCCGGTTATTATTTAGCCGGTTATTATTTTAGCCGGTTATTATTTAAGCCGTTTATTATTTTAGCCGTTAATTATTTTAGCCGGTTATTATTTAAGCCGGTTATTATTTTAGCTGGTTATTATTTAAGCCGGTTATTATTTTAGCCGGTTATTATTTTAGCCGGTTTTTATTTTAGCCGGTTATTATTTTAGCCGGTTATTACATTAGCCGGTTATTATAATATAAGCCGGTTACAATTGTAGTTGAGTATTATTTTAGCCGGTTATTATTTAAGCTGTTAATTATATTAGCTGGTCATTATTTTAGCCGGTTATTTTTTAAGCCAATTATTGTTTTGGCCAATAAAAAAAATTGCCGTTTATTATTTTAAGCGATTATTATTTAGGCTGATAATTATTTCAGCCGATCATTATTTAAATTTAAGCCAAATATTTTTTATGCCTATCGTTACCGATACCGATATCGATACTGATACAGATACCGACAACAAAACCATTCCTTGTAAAACTAAACATTCACAAAACTAGCCTCGTGAAACGTAACATTTTTAACCTAACAATTTGAAACCTAACGCTCGGAAAATTAACATTCACAAACCTAACCTTGTGAAACCTAACTTTGTCTAACCTAATAATTTGAAACCTAACATTCACAAACCTAAATTTGTCAAAACTAACCTAAAATGAAAATGAAAATGAAAATGAAAATGAAAATGAAAATGAAAATGAAAATGAAAATGAAAATGAAAATGAAAATGAAAATGAAAATGAAAATGAAAATGAAAATGAAAATGAAAATGAAAATGAAAATGAAAATGAAAATGAAAATGAAAATGAAAATGAAAATGAAAATGAAAATGAAAATGAAAATGAAAATGAAAATGAAAATGAAAATGAAAATGAAAATGAAAATGAAAATGAAAATGAAAATGAAAATGAAAATGAAAATGAAAATGAAAATGAAAATGAAAATGAAAATGAAAATGAAAATGAAAATGAAAATGAAAATGAAAATGAAAATGAAAATGAAAATGAAAATGAAAATGAAAATGAAAATGAAAATGAAAATGAAAATGAAAATGAAAATGAAAATGAAAATGAAAATGAAAATGAAAATGAAAATGAAAATGAAAATGAAAATGAAAATGAAAATGAAAATGGATACCGATACCGATACCGAATTGAATTGGAATTGAATTGGAATTGAATTGGAATTGAATTGGAATTGAATTGGAATTGAATTGGAATTGAATTGGAATTGAATTGGAATTGAATTGGAATTGAATTGGAATTGAATTGGAATTGAATTGGAATTGAATTGGAATTGAATTGGAATTGAATTGGAATTGAATTGGAATTGAATTGGAATTGAATTGGAATTGAATTGGAATTGAATTGGAATTGAATTGGAATTGAATTGGAATTGAATTGGAATTGAATTGGAATTGAATTGGAATTGAATTGGAATTGAATTGGAATTGAATTGGAATTGAATTGGAATTGAATTGAATTGGAATTGAATTGAAAATCTCATTTTTATTGAATTGGTATTGATTTGGAATTAAATTTGAGTGAATTAAAAAAAAATCAACTTGCTGAAATGGAATTTCAATTAGCCGAGTATTATTTAAGCCTATTATAAATTTAGTTTGTTATTATTTTAGACAATTATTAATTTAGCCGTTCTTAATTTTAGACGATTATTAATTTAGCTGGTTAAAATTTTAGCCGGTTTTGATTTTAGCCGATTATAATTTTAGCCGATATTCATTTTAGACAATTTTAATTTAAGCCGATTAATTTTTTAGCCGATTTAAAATTTTGCCAGTTATTATTTTAGACATTTATTATTTTAGCCTGTTATTAGTTTCTTAAATAATTATTTTGGCCTATTATAATTTTAGCCGATTATAATTT
This sequence comes from Diachrysia chrysitis, assembly GCA_932294365.1. Taxonomy (NCBI): domain Eukaryota; kingdom Metazoa; phylum Arthropoda; class Insecta; order Lepidoptera; family Noctuidae; genus Diachrysia; species Diachrysia chrysitis. The sequence continues at coordinate 13,352,267 of OW028653.1, read as the reverse complement.
TAGCCGATATTCATTTTAGACAATTTTAATTTAAGCCGATTAATTTGTTAGCCGATTTAAAATTTTGCCAGTTATTATTTTAGACATTTATTATTTTAGCCGGTTATTATTTTCTTAAATAATTATTTTGGCCTATTATAATTTTAGCCGATTATAATTTTAGTTGATAATTATTTTAGCCGATAATTATTTTAGCCGGTTATTATTTTAGCCGGTTATTATTTAGCCGGTTATTATTTTAGCCGGTCGTTATTTTAGCCGGTTAGAATTTTAGCCGGTTTTGATTTTAGCCGATTATAATTTTAGCCGATATTCATTTTGACTTTTATAATTTAAGCCGATTATTTTTTTAGCCGATTTTAAATTTTGCCAGTTATTATTTTAGAAATTTATTATTTTAGCCGGTTATTATTTTCTTCAATAATTATTTTGGCCTATTATAATTTTAGCCGATTATTATTTTAGCCGGTTATTATTTTACCCGGTTATTATTTAGCCGGTTATTATTTTAGCCGGTTATTATTTTAGCCGGTTATTATTTTAGCCGGTTATTATTTTAGCCGGTTATTATTTTAGCCGGTTATTATTTTAGCCGGTTATTATTTTAGCCGGTTATTACATTAGCCGGTTATTATTTTAGCCGGTTATTATATAAGCCGGTTATAATTGTAGTTGAGTATTATTTTAGCCGGTTATTATTTAAGCTGTTAATTATATTAGCTGGTCATTATTTTAGCCGGTTATTTTTTAAGCCAATTATTGTTTTGGCCAATAAAAAAAAATGCCGTTTATTATTTTAAGCGATTATTATTTAGGCTGATAATTATTTCAGCCGATCATTATTTAAGCCAAATATTTTTTATGCCTATCGTTACCGATATCGATACTGATACAGATACCGACAACAAAACCATTCCTTGTAAAACTAAACATTCACAAAACTAGCCTCGTGAAACGTTACATTCTTTAACGTAACATTTTTAACCTAACAATTTGAAACCTAACGCTCGGAAAATTAACATTCACAAACCTAACCTTGTGAAACCTAACTTTGTCTAACCTAATAATTTGAAACCTAACATTCACAAACCTAAATTTGTCAAAACTAACCTAAAATTGAATGAAAATGAAAATGAAAATGAAAATGAAAATGAAAATGAAAATGGATACCGATACCGATACCGAATTGAATTGGAATTGAATTGGAATTGAATTGGAATTGAATTGGAATTGAATTGGAATTGAATTGGAATTGAATTGGAATTGAATTGGAATTGAATTGGAATTGGATTGGAATTGAATTGGAATTGAATTGGAATTGAATTGGAATTGAATTGGAATTGAATTGGAATTAAATTTGGAATTGAATTGGAATTGAATTGGAATTGAATTGGAATTGAATTGGAATTGAATTGGAATTGAATTGGAATTGAATTGGAATTGAATTGAAATTGAATTGGAATTGAATTGGAATTGAATTGTATTGAATTGGAAATCTTATTTTTATTGAATTGGAATTGAATTGAAAATCTTATTTTTATTGAATTGGTATTGATTTGGAATTAAATTTGAGTGAATTAAAAAAAAATCAACTTGCTGAAATGGAATTTCAATTAGCCGAGTATTATTTAAGCCTATTATAAATTTAGTTTGTTATTATTTTAGACAATTATTAATTTAGCCGTTCATAATTTTAGACGATTTTTGATTTAGCTGGTTAAAATTTTTGCCGGTTATCATTTTAGCCGGTTTTGATTTTAGCCGATTATAATTTTAGCCGATATTCATTTTAGACTATTATAATTTAAGTCGATTAATTTTTTAGCCGATTTAAAATTTTGCCAGTTATTATTTTAGGCATTTATTATTTTAGCCGGTTATTATTTTCTTAAATAATTATTTTGGCCTATTATAATTTTAGCCGATTATAATTTTAGCCGATTATTATTTTAGCCGATTATTATTTTAGCCGGTTATTATTTTCTTCAATAATTATTTTGGCCTATTATAATTTTAGCCGATTATTATTTTAGCCGGTTATTATTTTAGCCGGTTATTATTTAGCCGGTTATTATTTTAGCCGGTTATTATTTAAGCCGTTTATTATTTTAGCCGTTTATTATTTTAGCCGGTTATTATTTAAGCCGGTTATTATTTTAGCCGGTTATTATTTTAGCCGGTTATTATTTTAGCCGGTTATTATTTTAGCCGGTTATTATTTTAGCCGGTTATTATTTTAGCCGGTTATTATTTTAGCCGGTTATTACATTAGCCGGTTATTATTTTAGCCGGTTATTATATAAGCCGGTTATAATTGTAGTTGAGTATTATTTTAGCCGGTTATTATTTTCTTAAATAATTATTTTGGCCTATTATAATTTTAGCCGATTATAATTTTAGCCGATTATTATTTTAGCCGATTATTATTTTAGCCGGTTATTATTTTCTTCAATAATTATTTTGGCCTATTATAATTTTAGCCGATTATAATTTTAGCCGATTATTATTTTAGCCGATTATTATTTTAGCCGGTTATTATTTTAGCCGGTTATTATTTAGCCGGTTATTATTTTAGCCGGTTATTATTTAAGCCGGTTATTATTTTAGCCGGTTATTATTTTAGCCGGTTTTTATTTTAGCCGGTTATTATTTTAGCCGGTTATTACATTAGCCGGTTATTATTTTAGCCGGTTATTATATAAGCCGGTTACAATTGTAGTTGAGTATTATTTTAGCCGGTTATTATTTAAGCTGTTAATTATATTAGCTGTTCATTATTTTAGCCGGTTATTTTTTAAGCCAATTATTGTTTTGGCCAATAAAAAAAATTGCCGTTTATTATTTTAAGCGATTATTATTTAGGCTGATAATTATTTCAGCCGATCATTATTTAAGCCAAATATTTTTTATGCCTATCGTTACCGATACCGATATCGATACTGATACAGATACCGACAACAAAACCATTCCTTGTAAAACTAAACATTCACAAAACTAGCCTCGTGAAACGTTACATTCTTTAACGTAACATTTTTAACCTAACAATTTGAAACCTAACGCTCGGAAAATTAACATTCACAAACCTAACCTTGTGAAACCTAACTTTGTCTAACCTAATAATTTGAAACCTAACATTCACAAACCTAAATTTGTCAAAACTAACCTAAAATTGAATGAAAATGAAAATGAAAATGAAAATGAAAATGAAAATGGATACCGATACCGATACCGAATTGAATTGGAATTGAATTGGAATTGAATTGGAATTGAATTGGAATTAAATTGGAATTGAATTGGAATTGAATTGGAATTGAATTGGAATTGAATTGGAATTGAATTGGAATTGAATTGGAATTGAATTGGAATTGAATTTGAATTGAATTGGAATTGAATTGGAATTGAATTGGAATTGAATTGGAATTGAATTGGAATTGAATTGGAATTGAATTGTATTGAATTGGAAATCTTATTTTTATTGAATTGGAATTGAATTGAAAATCTTATTTTTATTGAATTGGTATTGATTTGGAATTAAATTTGAGTGAATTAAAAAAAAATCAACTTGCTGAAATGGAATTTCAATTAGCCGAGTATTATTTAAGCCTATTATAAATTTAGTTTGTTATTATTTTAGACAATTATTAATTTAGCCGTTCATAATTTTAGACGATTATTAATTTAGCTGGTTAAAATTTTTGCCGGTTATCATTTTAGCCGATTATAATTTTAGCCGATATTCATTTTAGACTATTATAATTTAAATCGATTAATTTTTTAGCCGATTTAAAATTTTGCCAGTTATTATTTTAGACATTTATTATTTTAGCCGGTTATTATTTTCTTAAATAATTATTTTGGCCTATTATAATTTTAGCCGATTATAATTTTAGCCGATTATTATTTTAGCCGATTATTATTTTAGCCGGTTATTATTTTCTTCAATAATTATTTTGGCCTATTATAATTTTAGCCGATTATAATTTTAGCCGATTATTATTTTAGCCGATTATTATTTTAGCCGGTTATTATTTTAGCCGGTTATTATTTAGCCGGTTATTATTTTAGCCGGTTATTATTTAAGCCGTTTATTATTTTAGCCGTTTATTATTTTAGCCGGTTATTATTTAAGCCGGTTATTATTTTAGCCGGTTATTATTTTAGCCGGTTATTATTTTAGCCGGTTATTATTTTAGCCGGTTATTATTTTAGCCGGTTATTATTTTAGCCGGTTATTATTTTAGCCGGTTATTACATTAGCCGGTTATTATTTTAGCCGGTTATTATATAAGCCGGTTATAATTGTAGTTGAGTATTATTTTAGCCGGTTATTATTTAAGCTGTTAATTATATTAGCTGGTCATTATTTTAGCCGGTTATTTTTTAAGCCAATTATTGTTTTGGCCAATAAAAAAAATTGCCGTTTATTATTTTAAGCGATTATTATTTAGGCTGATAATTATTTCAGCCGATCATTATTTAAGCCAAATATTTTTTATGCCTATCGTTACCGATACCGATATCGATACTGATACAGATACCGACAACAAAACCATTCCTTGTAAAACTAAACATTCACAAAACTAGCCTCGTGAAACGTTACATTCTTTAACGTAACATTTTTAACCTAACAATTTGAAACCTAACGCTCGGAAAATTAACATTCACAAACCTAACCTTGTGAAACCTAACTTTGTCTAACCTAATAATTTGAAACCTAACATTCACAAACCTAAATTTGTCAAAACTAACCTAAAATTGAATGAAAATGAAAATGAAAATGAAAATGAAAATGAAAATGAAAATGGATACCGATACCGATACCGAATTGAATTGGAATTGAATTGGAATTGAATTGGAATTGAATTGGAATTGAATTGGAATTGAATTGGAATTGAATTGGAATTGAATTGGAATTGAATTGGAATTGAATTGGAATTGAATTGGAATTGAATTGGAATTGAATTGGAATTGAATTGTATTGAATTGGAAATCTTATTTTTATTGAATCGGAATTGAATTGAAAATCTTATTTTTATTGAATTGGTATTGATTTGGAATTAAATTTGAGTGAATTAAAAAAAAATCAACTTGCTGAAATGGAATTTCAATTAGCCGAGTATTATTTAAGCCTATTATAAATTTAGTTTGTTATTATTTTAGACAATTATTAATTTAGCCGTTCATAATTTAAGACGATTTTTAATTTAGCTGGTTAAAATTTTTGCCGGTTATCATTTTAGCCGGTTTTGATTTTAGCCGATTATAATTTTAGCCGATATTCATTTTAGACTATTATAATTTAAGTCGATTAATTTTTTAGCCGATTTAAAATTTTGCCAGTTATTATTTTAGACATTTATTATTTTAGCCGGTTATTATTTTCTTAAATAATTATTTTGGCCTATTATAATTTTAGCCGATTATAATTTTAGCCGATTATTATTTTAGCCGATAATTATTTTAGCCGGTTATTATTTTAGCCGGTTATTATTTAGCCGGTTATTATTTTAGCCGGTCGTTATTTTAGCTGGTTTTAATTTTAGCCGGTTTTGATTTTAGCCGATTATAATTTTAGCCGATATTCATTTTAGACTTTTATAATTTAAGCCTATTATTTTTTTAAGCCGATTTTAAATTTTGCCAGTTATTATTTTAGAAATTTATTATTTTAGCCGGTTATTATTTTCTTCAATAATTATTTTGGCCTATTATAATTTTAGCCGATTATAATTTTAGCCGATTATAATTTTAGCCGATTATTATTTTAGCCGGTTATTATTTTAGCCGGTTATTATTTAGCCGGTTATTATTTTAGCCGGTTATTATTTAAGCCGTTTATTATTTTAGCCGGTTATTATTTTAGCCGGTTATTATTTTAGCCGGTTATCATTTTAGCCGGTTATTATTTTAGCCGGTTATTATTTTAGCCAGTTATTATTTTAGCTTGTTATTATTTTGGCCGGTTATTTTTTTAGCCGGTTATTATATAAGCCGGTTATAATTGTAGTTGGCTATTATTTTAGCCGGTTATTATTTTAGCCGGTTATTATTTTAGCCGGTTATTATTTAAGCCGGTTATTATTTTAGCCGGTTATTATTTTAGCCAGTTATTATTTTAGCCGGTTATTATTTTAGCCGGTTATTACATTAGCCTGTTATTATTTTAGCCGGTTATTATATAAGCCGGTTATAATTGTGGTTGAGTATTATTTTAGCCGGTTATTATTTTCTTAAATAATTATTTTGGCCTATTATAATTTTAGCCGATTATAATTTTAGCCGATTATTATTTTAGCCGATTATTATTTTAGCCGGTTATTATTTTCTTCAATAATTATTTTGGCCTATTATAATTTTAGCCGATTATAATTTTAGCCGATTATAATTTTAGCCGATTATTATTTTAGCCGATTATTATTTTAGCCGGTTATTATTTTAGCCGGTTATTATTAAGCCGGTTATTATTTTAGCCGGTTATTATTAAAGCCGTTTATTATTTTAGCCGTTTATTATTTTAGCCGGTTATTATTTAAGCCGGTTATTATTTTAGCCGGTTATTATTTTAGCCGGTTATTATTTTAGCCGGTTATTATTTTAGCCGGTTTTTATTTTAACCGGTTATTATTTTAGCCGGTTATTACATTAGCTAGTTATTATTTTAGCCGGTTATTATATAAGCCGGTTATAATTGTAGTTGAGTATTATTTTAGCCGGTTATTATTTAAGCTGTTAATTATATTAGCTGGTCATTATTTTAGCCGGTTATTTTTTAAGCCAATTATTGTTTTGGCCAATAAAAAAAATTGCCGTTTATTATTTTAAGCGATTATTATTTAGGCTGATAATTATTTCAGCCGATCATTATTTAAGCCAAATATTTTTTATGCCTATCGTTACCGATACCGATATCGATACTGATACAGATACCGACAACAAAACCATTCCTTGTAAAACTAAACATTCACAAAACTAGCCTCGTGAAACGTTACATTCTTTAACGTAACATTTTTAACCTAACAATTTGAAACCTAACGCTCGGAAAATTAACATTCACAAACCTAACCTTGTGAAACCTAACTTTGTCTAACCTAATAATTTGAAACCTAACATTCACAAACCTAAATTTGTCAAAACTAACCTAAAATTGAATGAAAATGAAAATGAAAATGAAAATGAAAATGAAAATGAAAATGAAAATGAAAATGGATACCGATACCGATACCGAATTGAATTGGAATTGAATTGGAATTGAATTGGAATTGAATTGGAATTGAATTGGAATTGAATTGGAATTGAATTGGAATTGAATTGGAATTGAATTGGAATTGAATTGGAATTGGATTGGAATTGAATTGGAATTGAATTGGAATTGAATTGGAATTGAATTGGAATTGAATTGGAATTAAATTTGGAATTGAATTGGAATTGAATTGGAATTGAATTGGAATTGAATTGGAATTGAATTGGAATTGAATTGGAATTGAATTGGAATTGAATTGAAATTGAATTGGAATTGAATTGGAATTGAATTGTATTGAATTGGAAATCTTATTTTTATTGAATTGGAATTGAATTGAAAATCTTATTTTTATTGAATTGGTATTGATTTGGAATTAAATTTGAGTGAATTAAAAAAAAATCAACTTGCTGAAATGGAATTTCAATTAGCCGAGTATTATTTAAGCCTATTATAAATTTAGTTTGTTATTATTTTAGACAATTATTAATTTAGCCGTTCATAATTTTAGACGATTTTTGATTTAGCTGGTTAAAATTTTTGCCGGTTATCATTTTAGCCGGTTTTGATTTTAGCCGATTATAATTTTAGCCGATATTCATTTTAGACTATTATAATTTAAGTCGATTAATTTTTTAGCCGATTTAAAATTTTGCCAGTTATTATTTTAGGCATTTATTATTTTAGCCGGTTATTATTTTCTTAAATAATTATTTTGGCCTATTATAATTTTAGCCGATTATAATTTTAGCCGATTATTATTTTAGCCGATTATTATTTTAGCCGGTTATTATTTTCTTCAATAATTATTTTGGCCTATTATAATTTTAGCCGATTATTATTTTAGCCGGTTATTATTTTAGCCGGTTATTATTTAGCCGGTTATTATTTTAGCCGGTTATTATTTAAGCCGTTTATTATTTTAGCCGTTTATTATTTTAGCCGGTTATTATTTAAGCCGGTTATTATTTTAGCCGGTTATTATTTTAGCCGGTTATTATTTTAGCCGGTTATTATTTTAGCCGGTTATTATTTTAGCCGGTTATTATTTTAGCCGGTTATTATTTTAGCCGGTTATTACATTAGCCGGTTATTATTTTAGCCGGTTATTATATAAGCCGGTTATAATTGTAGTTGAGTATTATTTTAGCCGGTTATTATTTTCTTAAATAATTATTTTGGCCTATTATAATTTTAGCCGATTATAATTTTAGCCGATTATTATTTTAGCCGATTATTATTTTAGCCGGTTATTATTTTCTTCAATAATTATTTTGGCCTATTATAATTTTAGCCGATTATAATTTTAGCCGATTATTATTTTAGCCGATTATTATTTTAGCCGGTTATTATTTTAGCCGGTTATTATTTAGCCGGTTATTATTTTAGCCGGTTATTATTTAAGCCGGTTATTATTTTAGCCGGTTATTATTTTAGCCGGTTTTTATTTTAGCCGGTTATTATTTTAGCCGGTTATTACATTAGCCGGTTATTATTTTAGCCGGTTATTATATAAGCCGGTTACAATTGTAGTTGAGTATTATTTTAGCCGGTTATTATTTAAGCTGTTAATTATATTAGCTGTTCATTATTTTAGCCGGTTATTTTTTAAGCCAATTATTGTTTTGGCCAATAAAAAAAATTGCCGTTTATTATTTTAAGCGATTATTATTTAGGCTGATAATTATTTCAGCCGATCATTATTTAAGCCAAATATTTTTTATGCCTATCGTTACCGATACCGATATCGATACTGATACAGATACCGACAACAAAACCATTCCTTGTAAAACTAAACATTCACAAAACTAGCCTCGTGAAACGTTACATTCTTTAACGTAACATTTTTAACCTAACAATTTGAAACCTAACGCTCGGAAAATTAACATTCACAAACCTAACCTTGTGAAACCTAACTTTGTCTAACCTAATAATTTGAAACCTAACATTCACAAACCTAAATTTGTCAAAACTAACCTAAAATTGAATGAAAATGAAAATGAAAATGAAAATGAAAATGAAAATGGATACCGATACCGAATTGAATTGGAATTGAATTGGAATTGAATTGGAATTGAATTGGAATTAAATTGGAATTGAATTGGAATTGAATTGGAATTGAATTGGAATTGAATTGGAATTGAATTGGAATTGAATTGGAATTGAATTGGAATTGAATTGGAATTGAATTGGAATTGAATTGGAATTGAATTGGAATTGAATTGGAATTGAATTGGAATTGAATTGGAATTGAATTGGAATTGAATTGTATTGAATTGGAAATCTTATTTTTATTGAATTGGAATTGAATTGAAAATCTTATTTTTATTGAATTGGTATTGATTTGGAATTAAATTTGAGTGAATTAAAAAAAAATCAACTTGCTGAAATGGAATTTCAATTAGCCGAGTATTATTTAAGCCTATTATAAATTTAGTTTGTTATTATTTTAGACAATTATTAATTTAGCCGTTCATAATTTTAGACGATTATTAATTTAGCTGGTTAAAATTTTTGCCGGTTATCATTTTAGCCGGTTTTGATTTTAGCCGATTATAATTTTAGCCGATTATTATTTTAGCCGATTATTATTTTAGCCGGTTATTATTTTCTTCAATAATTATTTTGGCCTATTATAATTTTAGCCGATTATAATTTTAGCCGATTATTATTTTAGCCGATTATTATTTTAGCCGGTTATTATTTTAGCCGGTTATTATTTAGCCGGTTATTATTTTAGCCGGTTATTATTTAAGCCGTTTATTATTTTAGCCGTTTATTATTTTAGCCGGTTATTATTTAAGCCGGTTATTATTTTAGCCGGTTATTATTTTAGCCGGTTATTATTTTAGCCGGTTATTATTTTAGCCGGTTATTATTTTAGCCGGTTATTATTTTAGCCGGTTATTATTTTAGCCGGTTATTACATTAGCCGGTTATTATTTTAGCCGGTTATTATATAAGCCGGTTATAATTGTAGTTGAGTATTATTTTAGCCGGTTATTATTTAAGCTGTTAATTATATTAGCTGGTCATTATTTTAGCCGGTTATTTTTTAAGCCAATTATTGTTTTGGCCAATAAAAAAAATTGCCGTTTATTATTTTAAGCGATTATTATTTAGGCTGATAATTATTTCAGCCGATCATTATTTAAGCCAAATATTTTTTATGCCTATCGTTACCGATACCGATATCGATACTGATACAGATACCGACAACAAAACCATTCCTTGTAAAACTAAACATTCACAAAACTAGCCTCGTGAAACGTTACATTCTTTAACGTAACATTTTTAACCTAACAATTTGAAACCTAACGCTCGGAAAATTAACATTCACAAACCTAACCTTGTGAAACCTAACTTTGTCTAACCTAATAATTTGAAACCTAACATTCACAAACCTAAATTTGTCAAAACTAACCTAAAATTGAATGAAAATGAAAATGAAAATGAAAATGAAAATGAAAATGAAAATGAAAATGGATACCGATACCGATACCGAATTGAATTGGAATTGAATTGGAATTGAATTGGAATTGAATTGGAATTGAATTGGAATTGAATTGGAATTGAATTGGAATTGAATTGGAATTGGATTGGAATTGAATTGGAATTGAATTGGAATTGAATTGGAATTGAATTGGAATTGAATTGGAATTGAATTGGAATTGAATTGGAATTGAATTGGAATTGAATTGGAATTGAATTGGAATTGAATTGGAATTGAATTGGAATTGAATTGTATTGAATTGGAAATCTTATTTTTATTGAATTGGAATTGAATTGAAAATCTTATTTTTATTGAATTGGTATTGATTTGGAATTAAATTTGAGTGAATTAAAAAAAAATCAACTTGCTGAAATGGAATTTCAATTAGCCGAGTATTATTTAAGCCTATTATAAATTTAGTTTGTTATTATTTTAGACAATTATTAATTTAGCCGTTCATAATTTTAGACGATTATTAATTTAGCTGGTTAAAATTTTTGCCGGTTATCATTTTAGCCGGTTTTGATTATAGCCGATTATAATTTTAGCCGATATTCATTTTAGACTATTATAATTTAAGTCGATTAATTTTTTAGCCGATTTAAAATTTTGCCAGTTATTATTTTAGACATTTATTATTTTAGCCGGTTATTATTTTCTTAAATAATTATTTTGGCCTATTATAATTTAAGCCGATTATAATTTTAGCCGATTATTATTTTAGCCGATTATTATTTTAGCCGGTTATTATTTTAGCCGGTTATTATTTAGCCGGTTATTATTTTAGCCGGTTATTATTTAAGCCGTTTATTATTTTAGCCGTTTATTATTTTAGCCGGTTATTATTTAAGCTGGTTATTATTTTAGCCGGTTATTATTTTAGCCGGTTATTATTTTAGCCGGTTATTATTTTAGCCGGTTATTATTTTAGCCGGTTATTATTTTAGCCGGTTATTATTTTAGCCGGTTATTACATTAGCCGGTTAATTTTTTAGCCGATTTAAAATTTTGCCAGTTATTATTTTAGGCATTTATTATTTTAGCCGGTTATTATTTTCTTAAATAATTATTTTGGCCTATTATAATTTTAGCCGATTATAATTTTAGCCGATTATTATTTTAGCCGATTATTATTTTAGCCGGTTATTATTTAAGCCGGTTATTATTTAGCCGGTTATTATTTTAGCCGGTTATTATTTAAGCCGTTTATTATTTTAGCCGTTTATTATTTTAGCCGGTTATTATTTAAGCCGGTTATTATTTTAGCCGGTTATTATTTTAGCCGGTTATTATTTTAGCCGGTTATTATTTTAGCCGGTTATTATTTTAGCCGGTTATTATTTTAGCCGGTTATTATTTTAGCCGGTTATTACATAAGCCGGTTATTATTTTACCCGGTTATTATATAAGCCGGTTATAATTGTAGTTGAGTATTATTTTAGCCGGTTATTATTTTCTTAAATAATTATTTTGGCCTATTATAATTTTAGCCGATTATAATTTTAGCCGATTATTATTTTAGCCGATTATTATTTTAGCCGGTTATTATTTTCTTCAATAATTATTTTGGCCTATTATAATTTTAGCCGATTATAATTTTAGCCGATTATTATTTTAGCCGGTTATTATTTTAGCCGGTTATTATTTAGCCGGTTATTATTTTAGCCGGTTATTATTTAAGCCGTTTATTATTTTAGCCGTTAATTATTTTAGCCGGTTATTATTTAAGCCGGTTATTATTTTAGCTGGTTATTATTTAAGCCGGTTATTATTTTAGCCGGTTATTATTTTAGCCGGTTTTTATTTTAGCCGGTTATTATTTTAGCCGGTTATTACATTAGCCGGTTATTATAATATAAGCCGGTTACAATTGTAGTTGAGTATTATTTTAGCCGGTTATTATTTAAGCTGTTAATTATATTAGCTGGTCATTATTTTAGCCGGTTATTTTTTAAGCCAATTATTGTTTTGGCCAATAAAAAAAATTGCCGTTTATTATTTTAAGCGATTATTATTTAGGCTGATAATTATTTCAGCCGATCATTATTTAAGCCAAATATTTTTTATGCCTATCGTTACCGATACCGATATCGATACTGATACAGATACCGACAACAAAACCATTCCTTGTAAAACTAAACATTCACAAAACTAGCCTCGTGAAACGTAACATTTTTAACCTAACAATTTGAAACCTAACGCTCGGAAAATTAACATTCACAAACCTAACCTTGTGAAACCTAACTTTGTCTAACCTAATAATTTGAAACCTAACATTCACAAACCTAAATTTGTCAAAACTAACCTAAAATTGAATGAAAATGAAAATGAAAATGAAAATGAAAATGAAAATGAAAATGAAAATGAAAATGAAAATGAAAATGAAAATGAAAATGAAAATGAAAATGAAAATGAAAATGAAAATGAAAATGAAAATGAAAATGAAAATGAAAATGAAAATGAAAATGAAAATGAAAATGAAAATGAAAATGAAAATGAAAATGAAAATGAAAATGAAAATGAAAATGAAAATGAAAATGAAAATGAAAATGAAAATGAAAATGAAAATGAAAATGAAAATGAAAATGAAAATGAAAATGAAAATGAAAATGAAAATGAAAATGAAAATGAAAATGAAAATGAAAATGAAAATGAAAATGAAAATGAAAATGAAAATGAAAATGAAAATGAAAATGAAAATGAAAATGAAAATGAAAATGAAAATGAAAATGAAAATGAAAATGAAAATGGATACCGATACCGATACCGAATTGAATTGGAATTGAATTGGAATTGAATTGGAATTGAATTGGAATTGAATTGGAATTGAATTGGAATTGAATTGGAATTGAATTGGAATTGAATTGGAATTGAATTGGAATTGAATTGGAATTGAATTGGAATTGAATTGGAATTGAATTGGAATTGAATTGGAATTGAATTGGAATTGAATTGGAATTGAATTGAATTGGAATTGAATTGAAAATCTCATTTTTATTGAATTGGTATTGATTTGGAATTAAATTTGAGTGAATTAAAAAAAAATCAACTTGCTGAAATGGAATTTCAATTAGCCGAGTATTATTTAAGCCTATTATAAATTTAGTTTGTTATTATTTTAGACAATTATTAATTTAGCCGTTCTTAATTTTAGACGATTATTAATTTAGCTGGTTAAAATTTTAGCCGGTTTTGATTTTAGCCGATTATAATTTTAGCCGATATTCATTTTAGACAATTTTAATTTAAGCCGATTAATTTTTTAGCCGATTTAAAATTTTGCCAGTTATTATTTTAGACATTTATTATTTTAGCCTGTTATTAGTTTCTTAAATAATTATTTTGGCCTATTATAATTTTAGCCGATTATAATTTTAGCCGATATTCATTTTAGACAATTTTAATTTAAGCCGATTAATTTGTTAGCCGATTTAAAATTTTGCCAGTTATTATTTTAGACATTTATTATTTTAGCCGGTTATTATTTTCTTAAATAATTATTTTGGCCTATTATAATTTTAGCCGATTATAATTTTAGTTGATAATTATTTTAGCCGATAATTATTTTAGCCGGTTATTATTTTAGCCGGTTATTATTTAGCCGGTTATTATTTTAGCCGGTCGTTATTTTAGCCGGTTAGAATTTTAGCCGGTTTTGATTTTAGCCGATTATAATTTTAGCCGATATTCATTTTGACTTTTATAATTTAAGCCGATTATTTTTTTAGCCGATTTTAAATTTTGCCAGTTATTATTTTAGAAATTTATTATTTTAGCCGGTTATTATTTTCTTCAATAATTATTTTGGCCTATTATAATTTTAGCCGATTATTATTTTAGCCGGTTATTATTTTAACCGGTTATTATTTAGCCGGTTATTATTTTAGCCGGTTATTATTTTAGCCGGTTATTATTTTAGCCGGTTATTATTTTAGCCGGTTATTATTTTAGCCGGTTATTATTTTAGCCGGTTATTATTTTAGCCGGTTATTACATTAGCCGGTTATTATTTTAGCCGGTTATTATATAAGCCGGTTATAATTGTAGTTGAGTATTATTTTAGCCGGTTATTATTTAAGCTGTTAATTATATTAGCTGGTCATTATTTTAGCCGGTTATTTTTTAAGCCAATTATTGTTTTGGCCAATAAAAAAAAATGCCGTTTATTATTTTAAGCGATTATTATTTAGGCTGATAATTATTTCAGCCGATCATTATTTAAGCCAAATATTTTTTATGCCTATCGTTACCGATATCGATACTGATACAGATACCGACAACAAAACCATTCCTTGTAAAACTAAACATTCACAAAACTAGCCTCGTGAAACGTTACATTCTTTAACGTAACATTTTTAACCTAACAATTTGAAACCTAACGCTCGGAAAATTAACATTCACAAACCTAACCTTGTGAAACCTAACTTTGTCTAACCTAATAATTTGAAACCTAACATTCACAAACCTAAATTTGTCAAAACTAACCTAAAATTGAATGAAAATGAAAATGAAAATGAAAATGAAAATGAAAATGAAAATGAAAATGAAAATGGATACCGATACCGATACCGAATTGAATTGGAATTGAATTGGAATTGAATTGGAATTGAATTGGAATTGAATTGGAATTGAATTGGAATTGAATTGGAATTGAATTGGAATTGAATTGGAATTGGATTGGAATTGAATTGGAATTGAATTGGAATTGAATTGGAATTGAATTGGAATTGAATTGGAATTAAATTTGGAATTGAATTGGAATTGAATTGGAATTGAATTGGAATTGAATTGGAATTGAATTGGAATTGAATTGGAATTGAATTGGAATTGAATTGAAATTGAATTGGAATTGAATTGGAATTGAATTGTATTGAATTGGAAATCTTATTTTTATTGAATTGGAATTGAATTGAAAATCTTATTTTTATTGAATTGGTATTGATTTGGAATTAAATTTGAGTGAATTAAAAAAAAATCAACTTGCTGAAATGGAATTTCAATTAGCCGAGTATTATTTAAGCCTATTATAAATTTAGTTTGTTATTATTTTAGACAATTATTAATTTAGCCGTTCATAATTTTAGACGATTTTTGATTTAGCTGGTTAAAATTTTTGCCGGTTATCATTTTAGCCGGTTTTGATTTTAGCCGATTATAATTTTAGCCGATATTCATTTTAGACTATTATAATTTAAGTCGATTAATTTTTTAGCCGATTTAAAATTTTGCCAGTTATTATTTTAGGCATTTATTATTTTAGCCGGTTATTATTTTCTTAAATAATTATTTTGGCCTATTATAATTTTAGCCGATTATAATTTTAGCCGATTATTATTTTAGCCGATTATTATTTTAGCCGGTTATTATTTTCTTCAATAATTATTTTGGCCTATTATAATTTTAGCCGATTATTATTTTAGCCGGTTATTATTTTAGCCGGTTATTATTTAGCCGGTTATTATTTTAGCCGGTTATTATTTAAGCCGTTTATTATTTTAGCCGTTTATTATTTTAGCCGGTTATTATTTAAGCCGGTTATTATTTTAGCCGGTTATTATTTTAGCCGGTTATTATTTTAGCCGGTTATTATTTTAGCCGGTTATTATTTTAGCCGGTTATTATTTTAGCCGGTTATTATTTTAGCCGGTTATTACATTAGCCGGTTATTATTTTAGCCGGTTATTATATAAGCCGGTTATAATTGTAGTTGAGTATTATTTTAGCCGGTTATTATTTTCTTAAATAATTATTTTGGCCTATTATAATTTTAGCCGATTATAATTTTAGCCGATTATTATTTTAGCCGATTATTATTTTAGCCGGTTATTATTTTCTTCAATAATTATTTTGGCCTATTATAATTTTAGCCGATTATAATTTTAGCCGATTATTATTTTAGCCGATTATTATTTTAGCCGGTTATTATTTTAGCCGGTTATTATTTAGCCGGTTATTATTTTAGCCGGTTATTATTTAAGCCGGTTATTATTTTAGCCGGTTATTATTTTAGCCGGTTTTTATTTTAGCCGGTTATTATTTTAGCCGGTTATTACATTAGCCGGTTATTATTTTAGCCGGTTATTATATAAGCCGGTTACAATTGTAGTTGAGTATTATTTTAGCCGGTTATTATTTAAGCTGTTAATTATATTAGCTGTTCATTATTTTAGCCGGTTATTTTTTAAGCCAATTATTGTTTTGGCCAATAAAAAAAATTGCCGTTTATTATTTTAAGCGATTATTATTTAGGCTGATAATTATTTCAGCCGATCATTATTTAAGCCAAATATTTTTTATGCCTATCGTTACCGATACCGATATCGATACTGATACAGATACCGACAACAAAACCATTCCTTGTAAAACTAAACATTCACAAAACTAGCCTCGTGAAACGTTACATTCTTTAACGTAACATTTTTAACCTAACAATTTGAAACCTAACGCTCGGAAAATTAACATTCACAAACCTAACCTTGTGAAACCTAACTTTGTCTAACCTAATAATTTGAAACCTAACATTCACAAACCTAAATTTGTCAAAACTAACCTAAAATTGAATGAAAATGAAAATGAAAATGAAAATGAAAATGAAAATGGATACCGATACCGAATTGAATTGGAATTGAATTGGAATTGAATTGGAATTGAATTGGAATTAAATTGGAATTGAATTGGAATTGAATTGGAATTGAATTGGAATTGAATTGGAATTGAATTGGAATTGAATTGGAATTGAATTGGAATTGAATTGGAATTGAATTGGAATTGAATTGGAATTGAATTGGAATTGAATTGGAATTGAATTGGAATTGAATTGGAATTGAATTGGAATTGAATTGTATTGAATTGGAAATCTTATTTTTATTGAATTGGAATTGAATTGAAAATCTTATTTTTATTGAATTGGTATTGATTTGGAATTAAATTTGAGTGAATTAAAAAAAAATCAACTTGCTGAAATGGAATTTCAATTAGCCGAGTATTATTTAAGCCTATTATAAATTTAGTTTGTTATTATTTTAGACAATTATTAATTTAGCCGTTCATAATTTTAGACGATTATTAATTTAGCTGGTTAAAATTTTTGCCGGTTATCATTTTAGCCGGTTTTGATTTTAGCCGATTATAATTTTAGCCGATTATTATTTTAGCCGATTATTATTTTAGCCGGTTATTATTTTCTTCAATAATTATTTTGGCCTATTATAATTTTAGCCGATTATAATTTTAGCCGATTATTATTTTAGCCGATTATTATTTTAGCCGGTTATTATTTTAGCCGGTTATTATTTAGCCGGTTATTATTTTAGCCGGTTATTATTTAAGCCGTTTATTATTTTAGCCGTTTATTATTTTAGCCGGTTATTATTTAAGCCGGTTATTATTTTAGCCGGTTATTATTTTAGCCGGTTATTATTTTAGCCGGTTATTATTTTAGCCGGTTATTATTTTAGCCGGTTATTATTTTAGCCGGTTATTATTTTAGCCGGTTATTACATTAGCCGGTTATTATTTTAGCCGGTTATTATATAAGCCGGTTATAATTGTAGTTGAGTATTATTTTAGCCGGTTATTATTTAAGCTGTTAATTATATTAGCTGGTCATTATTTTAGCCGGTTATTTTTTAAGCCAATTATTGTTTTGGCCAATAAAAAAAATTGCCGTTTATTATTTTAAGCGATTATTATTTAGGCTGATAATTATTTCAGCCGATCATTATTTAAGCCAAATATTTTTTATGCCTATCGTTACCGATACCGATATCGATACTGATACAGATACCGACAACAAAACCATTCCTTGTAAAACTAAACATTCACAAAACTAGCCTCGTGAAACGTTACATTCTTTAACGTAACATTTTTAACCTAACAATTTGAAACCTAACGCTCGGAAAATTAACATTCACAAACCTAACCTTGTGAAACCTAACTTTGTCTAACCTAATAATTTGAAACCTAACATTCACAAACCTAAATTTGTCAAAACTAACCTAAAATTGAATGAAAATGAAAATGAAAATGAAAATGAAAATGAAAATGAAAATGAAAATGGATACCGATACCGATACCGAATTGAATTGGAATTGAATTGGAATTGAATTGGAATTGAATTGGAATTGAATTGGAATTGAATTGGAATTGAATTGGAATTGAATTGGAATTGGATTGGAATTGAATTGGAATTGAATTGGAATTGAATTGGAATTGAATTGGAATTGAATTGGAATTGAATTGGAATTGAATTGGAATTGAATTGGAATTGAATTGGAATTGAATTGGAATTGAATTGGAATTGAATTGTATTGAATTGGAAATCTTATTTTTATTGAATTGGAATTGAATTGAAAATCTTATTTTTATTGAATTGGTATTGATTTGGAATTAAATTTGAGTGAATTAAAAAAAAATCAACTTGCTGAAATGGAATTTCAATTAGCCGAGTATTATTTAAGCCTATTATAAATTTAGTTTGTTATTATTTTAGACAATTATTAATTTAGCCGTTCATAATTTTAGACGATTATTAATTTAGCTGGTTAAAATTTTTGCCGGTTATCATTTTAGCCGGTTTTGATTATAGCCGATTATAATTTTAGCCGATATTCATTTTAGACTATTATAATTTAAGTCGATTAATTTTTTAGCCGATTTAAAATTTTGCCAGTTATTATTTTAGACATTTATTATTTTAGCCGGTTATTATTTTCTTAAATAATTATTTTGGCCTATTATAATTTAAGCCGATTATAATTTTAGCCGATTATTATTTTAGCCGATTATTATTTTAGCCGGTTATTATTTTAGCCGGTTATTATTTAGCCGGTTATTATTTTAGCCGGTTATTATTTAAGCCGTTTATTATTTTAGCCGTTTATTATTTTAGCCGGTTATTATTTAAGCTGGTTATTATTTTAGCCGGTTATTATTTTAGCCGGTTATTATTTTAGCCGGTTATTATTTTAGCCGGTTATTATTTTAGCCGGTTATTAT
Organism: Diachrysia chrysitis; assembly: GCA_932294365.1. Lineage (NCBI taxonomy): Eukaryota > Metazoa > Arthropoda > Insecta > Lepidoptera > Noctuidae > Diachrysia > Diachrysia chrysitis. Next base: position 13,332,540 of record OW028653.1, on the reverse strand, counting down.
TTTAGCCGGTTATTATTTTAGCCGGTTATTACATTAGCCGGTTAATTTTTTAGCCGATTTAAAATTTTGCCAGTTATTATTTTAGGCATTTATTATTTTAGCCGGTTATTATTTTCTTAAATAATTATTTTGGCCTATTATAATTTTAGCCGATTATAATTTTAGCCGATTATTATTTTAGCCGATTATTATTTTAGCCGGTTATTATTTAAGCCGGTTATTATTTAGCCGGTTATTATTTTAGCCGGTTATTATTTAAGCCGTTTATTATTTTAGCCGTTTATTATTTTAGCCGGTTATTATTTAAGCCGGTTATTATTTTAGCCGGTTATTATTTTAGCCGGTTATTATTTTAGCCGGTTATTATTTTAGCCGGTTATTATTTTAGCCGGTTATTATTTTAGCCGGTTATTATTTTAGCCGGTTATTACATAAGCCGGTTATTATTTTACCCGGTTATTATATAAGCCGGTTATAATTGTAGTTGAGTATTATTTTAGCCGGTTATTATTTTCTTAAATAATTATTTTGGCCTATTATAATTTTAGCCGATTATAATTTTAGCCGATTATTATTTTAGCCGATTATTATTTTAGCCGGTTATTATTTTCTTCAATAATTATTTTGGCCTATTATAATTTTAGCCGATTATAATTTTAGCCGATTATTATTTTAGCCGGTTATTATTTTAGCCGGTTATTATTTAGCCGGTTATTATTTTAGCCGGTTATTATTTAAGCCGTTTATTATTTTAGCCGTTAATTATTTTAGCCGGTTATTATTTAAGCCGGTTATTATTTTAGCTGGTTATTATTTAAGCCGGTTATTATTTTAGCCGGTTATTATTTTAGCCGGTTTTTATTTTAGCCGGTTATTATTTTAGCCGGTTATTACATTAGCCGGTTATTATAATATAAGCCGGTTACAATTGTAGTTGAGTATTATTTTAGCCGGTTATTATTTAAGCTGTTAATTATATTAGCTGGTCATTATTTTAGCCGGTTATTTTTTAAGCCAATTATTGTTTTGGCCAATAAAAAAAATTGCCGTTTATTATTTTAAGCGATTATTATTTAGGCTGATAATTATTTCAGCCGATCATTATTTAAGCCAAATATTTTTTATGCCTATCGTTACCGATACCGATATCGATACTGATACAGATACCGACAACAAAACCATTCCTTGTAAAACTAAACATTCACAAAACTAGCCTCGTGAAACGTAACATTTTTAACCTAACAATTTGAAACCTAACGCTCGGAAAATTAACATTCACAAACCTAACCTTGTGAAACCTAACTTTGTCTAACCTAATAATTTGAAACCTAACATTCACAAACCTAAATTTGTCAAAACTAACCTAAAATTGAATGAAAATGAAAATGAAAATGAAAATGAAAATGAAAATGAAAATGAAAATGAAAATGAAAATGAAAATGAAAATGAAAATGAAAATGAAAATGAAAATGAAAATGAAAATGAAAATGAAAATGAAAATGAAAATGAAAATGAAAATGAAAATGAAAATGAAAATGAAAATGAAAATGAAAATGAAAATGAAAATGAAAATGAAAATGAAAATGAAAATGAAAATGAAAATGAAAATGAAAATGAAAATGAAAATGAAAATGAAAATGAAAATGAAAATGAAAATGAAAATGAAAATGAAAATGAAAATGAAAATGAAAATGAAAATGAAAATGAAAATGAAAATGAAAATGAAAATGAAAATGAAAATGAAAATGAAAATGAAAATGAAAATGAAAATGAAAATGAAAATGAAAATGAAAATGAAAATGAAAATGAAAATGAAAATGAAAATGAAAATGAAAATGGATACCGATACCGATACCGAATTGAATTGGAATTGAATTGGAATTGAATTGGAATTGAATTGGAATTGAATTGGAATTGAATTGGAATTGAATTGGAATTGAATTGGAATTGAATTGGAATTGAATTGGAATTGAATTGGAATTGAATTGGAATTGAATTGGAATTGAATTGGAATTGAATTGGAATTGAATTGGAATTGAATTGGAATTGAATTGAATTGGAATTGAATTGAAAATCTCATTTTTATTGAATTGGTATTGATTTGGAATTAAATTTGAGTGAATTAAAAAAAAATCAACTTGCTGAAATGGAATTTCAATTAGCCGAGTATTATTTAAGCCTATTATAAATTTAGTTTGTTATTATTTTAGACAATTATTAATTTAGCCGTTCTTAATTTTAGACGATTATTAATTTAGCTGGTTAAAATTTTAGCCGGTTTTGATTTTAGCCGATTATAATTTTAGCCGATATTCATTTTAGACAATTTTAATTTAAGCCGATTAATTTTTTAGCCGATTTAAAATTTTGCCAGTTATTATTTTAGACATTTATTATTTTAGCCTGTTATTAGTTTCTTAAATAATTATTTTGGCCTATTATAATTTTAGCCGATTATAATTTTAGCCGATATTCATTTTAGACAATTTTAATTTAAGCCGATTAATTTGTTAGCCGATTTAAAATTTTGCCAGTTATTATTTTAGACATTTATTATTTTAGCCGGTTATTATTTTCTTAAATAATTATTTTGGCCTATTATAATTTTAGCCGATTATAATTTTAGTTGATAATTATTTTAGCCGATAATTATTTTAGCCGGTTATTATTTTAGCCGGTTATTATTTAGCCGGTTATTATTTTAGCCGGTCGTTATTTTAGCCGGTTAGAATTTTAGCCGGTTTTGATTTTAGCCGATTATAATTTTAGCCGATATTCATTTTGACTTTTATAATTTAAGCCGATTATTTTTTTAGCCGATTTTAAATTTTGCCAGTTATTATTTTAGAAATTTATTATTTTAGCCGGTTATTATTTTCTTCAATAATTATTTTGGCCTATTATAATTTTAGCCGATTATTATTTTAGCCGGTTATTATTTTAACCGGTTATTATTTAGCCGGTTATTATTTTAGCCGGTTATTATTTTAGCCGGTTATTATTTTAGCCGGTTATTATTTTAGCCGGTTATTATTTTAGCCGGTTATTATTTTAGCCGGTTATTATTTTAGCCGGTTATTACATTAGCCGGTTATTATTTTAGCCGGTTATTATATAAGCCGGTTATAATTGTAGTTGAGTATTATTTTAGCCGGTTATTATTTAAGCTGTTAATTATATTAGCTGGTCATTATTTTAGCCGGTTATTTTTTAAGCCAATTATTGTTTTGGCCAATAAAAAAAAATGCCGTTTATTATTTTAAGCGATTATTATTTAGGCTGATAATTATTTCAGCCGATCATTATTTAAGCCAAATATTTTTTATGCCTATCGTTACCGATATCGATACTGATACAGATACCGACAACAAAACCATTCCTTGTAAAACTAAACATTCACAAAACTAGCCTCGTGAAACGTTACATTCTTTAACGTAACATTTTTAACCTAACAATTTGAAACCTAACGCTCGGAAAATTAACATTCACAAACCTAACCTTGTGAAACCTAACTTTGTCTAACCTAATAATTTGAAACCTAACATTCACAAACCTAAATTTGTCAAAACTAACCTAAAATTGAATGAAAATGAAAATGAAAATGAAAATGAAAATGAAAATGAAAATGGATACCGATACCGATACCGAATTGAATTGGAATTGAATTGGAATTGAATTGGAATTGAATTGGAATTGAATTGGAATTGAATTGGAATTGAATTGGAATTGAATTGGAATTGAATTGGAATTGAATTGGAATTGAATTGGAATTGAATTGGAATTGAATTGGAATTGAATTGGAATTAAATTTGGAATTGAATTGGAATTGAATTGGAATTGAATTGGAATTGAATTGGAATTGAATTGGAATTGAATTGGAATTGAATTGGAATTGAATTGAAATTGAATTGGAATTGAATTGGAATTGAATTGTATTGAATTGGAAATCTTATTTTTATTGAATTGGAATTGAATTGAAAATCTTATTTTTATTGAATTGGTATTGATTTGGAATTAAATTTGAGTGAATTAAAAAAAAATCAACTTGCTGAAATGGAATTTCAATTAGCCGAGTATTATTTAAGCCTATTATAAATTTAGTTTGTTATTATTTTAGACAATTATTAATTTAGCCGTTCATAATTTTAGACGATTTTTGATTTAGCTGGTTAAAATTTTTGCCGGTTATCATTTTAGCCGGTTTTGATTTTAGCCGATTATAATTTTAGCCGATATTCATTTTAGACTATTATAATTTAAGTCGATTAATTTTTTAGCCGATTTAAAATTTTGCCAGTTATTATTTTAGGCATTTATTATTTTAGCCGGTTATTATTTTCTTAAATAATTATTTTGGCCTATTATAATTTTAGCCGATTATAATTTTAGCCGATTATTATTTTAGCCGATTATTATTTTAGCCGGTTATTATTTTCTTCAATAATTATTTTGGCCTATTATAATTTTAGCCGATTATTATTTTAGCCGGTTATTATTTTAGCCGGTTATTATTTAGCCGGTTATTATTTTAGCCGGTTATTATTTAAGCCGTTTATTATTTTAGCCGTTTATTATTTTAGCCGGTTATTATTTAAGCCGGTTATTATTTTAGCCGGTTATTATTTTAGCCGGTTATTATTTTAGCCGGTTATTATTTTAGCCGGTTATTATTTTAGCCGGTTATTATTTTAGCCGGTTATTATTTTAGCCGGTTATTACATTAGCCGGTTATTATTTTAGCCGGTTATTATATAAGCCGGTTATAATTGTAGTTGAGTATTATTTTAGCCGGTTATTATTTTCTTAAATAATTATTTTGGCCTATTATAATTTTAGCCGATTATAATTTTAGCCGATTATTATTTTAGCCGATTATTATTTTAGCCGGTTATTATTTTCTTCAATAATTATTTTGGCCTATTATAATTTTAGCCGATTATAATTTTAGCCGATTATTATTTTAGCCGATTATTATTTTAGCCGGTTATTATTTTAGCCGGTTATTATTTAGCCGGTTATTATTTTAGCCGGTTATTATTTAAGCCGGTTATTATTTTAGCCGGTTATTATTTTAGCCGGTTTTTATTTTAGCCGGTTATTATTTTAGCCGGTTATTACATTAGCCGGTTATTATTTTAGCCGGTTATTATATAAGCCGGTTACAATTGTAGTTGAGTATTATTTTAGCCGGTTATTATTTAAGCTGTTAATTATATTAGCTGTTCATTATTTTAGCCGGTTATTTTTTAAGCCAATTATTGTTTTGGCCAATAAAAAAAATTGCCGTTTATTATTTTAAGCGATTATTATTTAGGCTGATAATTATTTCAGCCGATCATTATTTAAGCCAAATATTTTTTATGCCTATCGTTACCGATACCGATATCGATACTGATACAGATACCGACAACAAAACCATTCCTTGTAAAACTAAACATTCACAAAACTAGCCTCGTGAAACGTTACATTCTTTAACGTAACATTTTTAACCTAACAATTTGAAACCTAACGCTCGGAAAATTAACATTCACAAACCTAACCTTGTGAAACCTAACTTTGTCTAACCTAATAATTTGAAACCTAACATTCACAAACCTAAATTTGTCAAAACTAACCTAAAATTGAATGAAAATGAAAATGAAAATGAAAATGAAAATGAAAATGAAAATGGATACCGATACCGATACCGAATTGAATTGGAATTGAATTGGAATTGAATTGGAATTGAATTGGAATTAAATTGGAATTGAATTGGAATTGAATTGGAATTGAATTGGAATTGAATTGGAATTGAATTGGAATTGAATTGGAATTGAATTTGAATTGAATTGGAATTGAATTGGAATTGAATTGGAATTGAATTGGAATTGAATTGGAATTGAATTGGAATTGAATTGTATTGAATTGGAAATCTTATTTTTATTGAATTGGAATTGAATTGAAAATCTTATTTTTATTGAATTGGTATTGATTTGGAATTAAATTTGAGTGAATTAAAAAAAAATCAACTTGCTGAAATGGAATTTCAATTAGCCGAGTATTATTTAAGCCTATTATAAATTTAGTTTGTTATTATTTTAGACAATTATTAATTTAGCCGTTCATAATTTTAGACGATTATTAATTTAGCTGGTTAAAATTTTTGCCGGTTATCATTTTAGCCGATTATAATTTTAGCCGATATTCATTTTAGACTATTATAATTTAAATCGATTAATTTTTTAGCCGATTTAAAATTTTGCCAGTTATTATTTTAGACATTTATTATTTTAGCCGGTTATTATTTTCTTAAATAATTATTTTGGCCTATTATAATTTTAGCCGATTATAATTTTAGCCGATTATTATTTTAGCCGATTATTATTTTAGCCGGTTATTATTTTCTTCAATAATTATTTTGGCCTATTATAATTTTAGCCGATTATAATTTTAGCCGATTATTATTTTAGCCGATTATTATTTTAGCCGGTTATTATTTTAGCCGGTTATTATTTAGCCGGTTATTATTTTAGCCGGTTATTATTTAAGCCGTTTATTATTTTAGCCGTTTATTATTTTAGCCGGTTATTATTTAAGCCGGTTATTATTTTAGCCGGTTATTATTTTAGCCGGTTATTATTTTAGCCGGTTATTATTTTAGCCGGTTATTATTTTAGCCGGTTATTATTTTAGCCGGTTATTATTTTAGCCGGTTATTACATTAGCCGGTTATTATTTTAGCCGGTTATTATATAAGCCGGTTATAATTGTAGTTGAGTATTATTTTAGCCGGTTATTATTTAAGCTGTTAATTATATTAGCTGGTCATTATTTTAGCCGGTTATTTTTTAAGCCAATTATTGTTTTGGCCAATAAAAAAAATTGCCGTTTATTATTTTAAGCGATTATTATTTAGGCTGATAATTATTTCAGCCGATCATTATTTAAGCCAAATATTTTTTATGCCTATCGTTACCGATACCGATATCGATACTGATACAGATACCGACAACAAAACCATTCCTTGTAAAACTAAACATTCACAAAACTAGCCTCGTGAAACGTTACATTCTTTAACGTAACATTTTTAACCTAACAATTTGAAACCTAACGCTCGGAAAATTAACATTCACAAACCTAACCTTGTGAAACCTAACTTTGTCTAACCTAATAATTTGAAACCTAACATTCACAAACCTAAATTTGTCAAAACTAACCTAAAATTGAATGAAAATGAAAATGAAAATGAAAATGAAAATGAAAATGAAAATGGATACCGATACCGATACCGAATTGAATTGGAATTGAATTGGAATTGAATTGGAATTGAATTGGAATTGAATTGGAATTGAATTGGAATTGAATTGGAATTGAATTGGAATTGAATTGGAATTGGATTGGAATTGAATTGGAATTGAATTGGAATTGAATTGGAATTGAATTGGAATTGAATTGGAATTGAATTGGAATTGAATTGGAATTGAATTGGAATTGAATTGGAATTGAATTGGAATTGAATTGGAATTGAATTGTATTGAATTGGAAATCTTATTTTTATTGAATTGGAATTGAATTGAAAATCTTATTTTTATTGAATTGGTATTGATTTGGAATTAAATTTGAGTGAATTAAAAAAAAATCAACTTGCTGAAATGGAATTTCAATTAGCCGAGTATTATTTAAGCCTATTATAAATTTAGTTTGTTATTATTTTAGACAATTATTAATTTAGCCGTTCATAATTTTAGACGATTATTAATTTAGCTGGTTAAAATTTTTGCCGGTTATCATTTTAGCCGGTTTTGATTATAGCCGATTATAATTTTAGCCGATATTCATTTTAGACTATTATAATTTAAGTCGATTAATTTTTTAGCCGATTTAAAATTTTGCCAGTTATTATTTTAGACATTTATTATTTTAGCCGGTTATTATTTTCTTAAATAATTATTTTGGCCTATTATAATTTAAGCCGATTATAATTTTAGCCGATTATTATTTTAGCCGATTATTATTTTAGCCGGTTATTATTTTAGCCGGTTATTATTTAGCCGGTTATTATTTTAGCCGGTTATTATTTAAGCCGTTTATTATTTTAGCCGTTTATTATTTTAGCCGGTTATTATTTAAGCTGGTTATTATTTTAGCCGGTTATTATTTTAGCCGGTTATTATTTTAGCCGGTTATTATTTTAGCCGGTTATTATTTTAGCCGGTTATTATTTTAGCCGGTTATTATTTTAGCCGGTTATTACATTAGCCGGTTAATTTTTTAGCCGATTTAAAATTTTGCCAGTTATTATTTTAGGCATTTATTATTTTAGCCGGTTATTATTTTCTTAAATAATTATTTTGGCCTATTATAATTTTAGCCGATTATAATTTTAGCCGATTATTATTTTAGCCGATTATTATTTTAGCCGGTTATTATTTAAGCCGGTTATTATTTAGCCGGTTATTATTTTAGCCGGTTATTATTTAAGCCGTTTATTATTTTAGCCGTTTATTATTTTAGCCGGTTATTATTTAAGCCGGTTATTATTTTAGCCGGTTATTATTTTAGCCGGTTATTATTTTAGCCGGTTATTATTTTAGCCGGTTATTATTTTAGCCGGTTATTATTTTAGCCGGTTATTATTTTAGCCGGTTATTACATAAGCCGGTTATTATTTTACCCGGTTATTATATAAGCCGGTTATAATTGTAGTTGAGTATTATTTTAGCCGGTTATTATTTTCTTAAATAATTATTTTGGCCTATTATAATTTTAGCCGATTATAATTTTAGCCGATTATTATTTTAGCCGATTATTATTTTAGCCGGTTATTATTTTCTTCAATAATTATTTTGGCCTATTATAATTTTAGCCGATTATTATTTTAGCCGGTTATTATTTTAGCCGGTTATTATTTAGCCGGTTATTATTTTAGCCGGTTATTATTTAAGCCGTTTATTATTTTAGCCGTTTATTATTTTAGCCGGTTATTATTTAAGCCGGTTATTATTTTAGCCGGTTATTATTTTAGCCGGTTATTATTTTAGCCGGTTATTATTTTAGCCGGTTATTATTTTAGCCGGTTATTATTTTAGCCGGTTATTATTTTAGCCGGTTATTATTTTAGCCGGTTATTATTTTAGCCGGTTATTATTTTAGCCGGTTATTACATAAGCCGGTTATTATTTTACCCGGTTATTATATAAGCCGGTTATAATTGTAGTTGAGTATTATTTTAGCCGGTTATTATTTTCTTAAATAATTATTTTGGCCTATTATAATTTTAGCCGATTATAATTTTAGCCGATTATTATTTTAGCCGATTATTATTTTAGCCGGTTATTATTTTCTTCAATAATTATTTTGGCCTATTATAATTTTAGCCGATTATAATTTTAGCCGATTATTATTTTAGCCGGTTATTATTTTAGCCGGTTATTATTTAGCCGGTTATTATTTTAGCCGGTTATTATTTAAGCCGTTTATTATTTTAGCCGTTAATTATTTTAGCCGGTTATTATTTAAGCCGGTTATTATTTTAGCTGGTTATTATTTAAGCCGGTTATTATTTTAGCCGGTTATTATTTTAGCCGGTTTTTATTTTAGCCGGTTATTATTTTAGCCGGTTATTACATTAGCCGGTTATTATAATATAAGCCGGTTACAATTGTAGTTGAGTATTATTTTAGCCGGTTATTATTTAAGCTGTTAATTATATTAGCTGGTCATTATTTTAGCCGGTTATTTTTTAAGCCAATTATTGTTTTGGCCAATAAAAAAAATTGCCGTTTATTATTTTAAGCGATTATTATTTAGGCTGATAATTATTTCAGCCGATCATTATTTAAGCCAAATATTTTTTATGCCTATCGTTACCGATACCGATATCGATACTGATACAGATACCGACAACAAAACCATTCCTTGTAAAACTAAACATTCACAAAACTAGCCTCGTGAAACGTAACATTTTTAACCTAACAATTTGAAACCTAACGCTCGGAAAATTAACATTCACAAACCTAACCTTGTGAAACCTAACTTTGTCTAACCTAATAATTTGAAACCTAACATTCACAAACCTAAATTTGTCAAAACTAACCTAAAATGAAAATGAAAATGAAAATGAAAATGAAAATGAAAATGAAAATGAAAATGAAAATGAAAATGAAAATGAAAATGAAAATGAAAATGAAAATGAAAATGAAAATGAAAATGAAAATGAAAATGAAAATGAAAATGAAAATGAAAATGAAAATGAAAATGAAAATGAAAATGAAAATGAAAATGAAAATGAAAATGAAAATGAAAATGAAAATGAAAATGAAAATGAAAATGAAAATGAAAATGAAAATGAAAATGAAAATGAAAATGAAAATGAAAATGAAAATGAAAATGAAAATGAAAATGAAAATGAAAATGAAAATGAAAATGAAAATGAAAATGAAAATGAAAATGAAAATGAAAATGAAAATGAAAATGAAAATGAAAATGAAAATGAAAATGAAAATGAAAATGAAAATGAAAATGAAAATGAAAATGAAAATGAAAATGAAAATGAAAATGAAAATGAAAATGAAAATGAAAATGAAAATGAAAATGAAAATGAAAATGAAAATGAAAATGAAAATGGATACCGATACCGATACCGAATTGAATTGGAATTGAATTGGAATTGAATTGGAATTGAATTGGAATTGAATTGGAATTGAATTGGAATTGAATTGGAATTGAATTGGAATTGAATTGGAATTGAATTGGAATTGAATTGGAATTGAATTGGAATTGAATTGGAATTGAATTGGAATTGAATTGGAATTGAATTGGAATTGAATTGGAATTGAATTGAATTGGAATTGAATTGAAAATCTCATTTTTATTGAATTGGTATTGATTTGGAATTAAATTTGAGTGAATTAAAAAAAAATCAACTTGCTGAAATGGAATTTCAATTAGCCGAGTATTATTTAAGCCTATTATAAATTTAGTTTGTTATTATTTTAGACAATTATTAATTTAGCCGTTCATAATTTTAGACGATTATTAATTTAGCTGGTTAAAATTTTTGCCGGTTATCATTTTAGCCGGTTTTGATTATAGCCGATTATAATTTTAGCCGATATTCATTTTAGACTATTATAATTTAAGTCGATTAATTTTTTAGCCGATTTAAAATTTTGCCAGTTATTATTTTAGACATTTATTATTTTAGCCGGTTATTATTTTCTTAAATAATTATTTTGGCCTATTATAATTTAAGCCGATTATAATTTTAGCCGATTATTATTTTAGCCGATTATTATTTTAGCCGGTTATTATTTTAGCCGGTTATTATTTAGCCGGTTATTATTTTAGCCGGTTATTATTTAAGCCGTTTATTATTTTAGCCGTTTATTATTCTAGCCGGTTATTATTTAAGCTGGTTATTATTTTAGCCGGTTATTATTTTAGCCGGTTATTATTTTAGCCGGTTATTATTTTAGCCGGTTATTATTTTAGCCGGTTATTATTTTAGCCGGTTATTATTTTAGCCGGTTATTACATTAGCCGGTTAATTTTTTAGCCGATTTAAAATTTTGCCAGTTATTATTTTAGGCATTTATTATTTTAGCCGGTTATTATTTTCTTAAATAATTATTTTGGCCTATTATAATTTTAGCCGATTATAATTTTAGCCGATTATTATTTTAGCCGATTATTATTTTAGCCGGTTATTATTTAAGCCGGTTATTATTTAGCCGGTTATTATTTTAGCCGGTTATTATTTAAGCCGTTTATTATTTTAGCCGTTTATTATTTTAGCCGGTTATTATTTAAGCCGGTTATTATTTTAGCCGGTTATTATTTTAGCCGGTTATTATTTTAGCCGGTTATTATTTTAGCCGGTTATTATTTTAGCCGGTTATTATTTTAGCCGGTTATTATTTTAGCCGGTTATTACATAAGCCGGTTATTATTTTACCCGGTTATTATATAAGCCGGTTATAATTGTAGTTGAGTATTATTTTAGCCGGTTATTATTTTCTTAAATAATTATTTTGGCCTATTATAATTTTAGCCGATTATAATTTTAGCCGATTATTATTTTAGCCGATTATTATTTTAGCCGGTTATTATTTTCTTCAATAATTATTTTGGCCTATTATAATTTTAGCCGATTATAATTTTAGCCGATTATTATTTTAGCCGGTTATTATTTTAGCCGGTTATTATTTAGCCGGTTATTATTTTAGCCGGTTATTATTTAAGCCGTTTATTATTTTAGCCGTTAATTATTTTAGCCGGTTATTATTTAAGCCGGTTATTATTTTAGCTGGTTATTATTTAAGCCGGTTATTATTTTAGCCGGTTATTATTTTAGCCGGTTTTTATTTTAGCCGGTTATTATTTTAGCCGGTTATTACATTAGCCGGTTATTATAATATAAGCCGGTTACAATTGTAGTTGAGTATTATTTTAGCCGGTTATTATTTAAGCTGTTAATTATATTAGCTGGTCATTATTTTAGCCGGTTATTTTTTAAGCCAATTATTGTTTTGGCCAATAAAAAAAATTGCCGTTTATTATTTTAAGCGATTATTATTTAGGCTGATAATTATTTCAGCCGATCATTATTTAAGCCAAATATTTTTTATGCCTATCGTTACCGATACCGATATCGATACTGATACAGATACCGACAACAAAACCATTCCTTGTAAAACTAAACATTCACAAAACTAGCCTCGTGAAACGTAACATTTTTAACCTAACAATTTGAAACCTAACGCTCGGAAAATTAACATTCACAAACCTAACCTTGTGAAACCTAACTTTGTCTAACCTAATAATTTGAAACCTAACATTCACAAACCTAAATTTGTCAAAACTAACCTAAAATGAAAATGAAAATGAAAATGAAAATGAAAATGAAAATGAAAATGAAAATGAAAATGAAAATGAAAATGAAAATGAAAATGAAAATGAAAATGAAAATGAAAATGAAAATGAAAATGAAAATGAAAATGAAAATGAAAATGAAAATGAAAATGAAAATGAAAATGAAAATGAAAATGAAAATGAAAATGAAAATGAAAATGAAAATGAAAATGAAAATGAAAATGAAAATGAAAATGAAAATGAAAATGAAAATGAAAATGAAAATGAAAATGAAAATGAAAATGAAAATGAAAATGAAAATGAAAATGAAAATGAAAATGAAAATGAAAATGAAAATGAAAATGAAAATGAAAATGAAAATGAAAATGAAAATGAAAATGAAAATGAAAATGAAAATGAAAATGAAAATGAAAATGGATACCGATACCGATACCGAATTGAATTGGAATTGAATTGGAATTGAATTGGAATTGAATTGGAATTGAATTGGAATTGAATTGGAATTGAATTGGAATTGAATTGGAATTGAATTGGAATTGAATTGGAATTGAATTGGAATTGAATTGGAATTGAATTGGAATTGAATTGGAATTGAATTGGAATTGAATTGGAATTGAATTGGAATTGAATTGGAATTGAATTGGAATTGAATTGGAATTGAATTGGAATTGAATTGGAATTGAATTGGAATTGAATTGGAATTGAATTGGAATTGAATTGGAATTGAATTGGAATTGAATTGAATTGGAATTGAATTGAAAATCTCATTTTTATTGAATTGGTATTGATTTGGAATTAAATTTGAGTGAATTAAAAAAAAATCAACTTGCTGAAATGGAATTTCAATTAGCCGAGTATTATTTAAGCCTATTATAAATTTAGTTTGTTATTATTTTAGACAATTATTAATTTAGCCGTTCTTAATTTTAGACGATTATTAATTTAGCTGGTTAAAATTTTAGCCGGTTTTGATTTTAGCCGATTATAATTTTAGCCGATATTCATTTTAGACAATTTTAATTTAAGCCGATTAATTTTTTAGCCGATTTAAAATTTTGCCAGTTATTATTTTAGACATTTATTATTTTAGCCTGTTATTAGTTTCTTAAATAATTATTTTGGCCTATTATAATTTTAGCCGATTATAATTTTAGCCGATATTCATTTTAGACAATTTTAATTTAAGCCGATTAATTTGTTAGCCGATTTAAAATTTTGCCAGTTATTATTTTAGACATTTATTATTTTAGCCGGTTATTATTTTCTTAAATAATTATTTTGGCCTATTATAATTTTAGCCGATTATAATTTTAGTTGATAATTATTTTAGCCGATAATTATTTTAGCCGGTTATTATTTTAGCCGGTTATTATTTAGCCGGTTATTATTTTAGCCGGTCGTTATTTTAGCCGGTTAGAATTTTAGCCGGTTTTGATTTTAGCCGATTATAATTTTAGCCGATATTCATTTTGACTTTTATAATTTAAGCCGATTATTTTTTTAGCCGATTTTAAATTTTGCCAGTTATTATTTTAGAAATTTATTATTTTAGCCGGTTATTATTTTCTTCAATAATTATTTTGGCCTATTATAATTTTAGCCGATTATTATTTTAGCCGGTTATTATTTTACCCGGTTATTATTTAGCCGGTTATTATTTTAGCCGGTTATTATTTTAGCCGGTTATTATTTTAGCCGGTTATTATTTTAGCCGGTTATTATTTTAGCCGGTTATTATTTTAGCCGGTTATTATTTTAGCCGGTTATTACATTAGCCGGTTATTATTTTAGCCGGTTATTATATAAGCCGGTTATAATTGTAGTTGAGTATTATTTTAGCCGGTTATTATTTAAGCTGTTAATTATATTAGCTGGTCATTATTTTAGCCGGTTATTTTTTAAGCCAATTATTGTTTTGGCCAATAAAAAAAAATGCCGTTTATTATTTTAAGCGATTATTATTTAGGCTGATAATTATTTCAGCCGATCATTATTTAAGCCAAATATTTTTTATGCCTATCGTTACCGATATCGATACTGATACAGATACCGACAACAAAACCATTCCTTGTAAAACTAAACATTCACAAAACTAGCCTCGTGAAACGTTACATTCTTTAACGTAACATTTTTAACCTAACAATTTGAAACCTAACGCTCGGAAAATTAACATTCACAAACCTAACCTTGTGAAACCTAACTTTGTCTAACCTAATAATTTGAAACCTAACATTCACAAACCTAAATTTGTCAAAACTAACCTAAAATTGAATGAAAATGAAAATGAAAATGAAAATGAAAATGAAAATGAAAATGGATACCGATACCGATACCGAATTGAATTGGAATTGAATTGGAATTGAATTGGAATTGAATTGGAATTGAATTGGAATTGAATTGGAATTGAATTGGAATTGAATTGGAATTGAATTGGAATTGGATTGGAATTGAATTGGAATTGAATTGGAATTGAATTGGAATTGAATTGGAATTGAATTGGAATTAAATTTGGAATTGAATTGGAATTGAATTGGAATTGAATTGGAATTGAATTGGAATTGAATTGGAATTGAATTGGAATTGAATTGGAATTGAATTGAAATTGAATTGGAATTGAATTGGAATTGAATTGTATTGAATTGGAAATCTTATTTTTATTGAATTGGAATTGAATTGAAAATCTTATTTTTATTGAATTGGTATTGATTTGGAATTAAATTTGAGTGAATTAAAAAAAAATCAACTTGCTGAAATGGAATTTCAATTAGCCGAGTATTATTTAAGCCTATTATAAATTTAGTTTGTTATTATTTTAGACAATTATTAATTTAGCCGTTCATAATTTTAGACGATTTTTGATTTAGCTGGTTAAAATTTTTGCCGGTTATCATTTTAGCCGGTTTTGATTTTAGCCGATTATAATTTTAGCCGATATTCATTTTAGACTATTATAATTTAAGTCGATTAATTTTTTAGCCGATTTAAAATTTTGCCAGTTATTATTTTAGGCATTTATTATTTTAGCCGGTTATTATTTTCTTAAATAATTATTTTGGCCTATTATAATTTTAGCCGATTATAATTTTAGCCGATTATTATTTTAGCCGATTATTATTTTAGCCGGTTATTATTTTCTTCAATAATTATTTTGGCCTATTATAATTTTAGCCGATTATTATTTTAGCCGGTTATTATTTTAGCCGGTTATTATTTAGCCGGTTATTATTTTAGCCGGTTATTATTTAAGCCGTTTATTATTTTAGCCGTTTATTATTTTAGCCGGTTATTATTTAAGCCGGTTATTATTTTAGCCGGTTATTATTTTAGCCGGTTATTATTTTAGCCGGTTATTATTTTAGCCGGTTATTATTTTAGCCGGTTATTATTTTAGCCGGTTATTATTTTAGCCGGTTATTACATTAGCCGGTTATTATTTTAGCCGGTTATTATATAAGCCGGTTATAATTGTAGTTGAGTATTATTTTAGCCGGTTATTATTTTCTTAAATAATTATTTTGGCCTATTATAATTTTAGCCGATTATAATTTTAGCCGATTATTATTTTAGCCGATTATTATTTTAGCCGGTTATTATTTTCTTCAATAATTATTTTGGCCTATTATAATTTTAGCCGATTATAATTTTAGCCGATTATTATTTTAGCCGATTATTATTTTAGCCGGTTATTATTTTAGCCGGTTATTATTTAGCCGGTTATTATTTTAGCCGGTTATTATTTAAGCCGGTTATTATTTTAGCCGGTTATTATTTTAGCCGGTTTTTATTTTAGCCGGTTATTATTTTAGCCGGTTATTACATTAGCCGGTTATTATTTTAGCCGGTTATTATATAAGCCGGTTACAATTGTAGTTGAGTATTATTTTAGCCGGTTATTATTTAAGCTGTTAATTATATTAGCTGTTCATTATTTTAGCCGGTTATTTTTTAAGCCAATTATTGTTTTGGCCAATAAAAAAAATTGCCGTTTATTATTTTAAGCGATTATTATTTAGGCTGATAATTATTTCAGCCGATCATTATTTAAGCCAAATATTTTTTATGCCTATCGTTACCGATACCGATATCGATACTGATACAGATACCGACAACAAAACCATTCCTTGTAAAACTAAACATTCACAAAACTAGCCTCGTGAAACGTTACATTCTTTAACGTAACATTTTTAACCTAACAATTTGAAACCTAACGCTCGGAAAATTAACATTCACAAACCTAACCTTGTGAAACCTAACTTTGTCTAACCTAATAATTTGAAACCTAACATTCACAAACCTAAATTTGTCAAAACTAACCTAAAATTGAATGAAAATGAAAATGAAAATGAAAATGAAAATGAAAATGGATACCGATACCGATACCGAATTGAATTGGAATTGAATTGGAATTGAATTGGAATTGAATTGGAATTAAATTGGAATTGAATTGGAATTGAATTGGAATTGAATTGGAATTGAATTGGAATTGAATTGGAATTGAATTGGAATTGAATTGGAATTGAATTTGAATTGAATTGGAATTGAATTGGAATTGAATTGGAATTGAATTGGAATTGAATTGGAATTGAATTGGAATTGAATTGTATTGAATTGGAAATCTTATTTTTATTGAATTGGAATTGAATTGAAAATCTTATTTTTATTGAATTGGTATTGATTTGGAATTAAATTTGAGTGAATTAAAAAAAAATCAACTTGCTGAAATGGAATTTCAATTAGCCGAGTATTATTTAAGCCTATTATAAATTTAGTTTGTTATTATTTTAGACAATTATTAATTTAGCCGTTCATAATTTTAGACGATTATTAATTTAGCTGGTTAAAATTTTTGCCGGTTATCATTTTAGCCGATTATAATTTTAGCCGATATTCATTTTAGACTATTATAATTTAAATCGATTAATTTTTTAGCCGATTTAAAATTTTGCCAGTTATTATTTTAGACATTTATTATTTTAGCCGGTTATTATTTTCTTAAATAATTATTTTGGCCTATTATAATTTTAGCCGATTATAATTTTAGCCGATTATTATTTTAGCCGATTATTATTTTAGCCGGTTATTATTTTCTTCAATAATTATTTTGGCCTATTATAATTTTAGCCGATTATAATTTTAGCCGATTATTATTTTAGCCGATTATTATTTTAGCCGGTTATTATTTTAGCCGGTTATTATTTAGCCGGTTATTATTTTAGCCGGTTATTATTTAAGCCGTTTATTATTTTAGCCGTTTATTATTTTAGCCGGTTATTATTTAAGCCGGTTATTATTTTAGCCGGTTATTATTTTAGCCGGTTATTATTTTAGCCGGTTATTATTTTAGCCGGTTATTATTTTAGCCGGTTATTATTTTAGCCGGTTATTATTTTAGCCGGTTATTACATTAGCCGGTTATTATTTTAGCCGGTTATTATATAAGCCGGTTATAATTGTAGTTGAGTATTATTTTAGCCGGTTATTATTTAAGCTGTTAATTATATTAGCTGGTCATTATTTTAGCCGGTTATTTTTTAAGCCAATTATTGTTTTGGCCAATAAAAAAAATTGCCGTTTATTATTTTAAGCGATTATTATTTAGGCTGATAATTATTTCAGCCGATCATTATTTAAGCCAAATATTTTTTATGCCTATCGTTACCGATACCGATATCGATACTGATACAGATACCGACAACAAAACCATTCCTTGTAAAACTAAACATTCACAAAACTAGCCTCGTGAAACGTTACATTCTTTAACGTAACATTTTTAACCTAACAATTTGAAACCTAACGCTCGGAAAATTAACATTCACAAACCTAACCTTGTGAAACCTAACTTTGTCTAACCTAATAATTTGAAACCTAACATTCACAAACCTAAATTTGTCAAAACTAACCTAAAATTGAATGAAAATGAAAATGAAAATGAAAATGAAAATGAAAATGAAAATGGATACCGATACCGATACCGAATTGAATTGGAATTGAATTGGAATTGAATTGGAATTGAATTGGAATTGAATTGGAATTGAATTGGAATTGAATTGGAATTGAATTGGAATTGAATTGGAATTGAATTGGAATTGAATTGGAATTGAATTGGAATTGAATTGGAATTGAATTGGAATTGAATTGTATTGAATTGGAAATCTTATTTTTATTGAATCGGAATTGAATTGAAAATCTTATTTTTATTGAATTGGTATTGATTTGGAATTAAATTTGAGTGAATTAAAAAAAAATCAACTTGCTGAAATGGAATTTCAATTAGCCGAGTATTATTTAAGCCTATTATAAATTTAGTTTGTTATTATTTTAGACAATTATTAATTTAGCCGTTCATAATTTAAGACGATTTTTAATTTAGCTGGTTAAAATTTTTGCCGGTTATCATTTTAGCCGGTTTTGATTTTAGCCGATTATAATTTTAGCCGATATTCATTTTAGACTATTATAATTTAAGTCGATTAATTTTTTAGCCGATTTAAAATTTTGCCAGTTATTATTTTAGACATTTATTATTTTAGCCGGTTATTATTTTCTTAAATAATTATTTTGGCCTATTATAATTTTAGCCGATTATAATTTTAGCCGATTATTATTTTAGCCGATAATTATTTTAGCCGGTTATTATTTTAGCCGGTTATTATTTAGCCGGTTATTATTTTAGCCGGTCGTTATTTTAGCTGGTTTTAATTTTAGCCGGTTTTGATTTTAGCCGATTATAATTTTAGCCGATATTCATTTTAGACTTTTATAATTTAAGCCTATTATTTTTTTAAGCCGATTTTAAATTTTGCCAGTTATTATTTTAGAAATTTATTATTTTAGCCGGTTATTATTTTCTTCAATAATTATTTTGGCCTATTATAATTTTAGCCGATTATAATTTTAGCCGATTATAATTTTAGCCGATTATTATTTTAGCCGGTTATTATTTTAGCCGGTTATTATTTAGCCGGTTATTATTTTAGCCGGTTATTATTTAAGCCGTTTATTATTTTAGCCGGTTATTATTTTAGCCGGTTATTATTTTAGCCGGTTATCATTTTAGCCGGTTATTATTTTAGCCGGTTATTATTTTAGCCAGTTATTATTTTAGCTTGTTATTATTTTGGCCGGTTATTTTTTTAGCCGGTTATTATATAAGCCGGTTATAATTGTAGTTGGCTATTATTTTAGCCGGTTATTATTTTAGCCGGTTATTATTTTAGCCGGTTATTATTTAAGCCGGTTATTATTTTAGCCGGTTATTATTTTAGCCAGTTATTATTTTAGCCGGTTATTATTTTAGCCGGTTATTACATTAGCCTGTTATTATTTTAGCCGGTTATTATATAAGCCGGTTATAATTGTGGTTGAGTATTATTTTAGCCGGTTATTATTTTCTTAAATAATTATTTTGGCCTATTATAATTTTAGCCGATTATAATTTTAGCCGATTATTATTTTAGCCGATTATTATTTTAGCCGGTTATTATTTTCTTCAATAATTATTTTGGCCTATTATAATTTTAGCCGATTATAATTTTAGCCGATTATAATTTTAGCCGATTATTATTTTAGCCGATTATTATTTTAGCCGGTTATTATTTTAGCCGGTTATTATTAAGCCGGTTATTATTTTAGCCGGTTATTATTAAAGCCGTTTATTATTTTAGCCGTTTATTATTTTAGCCGGTTATTATTTAAGCCGGTTATTATTTTAGCCGGTTATTATTTTAGCCGGTTATTATTTTAGCCGGTTATTATTTTAGCCGGTTTTTATTTTAACCGGTTATTATTTTAGCCGGTTATTACATTAGCTAGTTATTATTTTAGCCGGTTATTATATAAGCCGGTTATAATTGTAGTTGAGTATTATTTTAGCCGGTTATTATTTAAGCTGTTAATTATATTAGCTGGTCATTATTTTAGCCGGTTATTTTTTAAGCCAATTATTGTTTTGGCCAATAAAAAAAATTGCCGTTTATTATTTTAAGCGATTATTATTTAGGCTGATAATTATTTCAGCCGATCATTATTTAAGCCAAATATTTTTTATGCCTATCGTTACCGATACCGATATCGATACTGATACAGATACCGACAACAAAACCATTCCTTGTAAAACTAAACATTCACAAAACTAGCCTCGTGAAACGTTACATTCTTTAACGTAACATTTTTAACCTAACAATTTGAAACCTAACGCTCGGAAAATTAACATTCACAAACCTAACCTTGTGAAACCTAACTTTGTCTAACCTAATAATTTGAAACCTAACATTCACAAACCTAAATTTGTCAAAACTAACCTAAAATTGAATGAAAATGAAAATGAAAATGAAAATGAAAATGAAAATGAAAATGAAAATGAAAATGAAAATGGATACCGATACCGATACCGAATTGAATTGGAATTGAATTGGAATTGAATTGGAATTGAATTGGAATTGAATTGGAATTGAATTGGAATTGAATTGGAATTGAATTGGAATTGAATTGGAATTGAATTGGAATTGGATTGGAATTGAATTGGAATTGAATTGGAATTGAATTGGAATTGAATTGGAATTGAATTGGAATTAAATTTGGAATTGAATTGGAATTGAATTGGAATTGAATTGGAATTGAATTGGAATTGAATTGGAATTGAATTGGAATTGAATTGGAATTGAATTGAAATTGAATTGGAATTGAATTGGAATTGAATTGTATTGAATTGGAAATCTTATTTTTATTGAATTGGAATTGAATTGAAAATCTTATTTTTATTGAATTGGTATTGATTTGGAATTAAATTTGAGTGAATTAAAAAAAAATCAACTTGCTGAAATGGAATTTCAATTAGCCGAGTATTATTTAAGCCTATTATAAATTTAGTTTGTTATTATTTTAGACAATTATTAATTTAGCCGTTCATAATTTTAGACGATTTTTGATTTAGCTGGTTAAAATTTTTGCCGGTTATCATTTTAGCCGGTTTTGATTTTAGCCGATTATAATTTTAGCCGATATTCATTTTAGACTATTATAATTTAAGTCGATTAATTTTTTAGCCGATTTAAAATTTTGCCAGTTATTATTTTAGGCATTTATTATTTTAGCCGGTTATTATTTTCTTAAATAATTATTTTGGCCTATTATAATTTTAGCCGATTATAATTTTAGCCGATTATTATTTTAGCCGATTATTATTTTAGCCGGTTATTATTTTCTTCAATAATTATTTTGGCCTATTATAATTTTAGCCGATTATTATTTTAGCCGGTTATTATTTTAGCCGGTTATTATTTAGCCGGTTATTATTTTAGCCGGTTATTATTTAAGCCGTTTATTATTTTAGCCGTTTATTATTTTAGCCGGTTATTATTTAAGCCGGTTATTATTTTAGCCGGTTATTATTTTAGCCGGTTATTATTTTAGCCGGTTATTATTTTAGCCGGTTATTATTTTAGCCGGTTATTATTTTAGCCGGTTATTATTTTAGCCGGTTATTACATTAGCCGGTTATTATTTTAGCCGGTTATTATATAAGCCGGTTATAATTGTAGTTGAGTATTATTTTAGCCGGTTATTATTTTCTTAAATAATTATTTTGGCCTATTATAATTTTAGCCGATTATAATTTTAGCCGATTATTATTTTAGCCGATTATTATTTTAGCCGGTTATTATTTTCTTCAATAATTATTTTGGCCTATTATAATTTTAGCCGATTATAATTTTAGCCGATTATTATTTTAGCCGATTATTATTTTAGCCGGTTATTATTTTAGCCGGTTATTATTTAGCCGGTTATTATTTTAGCCGGTTATTATTTAAGCCGGTTATTATTTTAGCCGGTTATTATTTTAGCCGGTTTTTATTTTAGCCGGTTATTATTTTAGCCGGTTATTACATTAGCCGGTTATTATTTTAGCCGGTTATTATATAAGCCGGTTACAATTGTAGTTGAGTATTATTTTAGCCGGTTATTATTTAAGCTGTTAATTATATTAGCTGTTCATTATTTTAGCCGGTTATTTTTTAAGCCAATTATTGTTTTGGCCAATAAAAAAAATTGCCGTTTATTATTTTAAGCGATTATTATTTAGGCTGATAATTATTTCAGCCGATCATTATTTAAGCCAAATATTTTTTATGCCTATCGTTACCGATACCGATATCGATACTGATACAGATACCGACAACAAAACCATTCCTTGTAAAACTAAACATTCACAAAACTAGCCTCGTGAAACGTTACATTCTTTAACGTAACATTTTTAACCTAACAATTTGAAACCTAACGCTCGGAAAATTAACATTCACAAACCTAACCTTGTGAAACCTAACTTTGTCTAACCTAATAATTTGAAACCTAACATTCACAAACCTAAATTTGTCAAAACTAACCTAAAATTGAATGAAAATGAAAATGAAAATGAAAATGAAAATGGATACCGATACCGATACCGAATTGAATTGGAATTGAATTGGAATTGAATTGGAATTGAATTGGAATTAAATTGGAATTGAATTGGAATTGAATTGGAATTGAATTGGAATTGAATTGGAATTGAATTGGAATTGAATTGGAATTGAATTGGAATTGAATTTGAATTGAATTGGAATTGAATTGGAATTGAATTGGAATTGAATTGGAATTGAATTGGAATTGAATTGGAATTGAATTGTATTGAATTGGAAATCTTATTTTTATTGAATTGGAATTGAATTGAAAATCTTATTTTTATTGAATTGGTATTGATTTGGAATTAAATTTGAGTGAATTAAAAAAAAATCAACTTGCTGAAATGGAATTTCAATTAGCCGAGTATTATTTAAGCCTATTATAAATTTAGTTTGTTATTATTTTAGACAATTATTAATTTAGCCGTTCATAATTTTAGACGATTATTAATTTAGCTGGTTAAAATTTTTGCCGGTTATCATTTTAGCCGATTATAATTTTAGCCGATATTCATTTTAGACTATTATAATTTAAATCGATTAATTTTTTAGCCGATTTAAAATTTTGCCAGTTATTATTTTAGACATTTATTATTTTAGCCGGTTATTATTTTCTTAAATAATTATTTTGGCCTATTATAATTTTAGCCGATTATAATTTTAGCCGATTATTATTTTAGCCGATTATTATTTTAGCCGGTTATTATTTTCTTCAATAATTATTTTGGCCTATTATAATTTTAGCCGATTATAATTTTAGCCGATTATTATTTTAGCCGATTATTATTTTAGCCGGTTATTATTTTAGCCGGTTATTATTTAGCCGGTTATTATTTTAGCCGGTTATTATTTAAGCCGTTTATTATTTTAGCCGTTTATTATTTTAGCCGGTTATTATTTAAGCCGGTTATTATTTTAGCCGGTTATTATTTTAGCCGGTTATTATTTTAGCCGGTTATTATTTTAGCCGGTTATTATTTTAGCCGGTTATTATTTTAGCCGGTTATTATTTTAGCCGGTTATTACATTAGCCGGTTATTATTTTAGCCGGTTATTATATAAGCCGGTTATAATTGTAGTTGAGTATTATTTTAGCCGGTTATTATTTAAGCTGTTAATTATATTAGCTGGTCATTATTTTAGCCGGTTATTTTTTAAGCCAATTATTGTTTTGGCCAATAAAAAAAATTGCCGTTTATTATTTTAAGCGATTATTATTTAGGCTGATAATTATTTCAGCCGATCATTATTTAAGCCAAATATTTTTTATGCCTATCGTTACCGATACCGATATCGATACTGATACAGATACCGACAACAAAACCATTCCTTGTAAAACTAAACATTCACAAAACTAGCCTCGTGAAACGTTACATTCTTTAACGTAACATTTTTAACCTAACAATTTGAAACCTAACGCTCGGAAAATTAACATTCACAAACCTAACCTTGTGAAACCTAACTTTGTCTAACCTAATAATTTGAAACCTAACATTCACAAACCTAAATTTGTCAAAACTAACCTAAAATTGAATGAAAATGAAAATGAAAATGAAAATGAAAATGAAAATGAAAATGAAAATGGATACCGATACCGATACCGAATTGAATTGGAATTGAATTGGAATTGAATTGGAATTGAATTGGAATTGAATTGGAATTGAATTGGAATTGAATTGGAATTGAATTGGAATTGGATTGGAATTGAATTGGAATTGAATTGGAATTGAATTGGAATTGAATTGGAATTGAATTGGAATTGAATTGGAATTGAATTGGAATTGAATTGGAATTGAATTGGAATTGAATTGGAATTGAATTGGAATTGAATTGTATTGAATTGGAAATCTTATTTTTATTGAATTGGAATTGAATTGAAAATCTTATTTTTATTGAATTGGTATTGATTTGGAATTAAATTTGAGTGAATTAAAAAAAAATCAACTTGCTGAAATGGAATTTCAATTAGCCGAGTATTATTTAAGCCTATTATAAATTTAGTTTGTTATTATTTTAGACAATTATTAATTTAGCCGTTCATAATTTTAGACGATTATTAATTTAGCTGGTTAAAATTTTTGCCGGTTATCATTTTAGCCGGTTTTGATTATAGCCGATTATAATTTTAGCCGATATTCATTTTAGACTATTATAATTTAAGTCGATTAATTTTTTAGCCGATTTAAAATTTTGCCAGTTATTATTTTAGACATTTATTATTTTAGCCGGTTATTATTTTCTTAAATAATTATTTTGGCCTATTATAATTTAAGCCGATTATAATTTTAGCCGATTATAATTTTAGCCGATTATTATTTTAGCCGGTTATTATTTTAGCCGGTTATTATTTTCTTCAATAATTATTTTGGCCTATTATAATTTTAGCCGATTATAATTTTAGCCGATTATTATTTTAGCCGATTATTATTTTAGCCGGTTATTATTTTAGCCGGTTATTATTTAGCCGGTTATTATTTTAGCCGGTTATTATTTAAGCCGTTTATTATTTTAGCCGTTTATTATTTTAGCCGGTTATTATTTAAGCCGGTTATTATTTTAGCCGGTTATTATTTTAGCCGGTTATTATTTTAGCCGGTTATTATTTTAGCCGGTTATTATTTTAGCCGGTTATTATTTTAGCCGGTTATTATTTTAGCCGGTTATTACATTAGCCGGTTATTATTTTAGCCGGTTATTATATAAGCCGGTTATAATTGTAGTTGAGTATTATTTTAGCCGGTTATTATTTAAGCTGTTAATTATATTAGCTGGTCATTATTTTAGCCGGTTATTTTTTAAGCCAATTATTGTTTTGGCCAATAAAAAAAATTGCCGTTTATTATTTTAAGCGATTATTATTTAGGCTGATAATTATTTCAGCCGATCATTATTTAAGCCAAATATTTTTTATGCCTATCGTTACCGATACCGATATCGATACTGATACAGATACCGACAACAAAACCATTCCTTGTAAAACTAAACATTCACAAAACTAGCCTCGTGAAACGTTACATTCTTTAACGTAACATTTTTAACCTAACAATTTGAAACCTAACGCTCGGAAAATTAACATTCACAAACCTAACCTTGTGAAACCTAACTTTGTCTAACCTAATAATTTGAAACCTAACATTCACAAACCTAAATTTGTCAAAACTAACCTAAAATTGAATGAAAATGAAAATGAAAATGAAAATGAAAATGAAAATGAAAATGAAAATGGATACCGATACCGATACCGAATTGAATTGGAATTGAATTGGAATTGAATTGGAATTGAATTGGAATTGAATTGGAATTGAATTGGAATTGAATTGGAATTGAATTGGAATTGAATTGGAATTGGATTGGAATTGAATTGGAATTGAATTGGAATTGAATTGGAATTGAATTGGAATTGAATTGGAATTGAATTGGAATTGAATTGGAATTGAATTGGAATTGAATTGGAATTGAATTGGAATTGAATTGGAATTGAATTGTATTGAATTGGAAATCTTATTTTTATTGAATTGGAATTGAATTGAAAATCTTATTTTTATTGAATTGGTATTGATTTGGAATTAAATTTGAGTGAATTAAAAAAAAATCAACTTGCTGAAATGGAATTTCAATTAGCCGAGTATTATTTAAGCCTATTATAAATTTAGTTTGTTATTATTTTAGACAATTATTAATTTAGCCGTTCATAATTTTAGACGATTATTAATTTAGCTGGTTAAAATTTTTGCCGGTTATCATTTTAGCCGGTTTTGATTATAGCCGATTATAATTTTAGCCGATATTCATTTTAGACTATTATAATTTAAGTCGATTAATTTTTTAGCCGATTTAAAATTTTGCCAGTTATTATTTTAGACATTTATTATTTTAGCCGGTTATTATTTTCTTAAATAATTATTTTGGCCTATTATAATTTAAGCCGATTATAATTTTAGCCGATTATTATTTTAGCCGATTATTATTTTAGCCGGTTATTATTTTAGCCGGTTATTATTTAGCCGGTTATTATTTTAGCCGGTTATTATTTAAGCCGTTTATTATTTTAGCCGTTTATTATTTTAGCCGGTTATTATTTAAGCTGGTTATTATTTTAGCCGGTTATTATTTTAGCCGGTTATTATTTTAGCCGGTTATTATTTTAGCCGGTTATTATTTTAGCCGGTTATTATTTTAGCCGGTTATTATTTTAGCCGGTTATTACATTAGCCGGTTAATTTTTTAGCCGATTTAAAATTTTGCCAGTTATTATTTTAGGCATTTATTATTTTAGCCGGTTATTATTTTCTTAAATAATTATTTTGGCCTATTATAATTTTAGCCGATTATAATTTTAGCCGATTATTATTTTAGCCGATTATTATTTTAGCCGGTTATTATTTAAGCCGGTTATTATTTAGCCGGTTATTATTTTAGCCGGTTATTATTTAAGCCGTTTATTATTTTAGCCGTTTATTATTTTAGCCGGTTATTATTTAAGCCGGTTATTATTTTAGCCGGTTATTATTTTAGCCGGTTATTATTTTAGCCGGTTATTATTTTAGCCGGTTATTATTTTAGCCGGTTATTATTTTAGCCGGTTATTATTTTAGCCGGTTATTACATAAGCCGGTTATTATTTTACCCGGTTATTATATAAGCCGGTTATAATTGTAGTTGAGTATTATTTTAGCCGGTTATTATTTTCTTAAATAATTATTTTGGCCTATTATAATTTTAGCCGATTATAATTTTAGCCGATTATTATTTTAGCCGATTATTATTTTAGCCGGTTATTATTTTCTTCAATAATTATTTTGGCCTATTATAATTTTAGCCGATTATAATTTTAGCCGATTATTATTTTAGCCGGTTATTATTTTAGCCGGTTATTATTTAGCCGGTTATTATTTTAGCCGGTTATTATTTAAGCCGTTTATTATTTTAGCCGTTAATTATTTTAGCCGGTTATTATTTAAGCCGGTTATTATTTTAGCTGGTTATTATTTAAGCCGGTTATTATTTTAGCCGGTTATTATTTTAGCCGGTTTTTATTTTAGCCGGTTATTATTTTAGCCGGTTATTACATTAGCCGGTTATTATAATATAAGCCGGTTACAATTGTAGTTGAGTATTATTTTAGCCGCTTATTATTTAAGCTGTTAATTATATTAGCTGGTCATTATTTTAGCCGGTTATTTTTTAAGCCAATTATTGTTTTGGCCAATAAAAAAAATTGCCGTTTATTATTTTAAGCGATTATTATTTAGGCTGATAATTATTTCAGCCGATCATTATTTAAGCCAAATATTTTTTATGCCTATCGTTACCGATACCGATATCGATACTGATACAGATACCGACAACAAAACCATTCCTTGTAAAACTAAACATTCACAAAACTAGCCTCGTGAAACGTAACATTTTTAACCTAACAATTTGAAACCTAACGCTCGGAAAATTAACATTCACAAACCTAACCTTGTGAAACCTAACTTTGTCTAACCTAATAATTTGAAACCTAACATTCACAAACCTAAATTTGTCAAAACTAACCTAAAATTGAATGAAAATGAAAATGAAAATGAAAATGAAAATGAAAATGAAAATGAAAATGAAAATGAAAATGAAAATGAAAATGAAAATGAAAATGAAAATGAAAATGAAAATGAAAATGAAAATGAAAATGAAAATGAAAATGAAAATGAAAATGAAAATGAAAATGAAAATGAAAATGAAAATGAAAATGAAAATGAAAATGAAAATGAAAATGAAAATGAAAATGAAAATGAAAATGAAAATGAAAATGAAAATGAAAATGAAAATGAAAATGAAAATGAAAATGAAAATGAAAATGAAAATGAAAATGAAAATGAAAATGAAAATGAAAATGAAAATGAAAATGAAAATGAAAATGAAAATGAAAATGAAAATGAAAATGAAAATGAAAATGAAAATGAAAATGAAAATGAAAATGAAAATGAAAATGAAAATGAAAATGGATACCGATACCGATACCGAATTGAATTGGAATTGAATTGGAATTGAATTGGAATTGAATTGGAATTGAATTGGAATTGAATTGGAATTGAATTGGAATTGAATTGGAATTGAATTGGAATTGAATTGGAATTGAATTGGAATTGAATTGGAATTGAATTGGAATTGAATTGGAATTGAATTGGAATTGAATTGGAATTGAATTGGAATTGAATTGGAATTGAATTGAATTGGAATTGAATTGAAAATCTCATTTTTATTGAATTGGTATTGATTTGGAATTAAATTTGAGTGAATTAAAAAAAAATCAACTTGCTGAAATGGAATTTCAATTAGCCGAGTATTATTTAAGCCTATTATAAATTTAGTTTGTTATTATTTTAGACAATTATTAATTTAGCCGTTCTTAATTTTAGACGATTATTAATTTAGCTGGTTAAAATTTTAGCCGGTTTTGATTTTAGCCGATTATAATTTTAGCCGATATTCATTTTAGACAATTTTAATTTAAGCCGATTAATTTTTTAGCCGATTTAAAATTTTGCCAGTTATTATTTTAGACATTTATTATTTTAGCCTGTTATTAGTTTCTTAAATAATTATTTTGGCCTATTATAATTTTAGCCGATTATAATTTTAGCCGATATTCATTTTAGACAATTTTAATTTAAGCCGATTAATTTGTTAGCCGATTTAAAATTTTGCCAGTTATTATTTTAGACATTTATTATTTTAGCCGGTTATTATTTTCTTAAATAATTATTTTGGCCTATTATAATTTTAGCCGATTATAATTTTAGTTGATAATTATTTTAGCCGATAATTATTTTAGCCGGTTATTATTTTAGCCGGTTATTATTTAGCCGGTTATTATTTTAGCCGGTCGTTATTTTAGCCGGTTAGAATTTTAGCCGGTTTT
Organism: Diachrysia chrysitis; assembly: GCA_932294365.1. Lineage (NCBI taxonomy): Eukaryota > Metazoa > Arthropoda > Insecta > Lepidoptera > Noctuidae > Diachrysia > Diachrysia chrysitis. The sequence goes on along the minus strand of OW028653.1, from coordinate 13,302,348 downwards.
GATTTTAGCCGATTATAATTTTAGCCGATATTCATTTTGACTTTTATAATTTAAGCCGATTATTTTTTTAGCCGATTTTAAATTTTGCCAGTTATTATTTTAGAAATTTATTATTTTAGCCGGTTATTATTTTCTTCAATAATTATTTTGGCCTATTATAATTTTAGCCGATTATTATTTTAGCCGGTTATTATTTTAACCGGTTATTATTTAGCCGGTTATTATTTTAGCCGGTTATTATTTTAGCCGGTTATTATTTTAGCCGGTTATTATTTTAGCCGGTTATTATTTTAGCCGGTTATTATTTTAGCCGGTTATTATTTTAGCCGGTTATTACATTAGCCGGTTATTATTTTAGCCGGTTATTATATAAGCCGGTTATAATTGTAGTTGAGTATTATTTTAGCCGGTTATTATTTAAGCTGTTAATTATATTAGCTGGTCATTATTTTAGCCGGTTATTTTTTAAGCCAATTATTGTTTTGGCCAATAAAAAAAAATGCCGTTTATTATTTTAAGCGATTATTATTTAGGCTGATAATTATTTCAGCCGATCATTATTTAAGCCAAATATTTTTTATGCCTATCGTTACCGATATCGATACTGATACAGATACCGACAACAAAACCATTCCTTGTAAAACTAAACATTCACAAAACTAGCCTCGTGAAACGTTACATTCTTTAACGTAACATTTTTAACCTAACAATTTGAAACCTAACGCTCGGAAAATTAACATTCACAAACCTAACCTTGTGAAACCTAACTTTGTCTAACCTAATAATTTGAAACCTAACATTCACAAACCTAAATTTGTCAAAACTAACCTAAAATTGAATGAAAATGAAAATGAAAATGAAAATGAAAATGAAAATGAAAATGGATACCGATACCGATACCGAATTGAATTGGAATTGAATTGGAATTGAATTGGAATTGAATTGGAATTGAATTGGAATTGAATTGGAATTAAATTGGAATTGAATTGGAATTGAATTGGAATTGGATTGGAATTGAATTGGAATTGAATTGGAATTGAATTGGAATTGAATTGGAATTGAATTGGAATTAAATTTGGAATTGAATTGGAATTGAATTGGAATTGAATTGGAATTGAATTGGAATTGAATTGGAATTGAATTGGAATTGAATTGGAATTGAATTGAAATTGAATTGGAATTGAATTGGAATTGAATTGTATTGAATTGGAAATCTTATTTTTATTGAATTGGAATTGAATTGAAAATCTTATTTTTATTGAATTGGTATTGATTTGGAATTAAATTTGAGTGAATTAAAAAAAAATCAACTTGCTGAAATGGAATTTCAATTAGCCGAGTATTATTTAAGCCTATTATAAATTTAGTTTGTTATTATTTTAGACAATTATTAATTTAGCCGTTCATAATTTTAGACGATTTTTGATTTAGCTGGTTAAAATTTTTGCCGGTTATCATTTTAGCCGGTTTTGATTTTAGCCGATTATAATTTTAGCCGATATTCATTTTAGACTATTATAATTTAAGTCGATTAATTTTTTAGCCGATTTAAAATTTTGCCAGTTATTATTTTAGGCATTTATTATTTTAGCCGGTTATTATTTTCTTAAATAATTATTTTGGCCTATTATAATTTTAGCCGATTATAATTTTAGCCGATTATTATTTTAGCCGATTATTATTTTAGCCGGTTATTATTTTCTTCAATAATTATTTTGGCCTATTATAATTTTAGCCGATTATTATTTTAGCCGGTTATTATTTTAGCCGGTTATTATTTAGCCGGTTATTATTTTAGCCGGTTATTATTTAAGCCGTTTATTATTTTAGCCGTTTATTATTTTAGCCGGTTATTATTTAAGCCGGTTATTATTTTAGCCGGTTATTATTTTAGCCGGTTATTATTTTAGCCGGTTATTATTTTAGCCGGTTATTATTTTAGCCGGTTATTATTTTAGCCGGTTATTATTTTAGCCGGTTATTACATTAGCCGGTTATTATTTTAGCCGGTTATTATATAAGCCGGTTATAATTGTAGTTGAGTATTATTTTAGCCGGTTATTATTTTCTTAAATAATTATTTTGGCCTATTATAATTTTAGCCGATTATAATTTTAGCCGATTATTATTTTAGCCGATTATTATTTTAGCCGGTTATTATTTTCTTCAATAATTATTTTGGCCTATTATAATTTTAGCCGATTATAATTTTAGCCGATTATTATTTTAGCCGATTATTATTTTAGCCGGTTATTATTTTAGCCGGTTATTATTTAGCCGGTTATTATTTTAGCCGGTTATTATTTAAGCCGGTTATTATTTTAGCCGGTTATTATTTTAGCCGGTTTTTATTTTAGCCGGTTATTATTTTAGCCGGTTATTACATTAGCCGGTTATTATTTTAGCCGGTTATTATATAAGCCGGTTACAATTGTAGTTGAGTATTATTTTAGCCGGTTATTATTTAAGCTGTTAATTATATTAGCTGTTCATTATTTTAGCCGGTTATTTTTTAAGCCAATTATTGTTTTGGCCAATAAAAAAAATTGCCGTTTATTATTTTAAGCGATTATTATTTAGGCTGATAATTATTTCAGCCGATCATTATTTAAGCCAAATATTTTTTATGCCTATCGTTACCGATACCGATATCGATACTGATACAGATACCGACAACAAAACCATTCCTTGTAAAACTAAACATTCACAAAACTAGCCTCGTGAAACGTTACATTCTTTAACGTAACATTTTTAACCTAACAATTTGAAACCTAACGCTCGGAAAATTAACATTCACAAACCTAACCTTGTGAAACCTAACTTTGTCTAACCTAATAATTTGAAACCTAACATTCACAAACCTAAATTTGTCAAAACTAACCTAAAATTGAATGAAAATGAAAATGAAAATGAAAATGAAAATGAAAATGAAAATGGATACCGATACCGATACCGAATTGAATTGGAATTGAATTGGAATTGAATTGGAATTGAATTGGAATTAAATTGGAATTGAATTGGAATTGAATTGGAATTGAATTGGAATTGAATTGGAATTGAATTGGAATTGAATTGGAATTGAATTTGAATTGAATTGGAATTGAATTGGAATTGAATTGGAATTGAATTGGAATTGAATTGGAATTGAATTGGAATTGAATTGTATTGAATTGGAAATCTTATTTTTATTGAATTGGAATTGAATTGAAAATCTTATTTTTATTGAATTGGTATTGATTTGGAATTAAATTTGAGTGAATTAAAAAAAAATCAACTTGCTGAAATGGAATTTCAATTAGCCGAGTATTATTTAAGCCTATTATAAATTTAGTTTGTTATTATTTTAGACAATTATTAATTTAGCCGTTCATAATTTTAGACGATTATTAATTTAGCTGGTTAAAATTTTTGCCGGTTATCATTTTAGCCGATTATAATTTTAGCCGATATTCATTTTAGACTATTATAATTTAAATCGATTAATTTTTTAGCCGATTTAAAATTTTGCCAGTTATTATTTTAGACATTTATTATTTTAGCCGGTTATTATTTTCTTAAATAATTATTTTGGCCTATTATAATTTTAGCCGATTATAATTTTAGCCGATTATTATTTTAGCCGATTATTATTTTAGCCGGTTATTATTTTCTTCAATAATTATTTTGGCCTATTATAATTTTAGCCGATTATAATTTTAGCCGATTATTATTTTAGCCGATTATTATTTTAGCCGGTTATTATTTTAGCCGGTTATTATTTAGCCGGTTATTATTTTAGCCGGTTATTATTTAAGCCGTTTATTATTTTAGCCGTTTATTATTTTAGCCGGTTATTATTTAAGCCGGTTATTATTTTAGCCGGTTATTATTTTAGCCGGTTATTATTTTAGCCGGTTATTATTTTAGCCGGTTATTATTTTAGCCGGTTATTATTTTAGCCGGTTATTATTTTAGCCGGTTATTACATTAGCCGGTTATTATTTTAGCCGGTTATTATATAAGCCGGTTATAATTGTAGTTGAGTATTATTTTAGCCGGTTATTATTTAAGCTGTTAATTATATTAGCTGGTCATTATTTTAGCCGGTTATTTTTTAAGCCAATTATTGTTTTGGCCAATAAAAAAAATTGCCGTTTATTATTTTAAGCGATTATTATTTAGGCTGATAATTATTTCAGCCGATCATTATTTAAGCCAAATATTTTTTATGCCTATCGTTACCGATACCGATATCGATACTGATACAGATACCGACAACAAAACCATTCCTTGTAAAACTAAACATTCACAAAACTAGCCTCGTGAAACGTTACATTCTTTAACGTAACATTTTTAACCTAACAATTTGAAACCTAACGCTCGGAAAATTAACATTCACAAACCTAACCTTGTGAAACCTAACTTTGTCTAACCTAATAATTTGAAACCTAACATTCACAAACCTAAATTTGTCAAAACTAACCTAAAATTGAATGAAAATGAAAATGAAAATGAAAATGAAAATGAAAATGGATACCGATACCGATACCGAATTGAATTGGAATTGAATTGGAATTGAATTGGAATTGAATTGGAATTGAATTGGAATTGAATTGGAATTGAATTGGAATTGAATTGGAATTGAATTGGAATTGGATTGGAATTGAATTGGAATTGAATTGGAATTGAATTGGAATTGAATTGGAATTGAATTGGAATTGAATTGGAATTGAATTGGAATTGAATTGGAATTGAATTGGAATTGAATTGGAATTGAATTGGAATTGAATTGTATTGAATTGGAAATCTTATTTTTATTGAATTGGAATTGAATTGAAAATCTTATTTTTATTGAATTGGTATTGATTTGGAATTAAATTTGAGTGAATTAAAAAAAAATCAACTTGCTGAAATGGAATTTCAATTAGCCGAGTATTATTTAAGCCTATTATAAATTTAGTTTGTTATTATTTTAGACAATTATTAATTTAGCCGTTCATAATTTTAGACGATTATTAATTTAGCTGGTTAAAATTTTTGCCGGTTATCATTTTAACCGGTTTTGATTATAGCCGATTATAATTTTTGCCGATATTCATTTTAGACTATTATAATTTAAGTCGATTAATTTTTTAGCCGATTTAAAATTTTGCCAGTTATTATTTTAGACATTTATTATTTTAGCCGGTTATTATTTTCTTAAATAATTATTTTGGCCTATTATAATTTAAGCCGATTATAATTTTAGCCGATTATTATTTTAGCCGATTATTATTTTAGCCGGTTATTATTTTAGCCGGTTATTATTTAGCCGGTTATTATTTTAGCCGGTTATTATTTAAGCCGTTTATTATTTTAGCCGTTTATTATTTTAGCCGGTTATTATTTAAGCTGGTTATTATTTTAGCCGGTTATTATTTTAGCCGGTTATTATTTTAGCCGGTTATTATTTTAGCCGGTTATTATTTTAGCCGGTTATTATTTTAGCCGGTTATTATTTTAGCCGGTTATTACATTAGCCGGTTAATTTTTTAGCCGATTTAAAATTTTGCCAGTTATTATTTTAGGCATTTATTATTTTAGCCGGTTATTATTTTCTTAAATAATTATTTTGGCCTATTATAATTTTAGCCGATTATAATTTTAGCCGATTATTATTTTAGCCGATTATTATTTTAGCCGGTTATTATTTAAGCCGGTTATTATTTAGCCGGTTATTATTTTAGCCGGTTATTATTTAAGCCGTTTATTATTTTAGCCGTTTATTATTTTAGCCGGTTATTATTTAAGCCGGTTATTATTTTAGCCGGTTATTATTTTAGCCGGTTATTATTTTAGCCGGTTATTATTTTAGCCGGTTATTATTTTAGCCGGTTATTATTTTAGCCGGTTATTATTTTAGCCGGTTATTACATAAGCCGGTTATTATTTTACCCGGTTATTATATAAGCCGGTTATAATTGTAGTTGAGTATTATTTTAGCCGGTTATTATTTTCTTAAATAATTATTTTGGCCTATTATAATTTTAGCCGATTATAATTTTAGCCGATTATTATTTTAGCCGATTATTATTTTAGCCGGTTATTATTTTCTTCAATAATTATTTTGGCCTATTATAATTTTAGCCGATTATTATTTTAGCCGGTTATTATTTTAGCCGGTTATTATTTAGCCGGTTATTATTTTAGCCGGTTATTATTTAAGCCGTTTATTATTTTAGCCGTTTATTATTTTAGCCGGTTATTATTTAAGCCGGTTATTATTTTAGCCGGTTATTATTTTAGCCGGTTATTATTTTAGCCGGTTATTATTTTAGCCGGTTATTATTTTAGCCGGTTATTATTTTAGCCGGTTATTATTTTAGCCGGTTATTATTTTAGCCGGTTATTATTTTAGCCGGTTATTATTTTAGCCGGTTATTACATAAGCCGGTTATTATTTTACCCGGTTATTATATAAGCCGGTTATAATTGTAGTTGAGTATTATTTTAGCCGGTTATTATTTTCTTAAATAATTATTTTGGCCTATTATAATTTTAGCCGATTATAATTTTAGCCGATTATTATTTTAGCCGATTATTATTTTAGCCGGTTATTATTTTCTTCAATAATTATTTTGGCCTATTATAATTTTAGCCGATTATAATTTTAGCCGATTATTATTTTAGCCGGTTATTATTTTAGCCGGTTATTATTTAGCCGGTTATTATTTTAGCCGGTTATTATTTAAGCCGTTTATTATTTTAGCCGTTAATTATTTTAGCCGGTTATTATTTAAGCCGGTTATTATTTTAGCTGGTTATTATTTAAGCCGGTTATTATTTTAGCCGGTTATTATTTTAGCCGGTTTTTATTTTAGCCGGTTATTATTTTAGCCGGTTATTACATTAGCCGGTTATTATAATATAAGCCGGTTACAATTGTAGTTGAGTATTATTTTAGCCGGTTATTATTTAAGCTGTTAATTATATTAGCTGGTCATTATTTTAGCCGGTTATTTTTTAAGCCAATTATTGTTTTGGCCAATAAAAAAAATTGCCGTTTATTATTTTAAGCGATTATTATTTAGGCTGATAATTATTTCAGCCGATCATTATTTAAGCCAAATATTTTTTATGCCTATCGTTACCGATACCGATATCGATACTGATACAGATACCGACAACAAAACCATTCCTTGTAAAACTAAACATTCACAAAACTAGCCTCGTGAAACGTAACATTTTTAACCTAACAATTTGAAACCTAACGCTCGGAAAATTAACATTCACAAACCTAACCTTGTGAAACCTAACTTTGTCTAACCTAATAATTTGAAACCTAACATTCACAAACCTAAATTTGTCAAAACTAACCTAAAATGAAAATGAAAATGAAAATGAAAATGAAAATGAAAATGAAAATGAAAATGAAAATGAAAATGAAAATGAAAATGAAAATGAAAATGAAAATGAAAATGAAAATGAAAATGAAAATGAAAATGAAAATGAAAATGAAAATGAAAATGAAAATGAAAATGAAAATGAAAATGAAAATGAAAATGAAAATGAAAATGAAAATGAAAATGAAAATGAAAATGAAAATGAAAATGAAAATGAAAATGAAAATGAAAATGAAAATGAAAATGAAAATGAAAATGAAAATGAAAATGAAAATGAAAATGAAAATGAAAATGAAAATGAAAATGAAAATGAAAATGAAAATGAAAATGAAAATGAAAATGAAAATGAAAATGAAAATGAAAATGAAAATGAAAATGAAAATGAAAATGAAAATGAAAATGAAAATGAAAATGAAAATGAAAATGAAAATGAAAATGAAAATGAAAATGAAAATGAAAATGAAAATGAAAATGAAAATGAAAATGGATACCGATACCGATACCGAATTGAATTGGAATTGAATTGGAATTGAATTGGAATTGAATTGGAATTGAATTGGAATTGAATTGGAATTGAATTGGAATTGAATTGGAATTGAATTGGAATTGAATTGGAATTGAATTGGAATTGAATTGGAATTGAATTGGAATTGAATTGGAATTGAATTGGAATTGAATTGGAATTGAATTGAATTGGAATTGAATTGAAAATCTCATTTTTATTGAATTGGTATTGATTTGGAATTAAATTTGAGTGAATTAAAAAAAAATCAACTTGCTGAAATGGAATTTCAATTAGCCGAGTATTATTTAAGCCTATTATAAATTTAGTTTGTTATTATTTTAGACAATTATTAATTTAGCCGTTCATAATTTTAGACGATTATTAATTTAGCTGGTTAAAATTTTTGCCGGTTATCATTTTAGCCGGTTTTGATTATAGCCGATTATAATTTTAGCCGATATTCATTTTAGACTATTATAATTTAAGTCGATTAATTTTTTAGCCGATTTAAAATTTTGCCAGTTATTATTTTAGACATTTATTATTTTAGCCGGTTATTATTTTCTTAAATAATTATTTTGGCCTATTATAATTTAAGCCGATTATAATTTTAGCCGATTATTATTTTAGCCGATTATTATTTTAGCCGGTTATTATTTTAGCCGGTTATTATTTAGCCGGTTATTATTTTAGCCGGTTATTATTTAAGCCGTTTATTATTTTAGCCGTTTATTATTCTAGCCGGTTATTATTTAAGCTGGTTATTATTTTAGCCGGTTATTATTTTAGCCGGTTATTATTTTAGCCGGTTATTATTTTAGCCGGTTATTATTTTAGCCGGTTATTATTTTAGCCGGTTATTATTTTAGCCGGTTATTACATTAGCCGGTTAATTTTTTAGCCGATTTAAAATTTTGCCAGTTATTATTTTAGGCATTTATTATTTTAGCCGGTTATTATTTTCTTAAATAATTATTTTGGCCTATTATAATTTTAGCCGATTATAATTTTAGCCGATTATTATTTTAGCCGATTATTATTTTAGCCGGTTATTATTTAAGCCGGTTATTATTTAGCCGGTTATTATTTTAGCCGGTTATTATTTAAGCCGTTTATTATTTTAGCCGTTTATTATTTTAGCCGGTTATTATTTAAGCCGGTTATTATTTTAGCCGGTTATTATTTTAGCCGGTTATTATTTTAGCCGGTTATTATTTTAGCCGGTTATTATTTTAGCCGGTTATTATTTTAGCCGGTTATTATTTTAGCCGGTTATTACATAAGCCGTTTATTATTTTACCCGGTTATTATATAAGCCGGTTATAATTGTAGTTGAGTATTATTTTAGCCGGTTATTATTTTCTTAAATAATTATTTTGGCCTATTATAATTTTAGCCGATTATAATTTTAGCCGATTATTATTTTAGCCGATTATTATTTTAGCCGGTTATTATTTTCTTCAATAATTATTTTGGCCTATTATAATTTTAGCCGATTATAATTTTAGCCGATTATTATTTTAGCCGGTTATTATTTTAGCCGGTTATTATTTAGCCGGTTATTATTTTAGCCGGTTATTATTTAAGCCGTTTATTATTTTAGCCGTTAATTATTTTAGCCGGTTATTATTTAAGCCGGTTATTATTTTAGCTGGTTATTATTTAAGCCGGTTATTATTTTAGCCGGTTATTATTTTAGCCGGTTTTTATTTTAGCCGGTTATTATTTTAGCCGGTTATTACATTAGCCGGTTATTATAATATAAGCCGGTTACAATTGTAGTTGAGTATTATTTTAGCCGGTTATTATTTAAGCTGTTAATTATATTAGCTGGTCATTATTTTAGCCGGTTATTTTTTAAGCCAATTATTGTTTTGGCCAATAAAAAAAATTGCCGTTTATTATTTTAAGCGATTATTATTTAGGCTGATAATTATTTCAGCCGATCATTATTTAAGCCAAATATTTTTTATGCCTATCGTTACCGATACCGATATCGATACTGATACAGATACCGACAACAAAACCATTCCTTGTAAAACTAAACATTCACAAAACTAGCCTCGTGAAACGTAACATTTTTAACCTAACAATTTGAAACCTAACGCTCGGAAAATTAACATTCACAAACCTAACCTTGTGAAACCTAACTTTGTCTAACCTAATAATTTGAAACCTAACATTCACAAACCTAAATTTGTCAAAACTAACCTAAAATGAAAATGAAAATGAAAATGAAAATGAAAATGAAAATGAAAATGAAAATGAAAATGAAAATGAAAATGAAAATGAAAATGAAAATGAAAATGAAAATGAAAATGAAAATGAAAATGAAAATGAAAATGAAAATGAAAATGAAAATGAAAATGAAAATGAAAATGAAAATGAAAATGAAAATGAAAATGAAAATGAAAATGAAAATGAAAATGAAAATGAAAATGAAAATGAAAATGAAAATGAAAATGAAAATGAAAATGAAAATGAAAATGAAAATGAAAATGAAAATGAAAATGAAAATGAAAATGAAAATGAAAATGAAAATGAAAATGAAAATGAAAATGAAAATGAAAATGAAAATGAAAATGAAAATGAAAATGAAAATGAAAATGAAAATGAAAATGAAAATGAAAATGAAAATGAAAATGAAAATGAAAATGAAAATGAAAATGAAAATGAAAATGAAAATGAAAATGAAAATGAAAATGAAAATGAAAATGAAAATGAAAATGAAAATGAAAATGAAAATGAAAATGGATACCGATACCGATACCGAATTGAATTGGAATTGAATTGGAATTGAATTGGAATTGAATTGTAATTGAATTGGAATTGAATTGGAATTGAATTGGAATTGAATTGGAATTGAATTGGAATTGAATTGGAATTGAATTGGAATTGAATTGGAATTGAATTGGAATTGAATTGGAATTGAATTGGAATTGAATTGGAATTGAATTGGAATTGAATTGGAATTGAATTGGAATTGAATTGGAATTGAATTGGAATTGAATTGAAAATCTCATTTTTATTGAATTGGTATTGATTTGGAATTAAATTTGAGTGAATTAAAAAAAAATCAACTTGCTGAAATGGAATTTCAATTAGCCGAGTATTATTTAAGCCTATTATAAATTTAGTTTGTTATTATTTTAGACAATTATTAATTTAGCCGTTCTTAATTTTAGACGATTATTAATTTAGCTGGTTAAAATTTTAGCCGGTTTTGATTTTAGCCGATTATAATTTTAGCCGATATTCATTTTAGACAATTTTAATTTAAGCCGATTAATTTTTTAGCCGATTTAAAATTTTGCCAGTTATTATTTTAGACATTTATTATTTTAGCCTGTTATTAGTTTCTTAAATAATTATTTTGGCCTATTATAATTTTAGCCGATTATAATTTTAGCCGATATTCATTTTAGACAATTTTAATTTAAGCCGATTAATTTGTTAGCCGATTTAAAATTTTGCCAGTTATTATTTTAGACATTTATTATTTTAGCCGGTTATTATTTTCTTAAATAATTATTTTGGCCTATTATAATTTTAGCCGATTATAATTTTAGTTGATAATTATTTTAGCCGATATTTATTTTAGCCGGTTATTATTTTAGCCGGTTATTATTTAGCCGGTTATTATTTTAGCCGGTCGTTATTTTAGCCGGTTAGAATTTTAGCCGGTTTTGATTTTAGCCGATTATAATTTTAGCCGATATTCATTTTGACTTTTATAATTTAAGCCGATTATTTTTTTAGCCGATTTTAAATTTTGCCAGTTATTATTTTAGAAATTTATTATTTTAGCCGGTTATTATTTTCTTCAATAATTATTTTGGCCTATTATAATTTTAGCCGATTATTATTTTAGCCGGTTATTATTTTAGCCGGTTATTATTTAGCCGGTTATTATTTTAGCCGGTTATTATTTTAGCCGGTTATTATTTTAGCCGGTTATTATTTTAGCCGGTTATTATTTTAGCCGGTTATTATTTTAGCCGGTTATTATTTTAGCCGGTTATTACATTAGCCGGTTATTATTTTAGCCGGTTATTATATAAGCCGGTTATAATTGTAGTTGAGTATTATTTTAGCCGGTTATTATTTAAGCTGTTAATTATATTAGCTGGTCATTATTTTAGCCGGTTATTTTTTAAGCCAATTATTGTTTTGGCCAATAAAAAAAAATGCCGTTTATTATTTTAAGCGATTATTATTTAGGCTGATAATTATTTCAGCCGATCATTATTTAAGCCAAATATTTTTTATGCCTATCGTTACCGATATCGATACTGATACAGATACCGACAACAAAACCATTCCTTGTAAAACTAAACATTCACAAAACTAGCCTCGTGAAACGTAACATTCTTTAACGTAACATTTTTAACCTAACAATTTGAAACCTAACGCTCGGAAAATTAACATTCACAAACCTAACCTTGTGAAACCTAACTTTGTCTAACCTAATAATTTGAAACCTAACATTCACAAACCTAAATTTGTCAAAACAAACCTAAAATGAAAATGAAAATGAAAATGAAAATGAAAATGAAAATGAAAATGAAAATGAAAATGAAAATGAAAATGAAAATGAAAATGAAAATGAAAATGAAAATGAAAATGAAAATGAAAATGAAAATGAAAATGAAAATGAAAATGAAAATGAAAATGAAAATGAAAATGAAAATGAAAATGAAAATGAAAATGAAAATGAAAATGAAAATGAAAATGAAAATGAAAATGAAAATGAAAATGAAAATGAAAATGAAAATGAAAATGAAAATGAAAATGAAAATGAAAATGAAAATGAAAATGAAAATGAAAATGAAAATGAAAATGAAAATGAAAATGAAAATGAAAATGAAAATGAAAATGAAAATGAAAATGAAAATGAAAATGAAAATGAAAATGAAAATGAAAATGAAAATGAAAATGAAAATGAAAATGAAAATGAAAATGAAAATGAAAATGAAAATGAAAATGAAAATGAAAATGAAAATGAAAATGAAAATGAAAATGGATACCGATACCGATACCGAATTGAATTGGAATTGAATTGGAATTGGAATTGAATTGGAATTGAATTGGAATTGAATTGGAATTGAATTGGAATTGAATTGGAATTGAATTGGAATTGAATTGGAATTGAATTGGAATTGAATTGGAATTGAATTGGAATTGAATTGAATTTGAATTGGAATTGAATTGGAATTGAATTGGAATTGAATTGGAATTGAATTGGAATTGAATTGAAAATCTCATTTTTATTGAATTGGTATTGATTTGGAATTAAATTTGAGTGAATTAAAAAAAAATCAACTTGCTGAAATGGAATTTCAATTAGCCGAGTATTATTTAAGCCTATTATAAATTTAGTTTGTTATTATTTTAGAGAATTATTAATTTAGCCGTTCTTAATTTTAGACGATTATTAATTTAGCTGGTTAAAATTTTAGCCGGTTTTGATTTTAGCCGATTATAATTTTAGCCGATATTCATTTTAGACAATTTTAATTTAAGCCGATTAATTTTTTAGCCGATTTAAAATTTTGCCAGTTATTATTTTAGACATTTATTATTTTAGCCGGTTATTATTTTCTTAAATAATTATTTTGGCCTATTATAATTTTAGCCGATTATAATTTTAGTTGATAATTATTTTAGCCGATAATTATTTTAGCCGGTTATTATTTTAGCCGGTTATTATTTAGCCGGTTATTATTTTAGCCGGTCGTTATTTTAGCTGGTTTTAATTTTAGCCGGTTTTGATTTTAGCCGATTATAATTTTAGCCGATATTCATTTTAGACTTTTATAATTTAAGCCTATTATTTTTTTAAGCCGATTTTAAATTTTGCCAGTTATTATTTTAGAAATTTATTATTTTAGCCGGTTATTATTTTCTTCAATAATTATTTTGGCCTATTATAATTTTAGCCGATTATAATTTTAGCCGATTATAATTTTAGCCGATTATTATTTTAGCCGGTTATTATTTTAGCCGGTTATTATTTAGCCGGTTATTATTTTAGCCGGTTATTATTTAAGCCGTTTATTATTTTAGCCGGTTATTATTTTAGCCGGTTATTATTTTAGCCGGTTATCATTTTAGCCGGTTATTATTTTAGCCGGTTATTATTTTAGCCAGTTATTATTTTAGCTTGTTATTATTTTGGCCGGTTATTTTTTTAGCCGGTTATTATATAAGCCGGTTATAATTGTAGTTGGCTATTATTTTAGCCGGTTATTATTTTAGCCGGTTATTATTTTAGCCGGTTATTATTTAGCCGGTTATTATTTTAGCCGGTTATTATTTAAGCCGTTTATTATTTTAGCCGTTTATTATTTTAGCCGGTTATTATTTAAGCCGGTTATTATTTTAGCCGGTTATTATTTTAGCCGGTTATTATTTTAGCCGGTTATTATTTTAGCCGGTTATTATTTTAGCCGGTTATTATTTTAGCCGGTTATTATTTTAGCCGGTTATTACATTAGCCGGTTATTATTTTAGCCGGTTATTATATAAGCCGGTTATAATTGTAGTTGAGTATTATTTTAGCCGGTTATTATTTAAGCTGTTAATTATATTAGCTGGTCATTATTTTAGCCGGTTATTTTTTAAGCCAATTATTGTTTTGGCCAATAAAAAAAATTGCCGTTTATTATTTTAAGCGATTATTATTTAGGCTGATAATTATTTCAGCCGATCATTATTTAAGCCAAATATTTTTTATGCCTATCGTTACCGATACCGATATCGATACTGATACAGATACCGACAACAAAACCATTCCTTGTAAAACTAAACATTCACAAAACTAGCCTCGTGAAACGTTACATTCTTTAACGTAACATTTTTAACCTAACAATTTGAAACCTAACGCTCGGAAAATTAACATTCACAAACCTAACCTTGTGAAACCTAACTTTGTCTAACCTAATAATTTGAAACCTAACATTCACAAACCTAAATTTGTCAAAACTAACCTAAAATTGAATGAAAATGAAAATGAAAATGAAAATGAAAATGAAAATGAAAATGAAAATGGATACCGATACCGATACCGAATTGAATTGGAATTGAATTGGAATTGACTTGGAATTGAATTGGAATTGAATTGGAATTGAATTGGAATTGAATTGGAATTGAATTGGAATTGGATTGGAATTGAATTGGAATTGAATTGGAATTGAATTGGAATTGAATTGGAATTGAATTGGAATTGAATTGGAATTGAATTGGAATTGAATTGGAATTGAATTGGAATTGAATTGGAATTGAATTGTATTGAATTGGAAATCTTATTTTTATTGAATTGGAATTGAATTGAAAATCTTATTTTTATTGAATTGGTATTGATTTGGAATTAAATTTGAGTGAATTAAAAAAAAATCAACTTGCTGAAATGGAATTTCAATTAGCCGAGTATTATTTAAGCCTATTATAAATTTAGTTTGTTATTATTTTAGACAATTATTAATTTAGCCGTTCATAATTTTAGACGATTATTAATTTAGCTGGTTAAAATTTTTGCCGGTTATCATTTTAGCCGGTTTTGATTATAGCCGATTATAATTTTAGCCGATATTCATTTTAGACTATTATAATTTAAGTCGATTAATTTTTTAGCCGATTTAAAATTTTGCCAGTTATTATTTTAGACATTTATTATTTTAGCCGGTTATTATTTTCTTAAATAATTATTTTGGCCTATTATAATTTAAGCCGATTATAATTTTAGCCGATTATTATTTTAGCCGATTATTATTTTAGCCGGTTATTATTTTAGCCGGTTATTATTTAGCCGGTTATTATTTTAGCCGGTTATTATTTAAGCCGTTTATTATTTTAGCCGTTTATTATTCTAGCCGGTTATTATTTAAGCTGGTTATTATTTTAGCCGGTTATTATTTTAGCCGGTTATTATTTTAGCCGGTTATTATTTTAGCCGGTTATTATTTTAGCCGGTTATTATTTTAGCCGGTTATTATTTTAGCCGGTTATTACATTAGCCGGTTAATTTTTTAGCCGATTTAAAATTTTGCCAGTTATTATTTTAGGCATTTATTATTTTAGCCGGTTATTATTTTCTTAAATAATTATTTTGGCCTATTATAATTTTAGCCGATTATAATTTTAGCCGATTATTATTTTAGCCGATTATTATTTTAGCCGGTTATTATTTTCTTCAATAATTATTTTGGCCTATTATAATTTTAGCCGATTATTATTTTAGCCGATTATTATTTTAGCCGGTTATTATTTAAGCCGGTTATTATTTAGCCGGTTATTATTTTAGCCGGTTATTATTTAAGCCGTTTATTATTTTAGCCGTTTATTATTTTAGCCGGTTATTATTTAAGCCGGTTATTATTTTAGCCGGTTATTATTTTAGCCGGTTATTATTTTAGCCGGTTATTATTTTAGCCGGTTATTATTTTAGCCGGTTATTATTTTAGCCGGTTATTATTTTAGCCGGTTATTACATAAGCCGGTTATTATTTTACCCGGTTATTATATAAGCCGGTTATAATTGTAGTGGAGTATTATTTTAGCCGGTTATTATTTTCTTAAATAATTATTTTGGCCTATTATAATTTTAGCCGATTATAATTTTAGCCGATTATTATTTTAGCCGATTATTATTTTAGCCGGTTATTATTTTCTTCAATAATTATTTCGGCCTATTATAATTTTAGCCGATTATAATTTTAGCCGATTATTATTTTAGCCGGTTATTATTTTAGCCGGTTATTATTTAGCCGGTTATTATTTTAGCCGGTTATTATTTAAGCCGTTTATTATTTTAGCCGTTAATTATTTTAGCCGGTTATTATTTAAGCCGGTTATTATTTTAGCTGGTTATTATTTAAGCCGGTTATTATTTTAGCCGGTTATTATTTTAGCCGGTTTTTATTTTAGCCGGTTATTATTTTAGCCGGTTATTACATTAGCCGGTTATTATAATATAAGCCGGTTACAATTGTAGTTGAGTATTATTTTAGCCGGTTATTATTTAAGCTGTTAATTATATTAGCTGGTCATTATTTTAGCCGGTTATTTTTTAAGCCAATTATTGTTTTGGCCAATAAAAAAAATTGCCGTTTATTATTTTAAGCGATTATTATTTAGGCTGATAATTATTTCAGCCGATCATTATTTAAGCCAAATATTTTTTATGCCTATCGTTACCGATACCGATATCGATACTGATACAGATACCGACAACAAAACCATTCCTTGTAAAACTAAACATTCACAAAACTAGCCTCGTGAAACGTAACATTCTTTAACGTAACATTTTTAACCTAACAATTTGAAACCTAACGCTCGGAAAATTAACATTCACAAACCTAACCTTGTGAAACCTAACTTTGTCTAACCTAATAATTTGAAACCTAACATTCACAAACCTAAATTTGTCAAAACAAACCTAAAATGAAAATGAAAATGAAAATGAAAATGAAAATGAAAATGAAAATGAAAATGAAAATGAAAATGAAAATGAAAATGAAAATGAAAATGAAAATGAAAATGAAAATGAAAATGAAAATGAAAATGAAAATGAAAATGAAAATGAAAATGAAAATGAAAATGAAAATGAAAATGAAAATGAAAATGAAAATGAAAATGAAAATGAAAATGAAAATGAAAATGAAAATGAAAATGAAAATGAAAATGAAAATGAAAATGAAAATGAAAATGAAAATGAAAATGAAAATGAAAATGAAAATGAAAATGAAAATGAAAATGAAAATGAAAATGAAAATGAAAATGAAAATGAAAATGAAAATGAAAATGAAAATGAAAATGAAAATGAAAATGAAAATGAAAATGAAAATGAAAATGAAAATGAAAATGAAAATGAAAATGAAAATGAAAATGAAAATGAAAATGAAAATGAAAATGAAAATGAAAATGAAAATGAAAATGAAAATGAAAATGAAAATGAAAATGAAAATGAAAATGAAAATGAAAATGAAAATGAAAATGAAAATGAAAATGAAAATGAAAATGGATACCGATACCGATACCGAATTGAATTGGAATTGAATTGGAATTGAATTGGAATTGAATTGGAATTGAATTGGAATTGAATTGGAATTGAATTGGAATTGAATTGGAATTGAATTGGAATTGAATTGGAATTGAATTGGAATTGAATTGGAATTGGAATTGAATTGGAATTGAATTGGAATTGAATTGGAATTGAATTGGAATTGAATTGGAATTGAATTGGAATTGAATTGAAAATCTCATTTTTATTGAATTGGTATTGATTTGGAATTAAATTTGAGTGAATTAAAAAAAAATCAACTTGCTGAAATGGAATTTCAATTAGCCGAGTATTATTTAAGCCTATTATAAATTTAGTTTGTTATTATTTTAGACAATTATTAATTTAGCCGTTCTTAATTTTAGACGATTATTAATTTAGCTGGTTAAAATTTTAGCCGGTTTTGATTTTAGCCGATTATAATTTTAGCCGATATTCATTTTAGACAATTTTAATTTAAGCCGATTAATTTTTTAGCCGATTTAAAATTTTGCCAGTTATTATTTTAGACATTTATTATTTTAGCCTGTTATTAGTTTCTTAAATAATTATTTTGGCCTATTATAATTTTAGCCGATTATAATTTTAGCCGATATTCATTTTAGACAATTTTAATTTAAGCCGATTAATTTGTTAGCCGATTTAAAATTTTGCCAGTTATTATTTTAGACATTTATTATTTTAGCCGGTTATTATTTTCTTAAATAATTATTTTGGCCTATTATAATTTTAGCCGATTATAATTTTAGTTGATAATTATTTTAGCCGATAATTATTTTAGCCGGTTATTATTTTAGCCGGTTATTATTTAGCCGGTTATTATTTTAGCCGGTCGTTATTTTAGCCGGTTAGAATTTTAGCCGGTTTTGATTTTAGCCGATTATAATTTTAGCCGATATTCATTTTGACTTTTATAATTTAAGCCGATTATTTTTTTAGCCGATTTTAAATTTTGCCAGTTATTATTTTAGAAATTTATTATTTTAGCCGGTTATTATTTTCTTCAATAATTATTTTGGCCTATTATAATTTTAGCCGATTATTATTTTAGCCGGTTATTATTTTAACCGGTTATTATTTAGCCGGTTATTATTTTAGCCGGTTATTATTTTAGCCGGTTATTATTTTAGCCGGTTATTATTTTAGCCGGTTATTATTTTAGCCGGTTATTATTTTAGCCGGTTATTATTTTAGCCGGTTATTACATTAGCCGGTTATTATTTTAGCCGGTTATTATATAAGCCGGTTATAATTGTAGTTGAGTATTATTTTAGCCGGTTATTATTTAAGCTGTTAATTATATTAGCTGGTCATTATTTTAGCCGGTTATTTTTTAAGCCAATTATTGTTTTGGCCAATAAAAAAAAATGCCGTTTATTATTTTAAGCGATTATTATTTAGGCTGATAATTATTTCAGCCGATCATTATTTAAGCCAAATATTTTTTATGCCTATCGTTACCGATATCGATACTGATACAGATACCGACAACAAAACCATTCCTTGTAAAACTAAACATTCACAAAACTAGCCTCGTGAAACGTAACATTCTTTAACGTAACATTTTTAACCTAACAATTTGAAACCTAACGCTCGGAAAATTAACATTCACAAACCTAACCTTGTGAAACCTAACTTTGTCTAACCTAATAATTTGAAACCTAACATTCACAAACCTAAATTTGTCAAAACAAACCTAAAATGAAAATGAAAATGAAAATGAAAATGAAAATGAAAATGAAAATGAAAATGAAAATGAAAATGAAAATGAAAATGAAAATGAAAATGAAAATGAAAATGAAAATGAAAATGAAAATGAAAATGAAAATGAAAATGAAAATGAAAATGAAAATGAAAATGAAAATGAAAATGAAAATGAAAATGAAAATGAAAATGAAAATGAAAATGAAAATGAAAATGAAAATGAAAATGAAAATGAAAATGAAAATGAAAATGAAAATGAAAATGAAAATGAAAATGAAAATGAAAATGAAAATGAAAATGAAAATGAAAATGAAAATGAAAATGAAAATGAAAATGAAAATGAAAATGAAAATGAAAATGAAAATGAAAATGAAAATGAAAATGAAAATGAAAATGAAAATGAAAATGAAAATGAAAATGAAAATGAAAATGAAAATGAAAATGAAAATGAAAATGAAAATGAAAATGAAAATGAAAATGAAAATGAAAATGAAAATGAAAATGAAAATGAAAATGAAAATGGATACCGATACCGATACCGAATTGAATTGGAATTGAATTGGAATTGGAATTGAATTGGAATTGAATTGGAATTGAATTGGAATTGAATTGGAATTGAATTGGAATTGAATTGGAATTGAATTGGAATTGAATTGGAATTGAATTGGAATTGAATTGGAATTGAATTGAATTTGAATTGGAATTGAATTGGAATTGAATTGGAATTGAATTGGAATTGAATTGGAATTGAATTGAAAATCTCATTTTTATTGAATTGGTATTGATTTGGAATTAAATTTGAGTGAATTAAAAAAAAATCAACTTGCTGAAATGGAATTTCAATTAGCCGAGTATTATTTAAGCCTATTATAAATTTAGTTTGTTATTATTTTAGAGAATTATTAATTTAGCCGTTCTTAATTTTAGACGATTATTAATTTAGCTGGTTAAAATTTTAGCCGGTTTTGATTTTAGCCGATTATAATTTTAGCCGATATTCATTTTAGACAATTTTAATTTAAGCCGATTAATTTTTTAGCCGATTTAAAATTTTGCCAGTTATTATTTTAGACATTTATTATTTTAGCCGGTTATTATTTTCTTAAATAATTATTTTGGCCTATTATAATTTTAGCCGATTATAATTTTAGTTGATAATTATTTTAGCCGATAATTATTTTAGCCGGTTATTATTTTAGCCGGTTATTATTTAGCCGGTTATTATTTTAGCCGGTCGTTATTTTAGCTGGTTTTAATTTTAGCCGGTTTTGATTTTAGCCGATTATAATTTTAGCCGATATTCATTTTAGACTTTTATAATTTAAGCCTATTATTTTTTTAAGCCGATTTTAAATTTTGCCAGTTATTATTTTAGAAATTTATTATTTTAGCCGGTTATTATTTTCTTCAATAATTATTTTGGCCTATTATAATTTTAGCCGATTATAATTTTAGCCGATTATAATTTTAGCCGATTATTATTTTAGCCGGTTATTATTTTAGCCGGTTATTATTTAGCCGGTTATTATTTTAGCCGGTTATTATTTAAGCCGTTTATTATTTTAGCCGGTTATTATTTTAGCCGGTTATTATTTTAGCCGGTTATCATTTTAGCCGGTTATTATTTTAGCCGGTTATTATTTTAGCCAGTTATTATTTTAGCTTGTTATTATTTTGGCCGGTTATTTTTTTAGCCGGTTATTATATAAGCCGGTTATAATTGTAGTTGGCTATTATTTTAGCCGGTTATTATTTTAGCCGGTTATTATTTTAGCCGGTTATTATTTAGCCGGTTATTATTTTAGCCGGTTATTATTTAAGCCGTTTATTATTTTAGCCGTTTATTATTTTAGCCGGTTATTATTTAAGCCGGTTATTATTTTAGCCGGTTATTATTTTAGCCGGTTATTATTTTAGCCGGTTATTATTTTAGCCGGTTATTATTTTAGCCGGTTATTATTTTAGCCGGTTATTATTTTAGCCGGTTATTACATTAGCCGGTTATTATTTTAGCCGGTTATTATATAAGCCGGTTATAATTGTAGTTGAGTATTATTTTAGCCGGTTATTATTTAAGCTGTTAATTATATTAGCTGGTCATTATTTTAGCCGGTTATTTTTTAAGCCAATTATTGTTTTGGCCAATAAAAAAAATTGCCGTTTATTATTTTAAGCGATTATTATTTAGGCTGATAATTATTTCAGCCGATCATTATTTAAGCCAAATATTTTTTATGCCTATCGTTACCGATACCGATATCGATACTGATACAGATACCGACAACAAAACCATTCCTTGTAAAACTAAACATTCACAAAACTAGCCTCGTGAAACGTTACATTCTTTAACGTAACATTTTTAACCTAACAATTTGAAACCTAACGCTCGGAAAATTAACATTCACAAACCTAACCTTGTGAAACCTAACTTTGTCTAACCTAATAATTTGAAACCTAACATTCACAAACCTAAATTTGTCAAAACTAACCTAAAATTGAATGAAAATGAAAATGAAAATGAAAATGAAAATGAAAATGAAAATGAAAATGGATACCGATACCGATACCGAATTGAATTGGAATTGAATTGGAATTGACTTGGAATTGAATTGGAATTGAATTGGAATTGAATTGGAATTGAATTGGAATTGAATTGGAATTGGATTGGAATTGAATTGGAATTGAATTGGAATTGAATTGGAATTGAATTGGAATTGAATTGGAATTGAATTGGAATTGAATTGGAATTGAATTGGAATTGAATTGGAATTGAATTGGAATTGAATTGGAATTGAATTGGAATTGAATTGTATTGAATTGGAAATCTTATTTTTATTGAATTGGAATTGAATTGAAAATCTTATTTTTATTGAATTGGTATTGATTTGGAATTAAATTTGAGTGAATTAAAAAAAAATCAACTTGCTGAAATGGAATTTCAATTAGCCGAGTATTATTTAAGCCTATTATAAATTTAGTTTGTTATTATTTTAGACAATTATTAATTTAGCCGTTCATAATTTTAGACGATTATTAATTTAGCTGGTTAAAATTTTTGCCGGTTATCATTTTAGCCGGTTTTGATTATAGCCGATTATAATTTTAGCCGATATTCATTTTAGACTATTATAATTTAAGTCGATTAATTTTTTAGCCGATTTAAAATTTTGCCAGTTATTATTTTAGACATTTATTATTTTAGCCGGTTATTATTTTCTTAAATAATTATTTTGGCCTATTATAATTTAAGCCGATTATAATTTTAGCCGATTATTATTTTAGCCGATTATTATTTTAGCCGGTTATTATTTTAGCCGGTTATTATTTAGCCGGTTATTATTTTAGCCGGTTATTATTTAAGCCGTTTATTATTTTAGCCGTTTATTATTCTAGCCGGTTATTATTTAAGCTGGTTATTATTTTAGCCGGTTATTATTTTAGCCGGTTATTATTTTAGCCGGTTATTATTTTAGCCGGTTATTATTTTAGCCGGTTATTATTTTAGCCGGTTATTATTTTAGCCGGTTATTACATTAGCCGGTTAATTTTTTAGCCGATTTAAAATTTTGCCAGTTATTATTTTAGGCATTTATTATTTTAGCCGGTTATTATTTTCTTAAATAATTATTTTGGCCTATTATAATTTTAGCCGATTATAATTTTAGCCGATTATTATTTTAGCCGATTATTATTTTAGCCGGTTATTATTTTCTTCAATAATTATTTTGGCCTATTATAATTTTAGCCGATTATTATTTTAGCCGATTATTATTTTAGCCGGTTATTATTTAAGCCGGTTATTATTTAGCCGGTTATTATTTTAGCCGGTTATTATTTAAGCCGTTTATTATTTTAGCCGTTTATTATTTTAGCCGGTTATTATTTAAGCCGGTTATTATTTTAGCCGGTTATTATTTTAGCCGGTTATTATTTTAGCCGGTTATTATTTTAGCCGGTTATTATTTTAGCCGGTTATTATTTTAGCCGGTTATTATTTTAGCCGGTTATTATTTTAGCCGGTTATTACATAAGCCGGTTATTATTTTACCCGGTTATTATATAAGCCGGTTATAATTGTAGTGGAGTATTATTTTAGCCGGTTATTATTTTCTTAAATAATTATTTTGGCCTATTATAATTTTAGCCGATTATAATTTTAGCCGATTATTATTTTAGCCGATTATTATTTTAGCCGGTTATTATTTTCTTCAATAATTATTTCGGCCTATTATAATTTTAGCCGATTATAATTTTAGCCGATTATTATTTTAGCCGGTTATTATTTTAGCCGGTTATTATTTAGCCGGTTATTATTTTAGCCGGTTATTATTTAAGCCGTTTATTATTTTAGCCGTTAATTATTTTAGCCGGTTATTATTTAAGCCGGTTATTATTTTAGCTGGTTATTATTTAAGCCGGTTATTATTTTAGCCGGTTATTATTTTAGCCGGTTTTTATTTTAGCCGGTTATTATTTTAGCCGGTTATTACATTAGCCGGTTATTATAATATAAGCCGGTTACAATTGTAGTTGAGTATTATTTTAGCCGGTTATTATTTAAGCTGTTAATTATATTAGCTGGTCATTATTTTAGCCGGTTATTTTTTAAGCCAATTATTGTTTTGGCCAATAAAAAAAATTGCCGTTTATTATTTTAAGCGATTATTATTTAGGCTGATAATTATTTCAGCCGATCATTATTTAAGCCAAATATTTTTTATGCCTATCGTTACCGATACCGATATCGATACTGATACAGATACCGACAACAAAACCATTCCTTGTAAAACTAAACATTCACAAAACTAGCCTCGTGAAACGTAACATTTTTAACCTAACAATTTGAAACCTAACGCTCGGAAAATTAACATTCACAAACCTAACCTTGTGAAACCTAACTTTGTCTAACCTAATAATTTGAAACCTAACATTCACAAACCTAAATTTGTCAAAACTAACCTAAAATGAAAATGAAAATGAAAATGAAAATGAAAATGAAAATGAAAATGAAAATGAAAATGAAAATGAAAATGAAAATGAAAATGAAAATGAAAATGAAAATGAAAATGAAAATGAAAATGAAAATGAAAATGAAAATGAAAATGAAAATGAAAATGAAAATGAAAATGAAAATGAAAATGAAAATGAAAATGAAAATGAAAATGAAAATGAAAATGAAAATGAAAATGAAAATGAAAATGAAAATGAAAATGAAAATGAAAATGAAAATGAAAATGAAAATGAAAATGAAAATGAAAATGAAAATGAAAATGAAAATGAAAATGAAAATGAAAATGAAAATGAAAATGAAAATGAAAATGAAAATGAAAATGAAAATGAAAATGAAAATGAAAATGAAAATGAAAATGAAAATGAAAATGAAAATGAAAATGAAAATGAAAATGAAAATGGATACCGATACCGATACCGAATTGAATTGGAATTGAATTGGAATTGAATTGGAATTGAATTGGAATTGAATTGGAATTGAATTGAAAATCTCATTTTTATTGAATTGGTATTGATTTGGAATTAAATTTGAGTGAATTAAAAAAAAATCAACTTGCTGAAATGGAATTTCAATTAGCCGAGTATTATTTAAGCCTATTATAAATTTAGTTTGTTATTATTTTAGACAATTATTAATTTAGCCGTTCTTAATTTTAGACGATTATTAATTTAGCTGGTTAAAATTTTAGCCGGTTTTGATTTTAGCCGATTATAATTTTAGCCGATATTCATTTTAGACAATTTTAATTTAAGCCGATTAATTTTTTAGCCGATTTAAAATTTTGCCAGTTATTATTTTAGACATTTATTATTTTAGCCTGTTATTAGTTTCTTAAATAATTATTTTGGCCTATTATAATTTTAGCCGATTATAATTTTAGCCGATATTCATTTTAGACAATTTTAATTTAAGCCGATTAATTTGTTAGCCGATTTAAAATTTTGCCAGTTATTATTTTAGACATTTATTATTTTAGCCGGTTATTATTTTCTTAAATAATTATTTTGGCCTATTATAATTTTAGCCGATTATAATTTTAGTTGATAATTATTTTAGCCGATAATTATTTTAGCCGGTTATTATTTTAGCCGGTTATTATTTAGCCGGTTATTATTTTAGCCGGTCGTTATTTTAGCCGGTTAGAATTTTAGCCGGTTTTGATTTTAGCCGATTATAATTTTAGCCGATATTCATTTTGACTTTTATAATTTAAGCCGATTATTTTTTTAGCCGATTTTAAATTTTGCCAGTTATTATTTTAGAAATTTATTATTTTAGCCGGTTATTATTTTCTTCAATAATTATTTTGGCCTATTATAATTTTAGCCGATTATTATTTTAGCCGGTTATTATTTTAGCCGGTTATTATTTAGCCGGTTATTATTTTAGCCGGTTATTATTTTAGCCGGTTATTATTTTAGCCGGTTATTATTTTAGCCGGTTATTATTTTAGCCGGTTATTATTTTAGCCGGTTATTATTTTAGCCGGTTATTACATTAGCCGGTTATTATTTTAGCCGGTTATTATATAAGCCGGTTATAATTGTAGTTGAGTATTATTTTAGCCGGTTATTATTTAAGCTGTTAATTATATTAGCTGGTCATTATTTTAGCCGGTTATTTTTTAAGCCAATTATTGTTTTGGCCAATAAAAAAAAATGCCGTTTATTATTTTAAGCGATTATTATTTAGGCTGATAATTATTTCAGCCGATCATTATTTAAGCCAAATATTTTTTATGCCTATCGTTACCGATATCGATACTGATACAGATACCGACAACAAAACCATTCCTTGTAAAACTAAACATTCACAAAACTAGCCTCGTGAAACGTAACATTCTTTAACGTAACATTTTTAACCTAACAATTTGAAACCTAACGCTCGGAAAATTAACATTCACAAACCTAACCTTGTGAAACCTAACTTTGTCTAACCTAATAATTTGAAACCTAACATTCACAAACCTAAATTTGTCAAAACTAACCTAAAATGAAAATGAAAATGAAAATGAAAATGAAAATGAAAATGAAAATGAAAATGAAAATGAAAATGAAAATAAAAATGAAAATGAAAATGAAAATGAAAATGAAAATGAAAATGAAAATGAAAATGAAAATGAAAATGAAAATGAAAATGAAAATGAAAATGAAAATGAAAATGAAAATGAAAATGAAAATGAAAATGAAAATGAAAATGAAAATGAAAATGAAAATGAAAATGAAAATGAAAATGAAAATGAAAATGAAAATGAAAATGAAAATGAAAATGAAAATGAAAATGAAAATGAAAATGAAAATGAAAATGAAAATGAAAATGAAAATGAAAATGAAAATGAAAATGAAAATGAAAATGAAAATGAAAATGAAAATGAAAATGAAAATGAAAATGAAAATGAAAATGAAAATGAAAATGAAAATGAAAATGAAAATGAAAATGAAAATGAAAATGAAAATGAAAATGAAAATGAAAATGAAAATGAAAATGAAAATGAAAATGAAAATGAAAATGAATACCGATACCAATTCCGATACCAATACCGACACCGATACCAATACCGATACCAATACCTTTCCTTGTTAAACTTAACTAACTTAAGATAAATACGTGTATTGCAGTGCATTAAATCTCTTACTATTGTTTTATAAGTAACCTGTTAATTTTTTTACCGAAACCAAGAGAGGTATGTATAAAATAAAAGATATTTACGTATGTGTGTGTATGTGATATTTAAAAAATCATACTAATACGCAATCATAATTTATGGAGTCACGGCTCGCAAGTGCAGGCGGCGAGCAGCAAGCAGGTCGGCCGGTGCAGGTGGAGGGGTGCGCGCGCAGTGCGCGGGCGAGGGCGCGGGGACGCGGGGGCGCGGGGGCGCGGGGCACGGCTCGGGTCGTGGGCCGCGGCCGCGCTGCAGTGTGGCGCGGCGTTACGTCACGCAAGCACCGCTCTTGCCAGTCGGCAGGGAGGGTACTCGCGCGACACGCGACTTGCGACCCGTGGGTGACAGTGCAGTTATTACTATAGTGATGTGTGCACAGAGTTAGTGCTGTGATCTCTGACGCTGCTGAACGAAGACTACTCCCAGACATGACAATTGCAACACACATCTATGGAGATAGTATGTAATGTTCGTTTGATATAAACTAGTTACGTGGTTAAACAGGTAGCTCTTGCAGCACACATAAACATATTATGTCGATGCTGTGTATTTATGTGAACGTGTAATAGGTGTTTGGATGTCCCACAAAAGTTTGACATGAGACAGGTCGCGTGCCGCGCGCTGGCCCGCTCGAGCGCGTGGCGAGCGCGGCGCGCTCTCGGTCGGCGCCAGCTACGTGCTGTTCTGATTAAGTATGTGAGGTGTTTTCGCGGCAATCTCGGTATATGTTCAGTGCACCAACTTCCGACAACATCAGCTTTGAAACACTGTCTAAAGTTTATGTTAAAAATATCTATTGTCTACTTCAGATTTATTGTCACAGTGACGACTGTTTAATATTAAACGCCTGATTATAGTTCATACTGGTTATAGTTTCAGGTAATCGTTTTATTTTAATTTTACTTTCCTTAATTTTAGGTTTATTTGCATTTTACTTTCCTTAATTTATTTAACATTATGCTGACGATTAGATTAATGACGATGTGTTTAATTTAACGCAATGTAGGCAGTTGATTTAATTATTTACTAATTACTTACTTACCATCTCCTTGTTGATTTGATTTTTTATTTTATTTCACTTTATCGATGTTATTTATATTAGATATATTTTCCAACTATAAGAATTTCTAATTGACCACGGAACCAACATATAGGAACATGGAACTTATTTACACACACATACAATCACACTAACTACTAAGATACGTATTGTGTATAAAGTGGGAATGTTTATTTTCCTCGCCTACCACTGGTTTCATATATAGTGTAGTTTTTGGGTATGTGAAATAAGTCAGAAAAATACATATTATAACTAAAGTATAATGAAAACTATCGCTAAGTGGTCTGTACACGTTAACATGTACTACTAAATCAACATATAAAATGCACTCGGTCAAGTAAAAGGCAATGTTCACGATTTTCATGGATACTTACTACACTAGATTAGATTGTTCGTCTCCAATATTATTTTGAATGATATTAGTTTCATAACTTTGTCTAGGGACCGTACGCACGTGGCCCGACTCCAGATTGCGTCAAACAGAACGCGTAGCCTGAGTGCACCAGCGGCGCTAACATTACGAAACGCTCTGTCGCGGCATTGGAGGGTTTGACAGGCCCCTGCCCACTACCGTTATTGTACAACTTTCCTTTAGATTTCCCTCGACTTTTTATTTTCCGTGGTAAACACTTTGTTCTCCCAACTCTGCCATTGGCAGAATCGTTGTCACCTTGACGACGGAACCATATAAAACAAAAATTGAATTGAATCGTACGACACAATGCAGCGCCACACGTGCCGTCCAGGTAACATATTACTTATGGTGCGTCAGAGCGCTAGTCTGGCGCTTTTCGCTTTGACGAAGCCTTGCTCTTTCATTTCAATAAAACTTAATAATTATTATATAATAATAATAATAATACCAGCCTATAAATGTCCCACTGCTGGGCACAGGCCTCTTCTCATATAGAGAAGGAACGAGCATTGATCACCACGCTTGCTCAGTGCGGGTTGGCGATTTTAGATTCAAATTTTTGGAATCCAGGTTTCCTCACGATGTTTTCCTTCACCGATTGTCAATGATGTCTTAGAATAATTAAGAAAGTACATATAACTTTGAAAAAGTCACATTGGTACTTGCCTGTAGTGGGTTCGAACCTGCAACCTTGTGCACATAAATCTGTTCATTGTACCACTAGGCCACCACGACACAATAATTATTAATAATTGTTTTTTTGTATTCGGTTCAAATGCTAAGAAATAAAGATTTGAATCAGAAGCCATCCAAAACTCCTAATTTATTGGGTTCTATCGTTATAGGGTATATTTTCGGGTTCGGTACTCGATGGTTGCTCTGTTACTAAACCTCCGCTGTGCGCCGACTGTCTGTGAGGGGGTCTGTATGTCATCATTAGTAACAGGTAGTGTACGGTGTAGGTAAATTCATACGTTTCCTCTGACTGATCAAAAACACGGCAATTTCATATATGCAATTGTAATTGTGATCAGTGTGCACTTTAACCGACACGCGAGACCGGCGTATGTAAGAATCACTATATTTCCCTGCGTACTGGGTGTATAGTGGTCAACCAAACTGTCTTTACTGCTCGAAGAGTTTTTACATCTGTAGCCACACTCTTAACTATTAACATTAAACAAAAAATATAGTGTACGACTCAATAAAATTTACGTTAAATGGTACTTCGAGCCGGATCAACCCGAGAGTTTACATTTTCACCGATTATGTTTTCTGCAGCCACCGCGAAGAGAATCAGAATTTTATATACGCTGTACAGATATTCGAGCGCCCAGTGATATTCCAATTCTTTTGAACTATATTTCTGGTCCCACTGCGGCGACAGTGCGGGGCGAAGGTCTTCCCCGTTTTTAGGTTCCGGTGTTCTGGCCCACCTCCTCAGACTTTGAATGTGTTTTTTTGTAAGATGGTGTTCCGCATATTTTTTTCTATAATATGTATACAAAAACAATTATCATTAAACGTCAATTAAATAATAAAAAAGAAAATACAACAGGTGTAGATCAGCCCTACAAGCATTGGCAAAACTACAATGACTGTATTTATGTGCAATATTGCAAAATTGCAATAATATAATTATATTGCAATAATAATAATATAGTATAGGTAATACGTACAAGTGATAGATTACTGACGTGGTTTGCGGTATCACACACATATACAAATTACAAATTACAAATGTTAGTAGAAATATTGTATAATTCAGGTAATCTGTACCCAAACCCTTAGAGTGAGTGGGAAAAATAATTTGACTGCACGGATAGCCGAGTGGTATAGGTAGCCACGCCAATTACAAGCAATGACAAGCATTAATTGTGTGACCCACAGATGTAATGTTTCAAGTCTGGGTGTTCTTTTTGCATGTGATTTGAATGTTTGTAAAACCCCCGGCGACACAAGGATTAAATTCCTTGGAGCGGGAGTCGTTTTTTTTAAAGAAAACCTATACCTTGTAACGTGTAGAATACCTGGGCGTTCAGGAAATTTATAAAATACTAGTGGCCCGCCCCGGCTAAACTTAATTTTTAAACATTTTGGGATATTCGTAGAGTAAATGTATCCTTATGCAGTTTTTTAAATAGTTTGTCTAACGTAGCTTTTTTTAAAACAAATTACTAAATGATGCACTCCGCTCAACTTAGTTCGGTCTGCGCTACGCTGCGCCGTGACCGCCGGTGTCGCAAGGAAGGGATTGAAACACAAAACCAAATCCGTAATATCCTCGAATAAGAAAATCAAATTTTATTAATTTAAAGAGTAGGTAATCTAGAGGTATTAAAACAGTCTTGAATACGAAATGATTTGTTTGAATAAGGATTAATACCAACGTACGAATAATGTGGCCTAGTTTGTACCGGCGTTACTATTGCAAATTTTAACATGAAAAGTAGTTATTGTGTTGAAGCTGTAATAGTTAGACATATGGTATTAAGAACTTTTTTGTAGATATTGATGTCCTCTATAAAACTGTGGTAAGCTTCATTTTGCTCTAGTGTCAATAGTTTCAGCAGCGTAAGCGCTATAAGAATTTATTTGGT
The DNA here is from genome assembly GCA_932294365.1 of Diachrysia chrysitis. Taxonomy (NCBI): domain Eukaryota; kingdom Metazoa; phylum Arthropoda; class Insecta; order Lepidoptera; family Noctuidae; genus Diachrysia; species Diachrysia chrysitis. The sequence continues at coordinate 13,270,967 of OW028653.1, read as the reverse complement.
ATCGTTATCACACCTTGAGTAATATTGTCAAAGTTTTCTTACGAATCCCTAACTTTTTACAGACTATTCTATAGCCTATGTTAATCTGTAATAATGTATCATTAAAATTCTAGTAATTGTTGAGTTTATTCGTTATATACATTTACACATACATACAACTCTTACCTATTTATGTTACGAGTGGCCCGCCCCGGCCTCGCACGGACGGTCATCATATGATGCAACATAATAAATATATGACCTACATGATGATGATGATGAGTATTACGGTCCTTTACCTACGTTACGTACGTAATGTCAACCAACGATTCCTATTGATAGCGTGGAAAATAAATAGGTTTTGGTCTGTGTTTATCAATGTTAAAATGTGAGTATTACTACAAATTACAATATTAAATCACAATAACTTTCTGGACTGTAAAATGGGCTGTGACCCCTGAGTTTGTTTCGACATTTCAAGTCAGGGTAGCCAGTTAGGAAATGTCGACTCCAGCGAGCTCAAAAAATATACTATATTACATGTAAAAGTAATTATAATATTAAAAAATATAATATTAAAAAAAATATTATCCTAGCTATAGAATAAATTATGTCATTTCATTTAACTTCAGTAGGTACTTATAACCCACCTAAAAATGGCGCATAAATATATCGCAGTAGGTAGCAGTAGACTTAAGATTTACTGCAATTTATTATTTTTCAGTTTACAAGGCATTAAAGTACTAGTACTTATTTTCTGGGTTAACATAAACTAATTCGTTCATTTGTATCTATTAGGGAAAAACTAAATTTATTAAAATAAAATGTAGATCTACGGGGTTCTCAGAATTGAGTTAGTAAAAAGAAAACATTTATTAATTATTATATGAGGAAATATTATGTCATTTTGAAGCTCCTCTTTCCCTGCTCTCGTGTTTCGCACACATTGCCGGCTTCGCATTTGGTATTCTATGAATAGATAAACGTTTTAGATATTCTATACATTGCATTACATTGTCGGTAACACAACCACAAAAGTTATTTCTAAGTATCTTTAACAAAAACTTATTTTTGAAAAATAAAACATAGACGATGCTAATTTTGTGGATACACCTTTACTTAGTACATATTTCAGAAGTTGCTTAAGCCACATTCTGTTTGGCAGTTGGCTGTCAATATTTCTTCCTCTTAAGTTTAAAAAGACCTGAGTCTTGTTTAACGGAATTGATCGATACATAGGCCTTTAAAAAGTTAGCGTTAAATGATTGCAGAAGAAGTTGCACTTTTAAACGACTCCCTGCTGTTTAAACGTATATTTCATGCCGTAATATTGTACTCGTATGTCCCAACATAAGAGAGCACGAGTTCACACACACTAGCTGCCACCGCGGATAGCAGCCTGGAGCCTGGGCAGATGATGCCTTTACCTGATGTAAAGTCAGCGTAGAGTGTATAGAGCCGCGGCAGTGTGTGTGGACGCATGTGCACGTAGTGTAGCGGAGTGCCGGCAGGGCGCGCGCGGGGCCGGACGCTGAGCGGCGCGTGAGGAGCGCGGCGGCATGGCGCGCGCGGCGTCGGCGCTGCTGCTGGCGCTGGTCCTGGCGATGGGCGCGCGCGGCGCGGCGGGCGGCTGCGGCGTGGCGGAGTTCGCGTGCCGCAGCGGCGCCTGCGTGCGCCTGGACGGCTACTGCGACGGCGAGGCGCAGTGCGCGGACGGCAGCGACGAGCCGGCGCACTGCACCGTGTGCAACCGCACGTACTACGGGCGCGCCGGCGTGGCGTATGCGGTGGGCGTGCGCCAGGCGCCGCGCGCGCCCTTCCTGTGCCACCTCACGTTCACTGCGGGCGGCGGCACGCACGGCGACCTGGTGCAGCTGGCCTTCGACGAGTTCCGCGTGGGCCGCTACGAGCCAGGCGCGCTGGACGGCTGCCCGGACGGCTACATGCAGCTGTCGGAGCTGGGCCGACCCTTCACGGGCGGCTCCTGGTGCGGCGAGGCGGACGGCGCGGCGCTGTACTACAGCGAGACGGCCACCGTCACGGTCTCCGTCAAGCTGTTCCGCGCGCGGCTCGGCGAGCCCTTCGGCTTCCGCCTGCGGTACAAGTTCCTCGCGCAGCGCGACGCCGTCGTCAGGTAAGACTATCTCGCTCTCTATCTGCCGCCATGCTTCACTTGTATCCGGGTGCATGCTCATGTCTTTTGTATCGGTAGACAAAGACATCAGCGTTCATTCTGCTTAACCAAAGTCATGTCGAGCGTCGAGCGTTGTAATATTGTATCAAACGAAATCCTTTCGTGGTGAGTGTCCGCCAGGCACCGACTAGGTGTAGGTGTTTTGGTGTTCCGGAAGTATTACTGGGGATATTTTCATAAAATACTAGCTGGTGCCCAGGGCTTCTGGGTGGGGGTTTATATATATGTCTTTGCTGAGGATCCAAGTTTACCCCAAGTTTCATCAAGTTTGAGAGGTTAAGCCGTTAAAGCGTTATAAACTGTCAGAGTTACTTTCGCATTTATAATAATTAATAGCTGTTGATCTTTGTCGGGCATCACAGCAAAAAGTAGCCTGTCTACTGAGTATCTGAGTATCCAAGCTTACCCCAAACCAAGATAATGTAGGTTCCGCGGTGGAGCCATGAAAGCGTGACAGACAGACAGAGTTACTTTTGCAAGTATAATATTAGTATGGATTATGGGTTTAACCACTTATCGTAAGCTTACCCCAAGACTTAGACTTTACTATTAGATCTCTGCATGCCATACATATGTACCACAGAAATTAAAAGAAATTAACACGGCTGACATATACAAATGTTTTGAATTTAAAATCAAATTGTAATTTAATTTAACTGTATATTATTAAGGTACAATTATTCAATGAATATCGATTAAAAGGCAAATCAACAGTATCTAGTGAAGATACAAGGTGCTTATTTCCAATTGCATTTATTATGAAGAATAATGTCTAGAAACTTTGTGATTACTGTATTAAATACGGATATTGACATTTGTAACTAGAATCATTTTGAACCGGCAATAGCCTAATGGTTAGGGTGACGGCCTTGTGATCGAGAGGTCGCAGTTTCGATCCCCACCCATTGCACTATTGACGTGAACCCACTCCACATACAAGCATATTTAGCTTAGGGGTTAACAAGATTGCTAGTAATGTAAATTCCACCCATATTGCCAGTATCCTTTCTTAAAAAATAAATAAATAAAAAATCATGGCCTTAATAAATTATGACAACTTTTCATTTTATTTGCAAAGACCTTTATCAAATGAAGCCGTCTTTAAATAAATTTGATATTTTGATGTATTCTTAAGAACACGATCTGCGCGAAGATTTTAATTCGTACCAGTTCAGATATTAACAGATAGATGACAGTCTTTACAAGAAAGCAACAATTCGAATATATGTATATACTTATAACACTACTTTGAAAGAAATACGACGCTGAGCAGACTACGGATACCCTGCTGACTTTAACTATTGCGCTGCATGTTTGTAATAATATTAAGTAACGGGAATTACCGCGAACATGCATAAATACATGGAGTATATACAATTATGGATACCCTGCCTAATGGATAGGACTGACCGCTCCCGGTAAATTTTTTGACTGGAAGCTGATCAGTGAATGCGATGGTAAGACAATGAAAGTCGCGCGTGGCGCAGGTTCGGCGCGATGGAGGCGCCGCTGGAGCGCGGCGCGGTGTCGCCCGGCACGTACTGCACGCGCACCTACGAGGAGTGCCACCGCAAGCCGTGCCGCCTGCAGAGCCCCAACTACCCCGGCATGTACCCCAGGTACGCCCGCCTCATGGTTTAGGTGACACTCGTCCTTGTCGCTCAGCTGTTATGATACACTCCATGTCTCTGTCGTCGTTAGGAATGTCACTTGCTACTGGAGTCTTCGCCAGAAAGACATTCCGACGTGTAAGCACGCGATGATCTCCGTGCGACAAGAGTACTCTCACAAGATGCAAATCAAGCGGTCGATCTCGATGGCCAGCCTGAATAAGACTGGACGCGTGGTGCGCGCGTGGCGCGAGTGCACGGGCGAGCGCGACCGGCTCATCTTCTACGACGGCGCGTCCACGGACGACCCAGTGTTGGTGGAGTACTGTGGCGGCGACTGGCTTCCGCGCGTCACCTCACGCGGGCCCGAGATGCTCGTGGCCTTCCACTCCTCGCCCTTCAGCGCGCCGCTGCGCCCACCCGCGCCCGCTGCGCCGCTCCGGGGTTTCGAGCTCGACGTCGATGTAGTGTTTGCCGATTCCGACTCTCTCGACTATGCCAGGTAAGAAACAATAGCGAAAGTTGCTGTAGCCTAAAGTCAATTTTATTGGATAACTATATCTAGTGGCTCTCTTTACTCAATAATAGAGAAGCACGACGGTGCGAGTTTCACGTAAAGGCATCATCATCCGAAGAGGAGGCTAACTCGACTGCATCAGGCAACGGGCGAGGCCGGCGAGGGCGGCTGCGAGCGCCGGCACACACGCTGCCACCCAACACCACCTGCACTTGGACCTTTCACGGTCGCCCAGGTGAGTTCAGATCAGATGGAGTCCGTGTAACAAGCGTTAGCGACTAGAATACACCGCATTCGTTGACCACGGTATTTGTTGCAGGTGATCTGGTGTGGATTTACTTTTCGAGTTTCACGCAATACTCACTAGTTGAAACTCGTCGCATTGAAAGCGCAGAACGAGACGAAGAAAATGGAGTCGGTCCGGTGAACCCGCGAGCCGCGCAGGCACTGAGCGAGAGTCGCGGGCGGGCGGGCGGCGGGGCGTGCGCGGTAGAGCTGCGCATCTGGGACGGCGGCGGCGCGGACGAGGCGGGCGCGCGCGCGCTGGGCCGCTACTGCGACGCCGCGCCCGCGCTGTGCGCGCGCGCCGCGCTTGCTAACGCCACGCGCTCGCCGCGCCCGTGCGCGCCCCCCGACGGGTACGTGTCGGCTGCGCCGCTCATGTCGCTGGCCGCCACCTCGCTGCCCGGCACCGCCACTCATCCGCTGGAGTTTGCGTTGCACTACGAGTTTGTGGACGCGCGGCTGGAGGGCACTTCACTTCCGGACGACGGTCGGCGACCGCGAGCTCTGCCGAACAAGTGCGCGCGCTTGATTACGGTGCCGGGGGCGTTCGCGTCACCTCGGAACGCTCTTTGGTTTGGACGAGGAGGAGCGCGGCGTTTGCGTTGTGTTTACCGCTTACAAGCTGACAGTGCCCGCATTATACTAGACTTGCTCTCGGCCACATTCGGCAAGGAGCCGCGTTGCACGACGCGCTCAGACCCGCTAACAGGGCGACCGATATGTTCACCTGACCAGCTGGAGCCAAGAGCCGAGGAGCCCGAAGCTGCAGATGAATCTCTGGTTGATTTTGACGGTGACGATGATAACCCGATACGAGTTCCCTATCTTCGTGTTTACGAAACTCCATGGCCCGGATATAGGGTAAGTGTGACATTAGTTGGGCATTCTGACTTACGTAAAAAAGTGTAAATTAATCGACATTATGCGGCAGGTGCCAGTTGCGTGCATATGCGACAACAGTAGTGCACCGTTGCGGCTGGAGTCCGGCGGGCCGGCACTGGAGCTGGAGCTAGTGGCGCGGTCGCTTTCGCCGGGCGAGGACCACCGCCACGTGCAGTTCCGCGGGGTGTGGGCGCCGGCACCTGCGCCCACACCGCCTTGTGCCTCTAGGCGCCGACTGCCGCCGCCCGGCACGCGCGTCAATCTAGTCTATCCATATAGGTAGTATACGCAATGGCAATTGTTGTTACAGTTAACGCAAACAAAAACCAGATTTTGACGTAATAAATTTGCTGTTCAGTGGCAACTGGATGTCAGAATGCGGTGAAACACCGTTTCTTCTGGAAGCCAGGGGCAATCGGTCAGTGTTCCTGCGCGTGTGGGGTGAGGAGCTGCCCACCGCCAGCATGGGCACGCAGGTGGGTGAGCTGCCGCCGTGTGCGACGTCGAATCGCGTGCTGGTGTACTCTGCGGCATCCGGGCGGCTGGTGCGCGCCGTGTGTCCGGGTGCGGGCGCGGGCCGCACCGTGCACATCTTCACGGAGGAGTGGTGGGGGCGCGGCGCGCGGCCGGGCGCGCTGCTGGTGGTGTGGGCGGCGCGCGAGGTGGGCGCGGCGCGCTTCGCGTGGATGGAGGTATGGCGCGCCGCACCACCGCCGCGCGCGCTGGCGCCGGGTGAAGCCTGGCCCAATGCCACGGCGGCATGCGCGCATGGCTGCGCGGCGCTAGGCGCGTGCATGGCGGGCGCGCTGTGGTGCGACGGCGAGAGCGACTGCCCGGGCGGCGGCGACGAGGAGGGCGCGTGCGGCGCGGGCGCGCGGCTGCTGGCGGCGCTGGCGGCGCCGGCGGCGGCGGGCGCGGCGGCGGCGGCGGTGGTGGGCGCGGCGCTGCTGGCGCTGCTGGTGGCGGCGGCGCTGCGGAGGCGGCGGCGCGCGGGCGCGGACAAGCAGCTGCTGGGCGCGCTGGCGGCGGGCCGGCGCCTCACGGAGGAGCTGCTATTCGACGCGTCGCGCGCATCGTCGGCGGCGTCGTCCTGACGGCGCGAGCGCTCCGTCGAGTACATCCACGTGGACCGCGAGACCACGGTGTGACGGAGCGCCTCCCCCCGCGCGCCGCCCGCCCCCCTCCTGTACATAGCACGGGCGGCGCGGCTCGCTATGTGATACGGTGTGCACTAGTTCTCCTGTTGCGTTGTGTACTGTTCGGTTCGTGTCGCGACGCTCTCCGTGGTGCGGCGAAGTGCGGTAGTTGTGGCCGGGGCGCACCTTGCCTGCGGGACAAGTACAGTGTGCTCTACGCGTGTGCGGACGTTGAGTTACGTGACGTATGATTAAGTTAGTAACGGTTGTGAGTTGACAGTACTGGCCACGTTTCAAATGTAGAGTCGCAAGGTCAGGCCTCGCACTGGTGTTGTGCGAATGCACTAAGGAAGCGGATGTAAAGTATTATAGTTGAATGAGTTCAATTAATACAAGTCGCGAACGCCCTGAGAGCCGTGCGTGGCGCGCGCACTGCGCGTGCGCGGCACCCGGAGCGCTCGCTTGGTAACTCGTGTGTATATGTTATGTTACGTTTGGTTGTACTGTTGATATTTATTGACGAACTGTCCCGTCCCTCGTTTCACTTAAGTTATAAATGCTAAAATAAACACATAGTTCAAATCTAAGAACATAACGGTATGGTTTTATTTAAGACGTCTCTTTCCTCCTCTTTGCTTGCAGCAGCCCAGTACGTCGGTGCGGCGCGACTGATGGTGGCGGCACTCGTAGTATGGCGCAACATGAATTTTTGTAGTGTTTGTAATTTATTGTATGCGCAAGGTTTGTATAAACACAAGTTTTGCGAAAAAATTCACGGGAAATGACAAAAAAAAGGAATATGAATGGTTTTTTTTACGTTCTTATTTACTTGATAATACCGGGTTTTAACTAATCGTTCTGAAATATGAATACTCAAATATAGCATTTAAAACAGGTGCCATCTTTATTAAGGCTTTACTTAACTATAAATTTAGCATTTAGTTTTATTAAAAGTAGATCATTTTACCTCACGCAACACCACTATTCGTCTTTTTTATTTTGTTTCGTTTCAGAATTCGCCGTGAACTGCTAGATGAGCTGTAGGGTATATAAATAAATAGGCATATCATAGGTAGGTTTCGAGTTCAATCCCCAGACGGGTCAAACTAGAAAACCACTTTTCTACATTGTCTCGGGTACTTTAGTTGTCTCTGATTGCATAACACAAGTGCTTTAGCTGCTTACATTGGGTTCAGAGCAATGTATGTGATGTTTTCTACATTTATTTATTTATTAGCTTGGCCGTAGCACTATAATATATCGGCGCACACATTACAAGAAACACTATAAGCTATGATAGCTATAATTTACCTTCCCTGTATCACCATCCACGACCGATGTATATTAGTCCCTCGCCGGTAAGACCCGTAGCGTACCATAAATAATATTAAAGTAAATGTATGCCCCGTCAAAATATGGTTCTAAATAATCAAAACTTAGATCCAGTACTTGCTGTTTGCTTTATTAAAATTGTTAACAACGCACTATATCACAGTCCGCCCATAGTGAACGCCTTAACTGGAGACCCTTAGTTTTGGCCAAAAGTCCGATGAAGGAGTCAAAGCCTGCGTTCAAGCTAACCGGGGTAGACTTTTTCTTAAACAATAAACCTGTATCATCACCCTAACTGTTGTATACAATATTGTAACAACGTCGTAGCCGGTCTCAGCACCAGCGTAGCAATTAGCTTCTTGCATGTAGAGTATTCAAGTCATTTGATCTGCCTGAGCGAGCGGTGCGTGTCGGCGCTCGGCGGACTGTGAGTGGTGGGAGCTCTATTGGCACATCCAGACGAGCCAACAGCCATGGGGGAGGAGGGACAGGGGGGAGGTGGCGCGTTGACACATCGTATTAGCAATCAGCGGCCGCATATAGCGCGCGCCCGAATATTATACAAATGTTACATGTGTAGTGTGTAGTCTCTAATATAAATTACAATTTTAAACACTTTCAGAATAAAATCAAGGTGACAAAACCAACGGTCTCATTGACGATATATACTGTTAAATATATGTAAATTTATAAAGTAGTCTATAAGTATCTTTATAAACGGTTTAGTTGTTAACTGCCTTTGTAAATGGATAAGTTGCGTTTTTCTGCCGCGGGTGGCGCTATTGTTCCTTTTGATATTTGGTTTGTGTTATAACGCTTCGGAACGAAATAAATTTCATTGTATCGAGAATTCTAACAAGAGTTTTATTGAAATATAGCCTAAATCCAACAGGTTATGGGCCCAGGCACATGATAAATATATATTTCAATTAAACATTTCAAGTTAAGAGCAAGATTACAACCGGTGAAAATTTTACCAACAATGGAGGTTACGAACGCAATGAAAATGGAGAAGTTTGATGGAAGAAATTTCAAACAATGGAAATTCCAAGTGAAATGCGCATTAAGAGCAAAAGGATTAAGCATAGAGAAGGCAAGACCGGCAGATGCCAGCTCGCAAGTGCAGTGGGACAAAGATGATGGCATGGCTATGTTTATTCTAACATCGTCCATGGATTTGAACCAGATATCTCTCATAGAAAACTGCGAGACTGCGAAACAGGTGATGACCAAATTAGAAGCCATCTATGAACAGAAGTCAGAATACAACAAGATGTTGATTCATGAAAAATTTTATCAATATTCATACAGTGCCAGCGATACAATGGCACAGCATGTGTCCAAGGTGGAAAGCTTAGCTAAGCAGCTACGGGAGACTGGTGAGAAAATCAGTGACACAGCAATAATGACTAAAATTCTAAGTACATTACCATCATCATACAGGTCACTTAGACAAGCATGGTTGTCACTTGATGAAGAAAGTCAATCTATACAGAATCTCACTTCTCGCCTAGTTGATGAAGAAGCTAGCCTTGCGAATGATGCAAGTAGTAGTGAGACAGCACTGGTAACATCAAAAGGAAATTATAAAACAAGAGAAAGCAGTAAACAGAACGATCAACAAACATCAAGTCATAGATTTGTATGCTACAATTGCAATAAGAGAGGTCACTTCGCTAAGGATTGCAGAATGCCAAAGCAAAAGTATGATAAGAAACCAAACAACATGTTGGCATTCAGCGCTGCATTGAATGGACATGATGAGGAGACATGGATACTCGATAGTGGAGCCTCAATGCACATGACTTTCAAGCGGGAATACTTTTGGGAGTTGAATGAATCTCAACAGAACAATTCTGTTAAGCTAGGTAACAAACAGAGTCTCAAAGTATGTGGTGAAGGAACTATATTGATCGACAAAGAGGTTAATGGTACATGGGAGAGATGTAAACTTGAAAATGTTTTATATGTACCAGATTTGCGAAGAAATCTGTTTTCTGAAGGTGCTGCCACTAGGAGAGGATATATGATAATGAAGACTTATGATAAAGCAAAGATTATGAAAAATAATGTTGTTGTTATGAGTGCACATATAACAGAGAACAACTTGTATGAGTTAGATGTCAAAACAATCAAACAAGAGAATTGTAATATGGTGCAAACAGATATAAAAGTTTGGCATGAAAGATTAGGACATTTGAATGTCAAGGAGCTTCAAAATATGTGTAAGAGAGGTGTGATTCCAGTTACATTGAGTGGAAATCAGGAATTTGTTTGTGAGGCATGCCAATATGGCAAGCAAGCAAGACGCCCCTTTAAGAATTCAACCCGAGGTACAACACAGCCTGGTGAAATTGTGTACAGTGATGTGTGTGGTCCTATAGAAGAACCTTCAGTATCGGGTATGAAATATTTTGTTTTGTTCAAAGATGGAGCTACCAGTTATCGCCATGTTTACTTCATGAAACATAAAAGTGAAGTGTTTCAATGTTTTCTAAAGTATAATGCTATTGTGAAGAATAGATTTCAACATGATTTACACATACTACATACAGATAATGGTTGTGAATATGTGAACCAAGAATTTACATCATTCCTGGAGAGTAAGGGAATAACACATGAACGTACTGCTCCATATACCCCACAACAGAACGGGAGAGCAGAAAGAGAAATGCGTTCCATCATGGAATCTGCAAGAACAATGTTATATGCAAAGAGCATTCCCTTAAATATGTGGGCAGAAGCTGTCAACTGTGCCATATATTTGTTGAATAGAAATACATCAAGCCAGACTGGAGATGTTACATCATATGAACTGTGGCATGGAGTGAAACCTGACCTGCAACATATCAGAATATTTGGATCTATTGGTTATGTACATGTTCCAAAAGAAAAGCGCAGAAAGCTTGCAAAGAAAAGTGTGAAGATGATTTTAGTTGGATATGACTATGATAATTACAGGATGTATAATGAAAATACTAAGAAGATTACAATATCCCGGGATGTGAAGTTTGATGAGTGTAGTATACCAGGAGAAAGACAAAGTTATGTAGAAGTTACAGCTGAACAAGAAGATCATTCTATGAGCTCTACCCCACAGGATGAGTTTCAACGTGTCATTGATCAACACGGCAATGATGCTGAAGAAAGTGGTTCAGATGATAGCATGAAGAGTTTAGAAGAACTTGATGAAACTTTTGTCCCTCCAAGACATATATATTTGGAACAAGGAGGACAGAGAAATGTCACATTACGTCCACGTCGAAATGATAACCTGGAAGTAAATTTCACAGAATTGGAAATACCGAATACTTATGAAGAAGCGATGAATAGTCCAGATTCTCATCAATGGAAGAAAGCTGTGATTGAAGAGCTTCAGTCACATAAAAAGAATCAAACTTGGATATTGACTGATCGAACAGAGAAGAAACCTGTATCTTGTAAATGGGTATTCACCATAAAGAAAAATAGAGATGGAGAAATAGTAAGATTCAAAGCAAGACTGTGTGCACGAGGGTTTACACAAGTCAAGGGCTTAGACTATAATGAGACTTTTTCCCCCACTAGCAGGTATGATTCCATCAGGGTACTACTCAGCATTGCTGCACGAGATGACCTGCAGATCGAGCAATTTGATGTGAAGACAGCTTTCCTGTATGGTGAGCTCTCTGAGGACATATACATGGAGGTGCCAGAGGGATTAGAAGTACAGTCGTCACAAGTATGTAAGTTAATTAAATCTATATATGGTCTTAAACAATCATCGAGATGTTGGAATGAGAAATTTAGTTCTTTTCTTGATATTTGTGGTTTCAAACAATGTCCATCTGATAATTGTGTATTTGTGGGATATTTTAAAGATGTAAAAGTAATATTAATTCTTTATGTTGACGATGGGTTACTACTGGCTAAAAGTAAAGTTGTTTTATGTGAAATATTGAATATTCTTAAACAAAAGTTTGATATTAAGATAATAAATGTTAATTCCTTTATTGGTATGGAAATAGATATAAAAAAAAGATTGTATAAGAATAAGTCAAAGACAGTATATTAAAGCAATAATAAATAGATTTAATTTGTCAGATGCAAAAAGTAGTAATACCCCTGCTGATGTAAATGTACATTTATGTAAGAATTCAAGTAATGAGCTTGTTAATTTCCCCTATAGAGAAGCAGTGGGAGCGTTGTTGTTTTTGTCATCTGTATCTAGACCTGACATAGCATATGCTGTAAATGTTGCTAGTAGGTATGTCAATAACCCAGGTCCTATACATGTTACAGCAGTGAAAAGAATTTTACGTTATTTAATAAATTCTATAGATATGTCTATTGTTTATCAGGGTAATGTTGAATTAGTTGGATACTCTGACTCTGATTATGCAGGTGATTTGGACACTAGAAAATCGAATACTGGTTATATATTTTTAATGAATGGAGGTCCTGTCACTTGGTCTAGCCGTAAACAAAACACTGTGGCATTATCCACAACTGAGTCTGAGTATATGGCTGCTAGTGAAGCTACTAAAGAAATTTTATGGCTTAGGCAATTTCTTTGTGATATTGAGGAGCCACAAGATTTAGTTACTTTGAATGTTGACAATCAGAGTGCAATTAACTTGATAAACAACCCTGTTTTTCATAGGAGAAGCAAGCATATAGATATAAGGTACAACTTCATTAGAGAAAATGTTGCAATGAAAGTTGTTAATATTAAGTATGTTGAGAGTTCAAAACAATTAGCTGATTTCTTAACTAAAGCTTTGCCTATGAATAAATTTAACTCAAACCGAGATAAGGTGTTGAGAAGTTTTGTTGATGTTGCTAATGTTTAAGTTGAAATAAAAGAAAAACATGTTAATTTTTATTTTGTGAAATTGTTTTAATAAGAAAAGCAACGAATGTCTACCTTATAAATTGAAGTGGGAGTGTTAAATATATGTAAATTTATAAAGTAGTCTATAAGTATCTTTATAAACGGTTTAGTTGTTAACTGCCTTTGTAAATGGATAAGTTGCGTTTTTCTGCCGCGGGTGGCGCTATTGTTCCTTTTGATATTTGGTTTGTGTTATAACGCTTCGGAACGAAATAAATTTCATTGTATCGAGAATTCTAACAAGAGTTTTATTGAAATATAGCCTAAATCCAACATATACAATGTGGAATGTGAAGGTGTTTTTCTGTTGAGATTTGTTTTACAATCAAGTTATAGTGGCATTTTTTTTAATCTGCTGTCTGTCTTTTATACTTTAAGCAGATGTGGAACAGACATAATATATGTAGTTGGAGACTCTCCACTGAGAGTAAGTCATAGGTCTAGCATGTATTTATGCCCCTCAAGAGAGTACCAACAGAATGTCTTTTCTTCGAAGACGTTTTAGTGGCAAATGATGGCGTAATATATTGTGCAACGTGTGGTCTATGAAACACGTAGTAGTTACTCTCAGTCTAGAGTACACTCCAATTACATATTATGTCTGTTCCACATCGCCGGGCAAAGGTTTGCGTGGCGGAGCAGTGTCTAAGCGAACAATTGCAAGGCAGTGCGCGAGTCGCGGGCAATCAGAGCGAGATGATTTAATGAGCCGCCTTGTCGGCCGGCCGGCTGGATTTCATCAGCTCGACAGGCGTGTTTTGTTTCATATTAATATAAAACCCTTCATACTAAGAAAACTAAAATATAATTTATTTTAATTTATTCTTACTACGAAGACGCGCCTTATCAGCGCGGGGAGTGTCCGTTACGAGACTCGCTCGCGGCATCCGGGCGGCGCGCGCTGCTGCTAGCTGTACACTCACTACAGCGGCTGCAGTAGGTTCAGTGACCAGACCTTACCTTATTTCAATTAAGTATGAGTAGGATGTAGTCATCTAGAGAACCTCTTGTATCACTAAGGCTGAGACGAAGGGCGGCCCCGGGGACATTCGCCAGTAATGAGCGAGTAGAAGACAAAGTTTGCTTTCTAATGACTGCTCTTGAATATTTAAAAGGCACCGTTAACAAGAGGGCTCTCAAACAATCGGACAATGATTAGGAGGAGCGTTTCCTGCTGGGGGCACAGTTATAGTGTGCCTGCCAAGAATTATGAACAGAAAGTAATTAACTAGGCCTTAAGTTGGTGCTAATAGGTCGTTGAGTGTCGAGACGGCCAGCTCACACGGTTCGACTAACACTATACGCTATAATGAGAGTTAGCAGTGCTAGGCTAGGCTGTGTATAGTGCAAGCAATCGAACTCGTCTTGGTGTTAATTTCGTACGTAAAATTGGTTTTGGGTGGGATATCTATTTCTGATGTAGAATGATGAAATGAGAAAATTATGTTATTTATGTTACTCGATCCACATGTAGCTGTGCCTGTTGGACTCGCCGGTCGGCAGTGTTGGCACCCGATAGCAGCTGTCTGAGCCTATATCAACCGTCACACAAACACGTGTCTCGTATAAACGTGGCAGTAGACAGAGCTCAGCAATATCACCGTGGGCGAGGATATTTTATTTTCATTTCATGGAATAACGGATTCCATCACGGTAGCAATTGCACTAGAACGCTGCAATCATTTACTTTAACTATTAATTATTTACTTGTGCTTACTGAAATTCAGTCTAAGAAACATTATTCATTTTTGCAACAGTCAGTGTTAGTAAATTAATTTGAAACCATCCTTTAATAGGTCTCCGGCACTGTGTAACATTTTGAGTAAGAACATTACAACACTCGTATGTGAGTAGTACGTAGGCTTGATTGATGCCGCTTCGCAGATAATTATTTAAAGACCTTACGAGTGTTCCGCCGCATACGCACACGCATACGCGCACGCACACACATACACACACAGTGTAGTATAGCGAGTAGTTTTCACGCGCCGCGGAATGTGTGGGTTAATGTACCGCGCTGTGTTCACAGATAATTACAAGCAACCTCACTATTAGGCTTGATTAAAGGATTACACCTAATTGCTGCCTATTAGCGGCCATTAACTGGTGTTTCACGTGATTTTCTATAACAGAGAGATTATCTCAATAACTGCATAACTTAAATAAATCAGTTCAGTGTGGTGGCTGACGCAGACACAGACACATACATGGATACTGACCCCGAGCTTTGCGCTACTGGCAAGTCTGAGGGGTTTGGATGGCTTATTTGATATTCACAGTGATACGATGCGAAAAACACTATAGGTATAAATTCACATGCAACACTCACTGGCGTCGGCGGCGGGGCTTTCTCGTACCGCACATTGTGCGAACAAATAGGCCACAATCCCATTTGATGGTAACAACGAGAGGTAGTTTATATACAGGCGCTGCGAGCGGCGGAACAATGGCGGCGCCGCGAGCATTCATCAGAGCGAGCGCGCCATTCACCGCGAGACGTGACGCGCGCAGCGGACACTCTCCATCGCCGGCAGGGTCCGCCTCGCACCATGCTGCTTCAAAGAGAATGTGCAATGTATGTGGCGCGCGGCCGTGCATGCCGCGTCTATGTCTATCGCGAACCATTCACTGAGTTTACTATTAGTACAATACGGAGCATGTAACATACCTAATGGTTGACTGTCTGCGGAAGTTACAATCATTCTGGGCACACTGCACTTGCAAGCCACACTGAGTGTCCATTTTATAATATTATATTAGTAAATTTGCAACATTTCTGCATCACTGCAGTTCCTATCACCTTGAGACAAGAGAACGGGTTCAAGAGCTCGAAAGTTAGAAATGATATAATTGATAACACTTACCTTACAGTTAAATGCAGGATTAAAATTAAAAATAGTCGTTGAGCAATCTAGATTGCTGAGAAAAACATAACTTATGTTAAGTTTTAGTTTATGATGGAATAAAAACGATTATTCAATATTAGCAAGACTATTTATTCGGGAGAATTTATAAAATAGCTGACGACGCTAACGTAGAAAAAACAAGTGAAGACAATATAGACAATATAAGTAAGTACTTCTTTAATGTATTTTTCTTGGTCAATCATAATGGTGCCTCCATCCCTTGTTATGTTCAGACCTACACATTGACTGGCCTTACCTAGGTCCTTCATTTCCAGGTATTGCATAAGCCTGCTTTTAATTTTGTCCTTTTCTGCTTCATTGGCAGTAAACAAAATAAGGTCATCAACCCATACAGCAATGTAGGTATTCTTATCTACATTGTAATAAACACATGGATCAGATTTTGACCGTTTCATCCCAATCTCCTGCAGCACAGTGTTTAGTTTCGAATTCCACAACCGGCTTGCCTGTTTTAGCCCGTATAAAGATTTATTCAAATGACATACTTGAGGCCCTTGTTCATACAACTCTGGCTGCTTCATGTATATGTCCACATCAATGTCTCCTTGAAGGAATGCTGACACTGCATCTAACTGATCAATATCAAGTCCTAATCTTGCAGCTAGAGACATTAGGTAGCGTATGGTACTGTACTTTACAACAGGTGAGAATACTTCCTCATAGTCAGTGCCCTTCCTCTGGGCATATCCTTTAATAACGAACCTGGCCTTAAAACGAATTATATTACCTCCTTGGTCAGTTTTAGTCTTGTATACCCATTTGCATGGCAAAACCTTTCTATCCGAAGGTAAGTTTTCTAGGCTCCAGGTGTTATTTTTCATCAGTGAGTTGTACTCCTCGTCCATTGCCTGTCTCCATTGTTTGGCATTTGTAGATGAAAGTGCCTCCTCAACTGTCTGCGGATCAGAGAAACTAGTGTGTAAACAAAACATACTGTTTTCAACTGTATCTGTGTTATTTCTTGTTCTGTTTCGAGGCCTCAGTGTGATGTTCTGTCGATACTGTGAGCGCACATATCTTGGTGGGACATATGTTTCATCTAAATCCCCTGTGTCTGTCTCATACTCGCTAGAATCCTGATCACAATCCTCATGTGTTACACAATCACCAGCAGTTTCTTCTTCTGATGGCATGAGATTTTCTACCTCAGACATGGGTACTTCTGTAGGTACTGTGCTGTGACTTGTGGATGTAGATTGACTGCCTGATGACTGTGGCCCATACTGTGGCTTTACTTGTGAATCTTGACATTTAGTAGATGAAGCTGAAACATCATTAACAACTGTCAAATCTGAATTTTTGCAATTCTCAAAGAAGGTGACATCTCTGCTTCTTATGACTTTGTATGTTTTTTCATCTAATAAACGATACCCCTTTGTGTTGTCACAGTATCCCACTAGAATCATTTTTTTTGACTTTTTGTCCCATTTTTGACGTTTTTCCTTTGGTACTAAGACCATGGCCTCGGAGCCAAATATTCTTAGATGAGACAGGTCAGGCTTGTGTCCATTCCACAATTCAAAGGGCGTCTTACCTTCTAAAGCTTTATTAGGTGAACGATTTAAAATATATGCTGCAGTCCCCACTGCCTCGGCCCATAGCTTCTTCTGTAGGTTGGCATGAAACAGCATGCACCTAGCTTTCTCAACTAGTGTCCGATTCATCCGTTCGGCCAGACCATTGTGTTGAGGGGTGTAGGGAGTGGAAGTCTGATGTGTTATACCGCTGTTGGATAAAAAGTTTTCAAAATGAGTATTGCAGTACTCAGTACCATTATCTGTTCTTAATACCTTTATTTTCTGAGAACAATGGTTTTCAACTTTGTTCTTATAGTCCTTGAAAATGTCTAACACTTTGGTTTTATTTTCCATGAAGTATACATATACCATTCTTGTGAAGTCATCAATAAAAGTGATATAGTATTTCATACCTGAGCAGCTCAAGTTCTCCATGGGTCCACAAAGGTCAGAGTGAACAAGCTCTAATGGTGCTGTAGCTCGGGAACCAATGTTCTTAAATGGCAACCTCGACTGCTTGCCTTCATAGCAACCAATACATCTTGTCACATTACTCTCAGTATTAGTCAGAGTCACACCCTTAACGCAGTCAGGTAGCCTGTTGACAGCTGAAGCATTTAAGTGACCCATACGCAGGTGCCACAAGTAGGTATCACTACACCTTTCCTCACTGGAGCTTAAATGTGCAGTTTCCGGACTATTATCTGTATCCAATATATATAATTTATTATTTAGAATTGCAGAACATATTAATTTACCATGTGAATCATGAACATCACAGCCTCTTTGAGTAAATGTTACTTTGTAACCACTGTTAACAATAGTACTCACTGAGAGTAGGTTGACTGCCAGGTCTGGAACATATAAAACATTTTTTAACTGAATGTTCTTACCCTGCGCCAGTTTAATATCAGTGTTTCCAACTCCTTTAACTGACAGCGGCTCTTTGTTAGCTACTGTTATTTTGCTCACCGGTGGCTCTATGACATTGTACATCCACTGTCTATTGCCTGTCATATGCATGGATGCACCTGAGTCCATGAACCATTTCTCATTATTACCTCCAGAGAATGCTGAAAAAGCTGCAATGAAACCTGTATCCTTTTTGCTTTTTTCATTCTCAGACTTGTTTACCTTCTTAACATTAGTGCAAAACTTAGCAAAGTGTCCATAACTATTGCAATTATAGCATCTTGGCCCTCTGGTTGTCTTAGATTGTTGTGGCTGACGTTGATGTTGTTTCCTTGATTTTGAGCTAACATACAGAGCAGTACTGGTGTCTGCTGATCTAACTTCCTGTAGGAGCTTGGTCTTAACAAGATCGGCATTAATCTTCGTTCCAGAGCTCTCAAGCCCCATAATCATTGGAGCGTAGATGTCGGGCAGACCGGCCAGCATCAAGGTGCCCAGCCACTCGTCATTGACTTCAAACCCTATGTTGCGTAACTTGTGGGCTGTTGTCATTATTTTGTTAACGTATGACTCCACACTACCGCTAGATTCCAGAGTAGTATTCACTAAGTCTTTTAACAGTCCAACTCTTCTGGTCAAACCATTGTCATCAAACGCTCGTTGCAGATTTTCCCACACTTCTTTGGCGGTCTTACAACTTTGTACATGTACATAGTTTTGCGGATCTAACAACAGTATTAACTTGGACTTCGCCTTGACATCCTTACTGGAATCAACAGGTTTGTCATCTTTGGGCTCCACACATTGCCACAGATCTTCATGCTCTAGGTAGGTCTTGACACTGAATTTCCACGTTGCGAAGTTTTCACGCCCGATCAACTTATCGAGATTGAACATGTGATGCGACGAACTCATTTCTACAGAGTTTTACAATTCGCCGGCCGGTCACGAGTGCGTGTATTATATTATAACCTCACTGTTCTGATACACGTACACCACAAAGTACTGATAATTTCTCCACGAATATTTGTACTGGTACTTGCTAACAACCACGCTCTGCTACCATGATGGAATAAAAACGATTATTCAATATTAGCAAGACTATTTATTCGGGAGAATTTATAAAATAGCTGACGACGCTAACGTAGAAAAAACAAGTGAAGACAATATAGACAATATAGACCGAGCTACTTTATGGTTGCGTTCCATTCCTAACAGTTTAACACCAAATGTAATAAATGTATATTACTTATATATAACTAGCTAACTCGGCTAACGTTGTTTTACCAGGACCACCTTTATTACCTAGGGGTATAAACAATAACCTATACGACCTATGCATCATCGGAAGAGTTCGATCACAAACACTGTGTCACAAAATTCTTATGTATTAGATAAGATGATTGTACGAGGGGGTGTGGTACTGAGTAGTATAGGTCACCACGCCAAACGAAGATTTGCAGCCAAAGCACTATTGTTGTTAACAGAATTAACAGAAGTTGAGCAAACAGCAGAGCGAGTGCGGTGCGGGCGCGGGAGGGGGGGGGGGGGCGCAGGTCCACGAGCCGCGTAATTTAATTTGCAAGTTTAATTAATTTTAACCTTTTGAGCGAGACGCAAAACGCTTACATTATTTATGCGACACGTACAAGCGCGCGCCGCGGCCGCGCCCGCCGGGTTCCTCTAACAACACTACTCGTGTTTGTACGGACAACCTTATAACGCGGACGGTTTTACGTTCACAAAAACCTCAGTTGCGGTGCGAGCCTCGCCTTTCGGGACAACAGTTAATTGCTCTCCATAAACCCACCAAACACATTTATACTAATATTACAAATGCGAAAGTTTGGATGGATCGATGTATGTTTGTTACTTGTCACTTGTCTATGTGCTGTTCCAGGATACTTATTATTTATCCCGAAATAGTGTACGGTTAATGAAATTAATAAAATGTAAAAGAAAGGGTAACCATGGCGGCGGTGGTGAGGATGGAATAAACCAGAGGTTGTCGTTAAAACGTCGTTGGACTGACTATCTAGTTTTAGAACGAAGCTGTCATATAATACAGCCTGGAGCTTTTATGAAGACTAAAATGATTAATTATTTGCTTTAATTTTGTATCTCTGTATTATTCATTTAAAATTCTTTTTTTAGTGTGAAAAAGTTTACGTATTTAGACATTATTAGCCTTATTTATAAAAATTCTCATTTCAATTTTTCAATAGAGAATTTGAATTTAGAAGTTTGTCAGCAATTGTTTAATACCGTCGACATTTTTATAAATATAGCCATATGACAATATTTTGTTTTGTTTAGTTTATTTTTCAATTTAATTTGTTTATTTTAAAACATCGCATTGAAATATTTGTTTTATAGTTATCAGTCAGACTAAATTGATATTTATTCTTTACAAATAAGTAAAAGTTTTTCTCTGGGTCTAATTTTAAAGTAAACGCGGACAAAATCGCGGGCGAGAGTGAGTGTCTAGTATTTGGATTACCTTACTCTTGTAGAATTGAGCAAGTTTTGGTGTTATTAGCGTCAACCTCGGGGGTGCACCACGTGGACAGCGCTTTATAAGTAAGATGTGTAGCCCGGCCCGCTGCCCGTCTAACAGCCGAGCCGTGCTGGTAGGGAGGGCAACATGTGTGCTAATCTCTGGAACAACCCGACCGATTTTTTTGGAAGATAGCTAAGGTTATGGACTGAGGTTATATTATACGTAACTATTTTTTTGAAAAAGAATCAGTTTTCCTAAAGTACGCGATGAAGTCGGGAACACATAGTTTAACAATAAACTGAAATGTACATTTTGTTGGAATACCGTTGTCCAGAAGCAGGCGTAGATCTATCGGTACAGAAAAGTGCGGCGTCGTAATGTTGTGCGATAGGTGCGATGCAATCACGCAATACAGCGCGGGATAGCGCAGCACTGCAGGGGACGCAGAAGGCCCACTGCAAACCACTTGCAGTGATAACTTCAAATATGTGTGACATGCGTTGTGTGAATACCTATTAACATTATATCATGTAAAGTCAGCGTTGATTTAGGAAAGCCCCATTAAAATACATTTTTGATATTAGTTATACTCTGGACACGTGCCAGGGTCCGTAGCGTGGGAGTACTGAGGAGTGCTGCACAGCGGCGCTCATCTCGGATGCCGTCACGTTTCTTTGAGCGAGTGACGTCAGAACACCGTGGCTAGAGCAGGGCGCGAGCGGTGCGCGGGGGCGCGCTGCGGGGCGCGGCTGGGCGCGGGGGCGCGGGAGGAGGGGATCGATAGCGTGTTCATCAGGCGCGGCCTGCACCCGGGAACTGTTTGTTATGAGCCTTAATTATGTAGCTCTCTCCGGTCATGCGATTTTTTGCACGCGTTCTTGACGATTCAGTGCGGCTGACATAGCAAACAGATTGCTTTTCCGATACTCTTTACGCTAGCTCGCAGCTGCCGCCGGACCAGAGTAACTTTACCTACAATTGTTGCATCAAATGTTAGTATCAACCACTGGCCTGGTGGTCTACTGGTTAATGACTCTTACTGCTAAACCGAAGGTCGTAGGTTCGATTCCCACCCAAGACAAATATTTTTTGTGATGAGCATGATCATGTTTTTGTGATTATGTAGTTATTTAGAATAAGTATGTTTATCAGATGTCTGGTTGCGATTATACAAGCTCTGCCTCTCTAATTTGAGATCAGATGGCCGTGTCTTGTTTGTGTATTATTATATTATTATTAATAACGAATAAATTGATTGATTAGGTGCATTCGTTGAGGAGAGTTCGACACCACTTAGAATTCCGTTAAATACAATCTTCCTAACGAATAAACCAAATAGTTCATGTAGCAAGTGCTACGAGCGCGCTACGCGAAATAACGGTTGTCTACGGCAAAAATTGGACAGCTACATAAAGCTACGACGTTGGTTATTTCCGCTTGCTGCTTCGCTTGCACTTGCCTACGTCTGCTTTATAAAACATAATTTTCAACTATTTCGTTATATATCAACAAGAGAATCCTTTAAATTATTGTACGGTATTCTTTACAAAAAAAACTTAAATAAGAATTACTCAAATACGTTATAATAAAAAGGACTAGTTTAGCTGAAGATATTTTTGATAGTTTTTTTTTGCCAAATATTTCGTTGTTTTATTATACTTGTGTCGATGAGATAACGCGAACAATTCACGCGATCTGTAGATTATGACTCCGACATATTCCCCCCCCCCCTCTCCCCCACAAGTTGCGCCACTGTAAGAGCGCAGTCATCGATGTCATCCATTCGTTCTAACTTTCTGTCAGATGTAATTATCCTTATAATTACTGAAGAGAATAGAGTTAATAATAATTAATTCCAGGTGCCTGCTTTTCAAATAAGTTAATTGGATAAGGAATAGGTATGTGAATTAACGCTAGTAGTAGTACTGATAACGTCCTGTCGTATGCTATGCCTACAGTTCGGGAGCAGATGCGACGTGGAATCAATCTCACAAATACCTGCGGTTCCTGCCCCCCCCCACCTCTCCCTCTCCCTCTCCCCCATCTCCGGCAAACTCAGTGCAAAAATACTCACGTACTGAGGTTTCCCGGCCGACACGGAGAACTGGAGAACCGCCGGCAGCATGACGTGATATATGACCCCAAATTATTACATGATACATCATACCTACATTCCTGCTCAGAACTGTACAGATAGTACACAATATCTTATATACTATCTATTATCTTTATATACTAAAAATATTTCACAGGTCGTAACGTTTTCACAGTTATATTAACAAACGATTATAAGTATGTGGCGTACTAGAACATAACGGGCAATTTCGGACAAAATTAAATTCTTGTTATAAATAGTTGTAGTAAGTCAATCTTAAAAAATGGGCATATTCTGTCCTGGGCTTTTTTGTAAGACTATTGAAGATAAACATTTCCATTAAATAATTGTAATTCATTACACAAGTGTAATTCTAACGGTTTTCGCAGCGCACGCCAGAATAGCTCGCAGATGTCAGATTTTTTTTCTACTTACTTGACACTTATCGTTACATTTTGGACAATGTCTTTTGAATTCACACAATATCTTTACAAACTATAAGCCTAAGTTATTCTGATGTGTAAGCGATATTATTGTAACGTTTTGTTTAAATCCATTCAGTAGTTTTTGCGTGGAAGATTAACAAAAATCCATATAAAGTATCCGTATTAAGGCAGGACAATTATAACACACTTAAGATTTGAACACACAAGGTGTTCAAAATCAAAATCAAAATATTTTTATTTCGAGTAGGTTTTTTCAGGTACTTTCAAAACGTTAAATGACTCTAGTTGCGCGGTTCCAAAAGGTCACTCCTATGGAGAAGAACCGGCAAGAAACTCCATAGGTTACTCTTTAAAAAAAAAGGAATTATGTTGATACATACAATGTTAAAAAAGAAATACAATTATCTTAAAATATGCGACAACAACGTAAATAGCAAAATGTTGTAAATATGACAACAAAAATGGAAGAAAAATAAATAAAAAATAATTAAGAAATCGTACATTTTACTTCAAATTACATTGTCGACACATTAACAATAGTCTGATGCCTGAAGCACAATAGAAAATAAAATAAAATAAACAATAAATATAAGTGAAAAAAAAAAAATAGTAATAATTTACATATAATAAATATGTAGTCCTATTCAAATCCCTAACAGGAATGTCAAGGCATGTCTAATGCCTTCGGAGGATAGAAGCCATGGGTAGCTAAATGTAGTAAACAAGATTAAGATTCAGTAAAGTAAAATAATATATAATTGTAAACTTTGGCATACTTTCTCATGTTATCGTTGATAACTCGAGTTAATAAAGTAATGAAATGTGTTTGATGCATTACCATGTTAGTGAGTCCATTATGCTTTGAAGAATATTAAATGTAATCGTGGTGCTCGCTCATCTCCGGGTCTCAAAAACTGGTCCTAAAGGTTAAGGATATATTAATAAATGTTTTGTGTATTGGTAACACTAGTTTTTAGTTTTAGTTTTTATTTGTAGAACATGATGTGATAACATGTAACCCTCACAGTTCTTCACGTTATGCGGTAAGTCTGTCAATATATCTATATTGTATACATCGCCGCGTCCGGAGCCAAATATTACAGAAAACGATAAAATACATAGTTATTTCAGAAGAACTTTTGTCGTTTGGCATTTTTATGACTCTATACATTGTACGGCGTATCATAAAACTTATCCTTTATTTTCATCCAGCATAATGTAGCTTCCATAAGTATGCATGACTATGGTAGGTACATACACCGCACAGTGTGTAGCTCATAAACGTGAGGGAACTAAGAATCGATTTATCTCGTATTAGATTTCATCTGGTAGCTGCGGCAGTGAGTGCGAGTAGGTGCGCCTGGGAGAGGTGCGGTGGTACCGAGAGCCAATATCTTTGAGTGGTCGGCGCGTGCCGCCGCTCGCCGCATTACACGTGGACGACTTAAGATACCATCACAATTTACAAACAAAAGGCCTACTAAGCGTTATAAAATAGTCAATTTTCTGTATTTGTAATCATTCTGATTATATAAATATACCTATCGATTTTTATTTGTAATTTGAATAGTATTCATTGTAAAAATAAATGATTAAATAATGCTTTCTTCAAATTGCCAATCATTTTTCTAATGTGCATCGTGCCACTGCATGCATGACGTCACATGCCACTTGGCGACAAGTAGTTTATATGGCGCTGGTGGTTATTTGTATTGTTTTGCGGTTGTTTTTGATAAATCATTAGTGGTTTTTGTAAAAGTGTTGACTTCGACGTTGACTCAAAGCAAAGCCGGATGATCTGCTACAAAAATCAATGTATTTACCGATGATAAAGTAAGTAATACCTAAGTATTCAATGTCGTTAGTATTTGCTAACGACTATTTGCTAACTTGTAAAGCAGGTCAGGTGCATGCGAGGTCAGTGATTTTTTACAGCTGTGTGTATGTATGTTTGAATCAACGACATCGCTGTGAACCTTCTGCGTGTGGCTGTGGGCGCGGCCTCCCAGAGCGCGGCGGGCGCCGGCGACGCGCTCGTGAGCACTCGAGCACGCTCGGCCGCGCCTCCCGCACGGAACTGTCAGTTTAAATGCATGCTAATATCTTGTCTTAAGTAAATACCTGTCTACGTGTTCTGCTACAATTTAATATTCATTTTGGGACGTTAATCTCATATACTTGGATATAGCTGCACGATGCCCCATTTCACTAAAACGACACAACGAGTTTGAAACGGAACATGGGGAGGACCTCTGGGCGAGCTTTTCGCATGACGGACATACTATATATGTTTGTGTTGTTTATATTAAGCCAAGCGCAACCGATGAAGAATATATGTCTTGGTTTGTCAAGATTGAGAGTTTTATGCAAGATTTAAAAAACGATGTTATTATTTTAGGTGACCTTAATTTAAATAGTGCTTCTATAAACATAAGAAATTATTATTGCTATTTTTTGTCTTTTTGTAATCTGTCTGAGAAGAATGAAGTGGTGAATTCGTATGGAGGTGTGTTAGATGTGGTCTTGGTCCGGGAAGATGGCAAATTAACTTCATCCGTTATCACAGAAACCGAAGGAGTAGTACCCCCTGACGCCTATCATCCTGCTCTGGACATTTCTGTAAATATGGTGCATCATCGCCATTCAGATCTTTCGGAACCAAGTAACATAAATCCAAAACACGACTGGAACTTTCGTAAGTGCAATCTTGAACAACTATTTTCTTTATCGGCGGACGTTTCTTGGGACCAAGTTCTTGAGTCCAACAATGTTCATTCTGCTACTGATCACTTATATAAAACAATGTACAATGTTTTTGATTCCTGCGTTCCTAGGAAACGACGTTGTAAAAACCGGAATAGACGATATCCCGTTTGGTTTACCTATGATATAATAAAAGAGATAAAACTTAAACTTAAACTGCACGCTACTTGGAAGCGTAGTACGTCTTCGTGCGATTATGAAATGTTTTCTAATCTCAGATCGGCTTTGAAATTACGTATTGCTGAGGCTCATACATCATATTTACACCAAATTGAAGGAAATATCAAATCCAGTCCCCGCGAATTTTGGAAATACATATCCAATCTTCGTTCTAAAGGTGGATTTGAACCGAACGTTACTTTTAAGGGTGAGTCAATGTCTGGTATAGCTGCAGCTGAGGCTTTTGCCACGTTTTTCTCCAGCGTATTCTTGGATGAAGTACCGCATCTAGATATTGACATCATCAAAAACTCAGAAAGCTCGAATAGTAGTACCTTAATTAACATATTCCAACTTTCTTCTAATGATGTTATGTATGGTATCAAAAAACTTAAATCTAACAGTTCAATAGGTCCCGATAATTTACCCCCTTATTTCATTAAATATCTTTCGAAAATTCTTATAGTTCCACTTACTCATATATATAACATATCCTTACAAAACGGAATATATCCAAGACAGTTTAAGCTTTCCAGAGTTTGCCCAATACCCAAAAGTTATAATAAAACCAATGTCGAGGAATACCGACCAATAGCTATATTACCTTCTTTGGCAAAGGTTTTCGAAAACATTTTACATAAACACATTTTAGATCAAGTCGAAATCAAACTTTCCACTGAGCAGCACGGGTTTAGACCCAAGAGATCAGTAGACACAAATTTGCTTACTCTTGTCGACTATATCTCATCCAGACTCGATCGTCGTTGTCAAGTTGACGTCTTATACTTTGACTACAAAAAGGCGTTCGACAGAGTAAATAATGACATTCTGCTTACAAAACTAAATGACATTGGATTTTCTCCCAAACTTTTGAGGTTCTTCGCGGACTATCTCAGAGATCGCCAACAGTTTGTAAAATTAGGGATCTATGAATCAAACCCCTACCATACGCGCTCCGGGGTAAGTCAGGGTTCTATCCTGGGACCACTGTTGTTTTTATTAATGATAAACGACCTTCCCACCGTTCTTAAGCACTCTAAATGCCTGTTGTATGCTGACGATTTGAAAATATTCATGGAAATAAACTCGCATGCTGATTGCTTGGCTCTCCAAGATGACATAAATGCCCTCTACAACTGGGGTCAGCAAAACAAAATGGAGTTTAATCCCAGCAAATGTCAAGTAATGACCTTTGGTCGTATGCGGCGCCCAATTTACGCTGATTATAAACTAGGTGACAGTATGATTAAAAGAACAATAGCCATAAAAGACCTGGGCGTCACATTCGACCAAAAGCTTACCTTCCATGATCATATGGCATCAATAGCTAGGGAATCTTTTCGTAGGCTCGGATTTGTTCTCCGAAACAGTCGTGATTTTCAAGGTCAGCACGTTATTAAATTGTTGTATAATACGCTTGTACGTAGTAAATTAGAATCAAGTGCTGCCATTTGGAATCCCCATGAGAGCACTTATGTGCTACTCATAGAAAAGGTGCAGAAAGCCTTTCTAAGATACTTATACAAGCGTGTCTACGGATATTACCCATATCTATACCCAACCATGTTTTTGCTGGGGAGTCTAGGTTACAACTCACTCCAAGTTAGGCGAATGATGCAGCAAATCTTGGTTGTATACAAAATCATTCACGGACAGATTGATGCGCCTGACCTACATAATGAGCTTCTTTGCATTTTCGCTCCCGACAATTATTGTCGCAATCGTAAGCATCATCTTTTTGCAATACCAACATGCAGGACTGTCAGTAGATCTAAATCCCCTTTACCCCGTACGCTAAAATTGCTGAACCGATTCCTGGATTCAAGACCCGAGTGTGACGTGTTTGCTAGTGGCAGAGGATTATTTTTGTCGGAATGTTTGAAGTTCTGTGAGGGAGCCGAGTAAAAGTGTTTATAAAAAAAAAAACAAAAAATATTTGCTGTAAAGCTTACTAATTTTAATTTTTTGTGTGTTATATGCAATAGTTTTAATGTAAACTTATGTTATTTTTGCTCTTTGTTTTATGAGTAGTGTAATTGGTGTTTGTACCGTTCTATTCTAAATAAATAAATAAAAAATAAATAAATAGCTCTCTGATCGCTCATTACTGTGCCTGTGGCCAGCGTCAAATAGCGTGTCTAATGGCCGAATACTGAAACTTCAATCAGATTTTAAATCACTCTTTAGGTAGGTATAATTATTAATTCTTGTTCCAAAGATAATTAAATCTATGAATCTGCAGCTATGAATCCTACTATAATTTCGTATTCAGCTCTGGTATGCAGACTACAAAACTCTACACTTAAACCGTTCTTAAATTTTCCATTCGGTGCTTAAATTTAGTCGCCGTTAAAACATACGTTGTCCCTTTCACTTTAAGGTATAAAGTAGCAACAGATAGACATTTAAGAACGTGCTAAAGTTAAGTGGCGTTTCAGTATTCGAGGGTAAGTTACTGACGAGTGTTACAGCAGCACCGTGACTCCGCGCGCGTGCCGGCGCCGCTCCAGTAACTCTCGTTACGTCCGAGAGATAGTCAAAGTTGCGGCTCTCCCGGGCTCCCCGGGGGCTGAACTTAAGGCCTCGAGAACCACGAACTAGGGACGGGACGGGACATAACTTACAGCAAGTTGCAAGAAATTCCTTAATAGGCATGTATTCATTATCCATACAGTTCAGGCAGTTTACTGAATCTGGTGTACGTTTAATGCCTGGGTGCAGACACTGATTTCAAAGTAATTTTGTTTAACGACATCAATCTGTTCACTGTTATTTATAACAATAAGTTATATTATTTTCATTTGTGGTTTCGCACGCAATAGATGAGCAGTAGTGTAGAGGAGGCGTAAGTACTGCTCATATATTGCGTGCGAAACCACAAATGAAAATAAAATAAATATTACATTGTTTATATAGGAATGCTTAAGCAGCACGCATCGACAGGAATCACAAACCACATAACATCGGAGAAGAGTTAATATTGCCAGCAATAAATGAAGTAATAACTACTGTGCTTCATAAACCGGCCGCAGATATTATCCGAAAAATTCCTTTGAGTAATAATTCTGTGCAAAGACGAATTGATGAAATGGCTGAAAACATTGAAGAATCATTGTGCGATCACCTGAGGACAAGTCAATTCTCAATTCAGCTCGATGAGTCCACTTTACCAACTAATGAAGCATTGTTGTTGTCTTACGTGAGGTTCCTTAAAGATGAGAAAATATGTGAAGAACTATTATTTGCTAGAAATTTAGAGACCGATACAAAAGGGGAAACCATATTCAATACATTGGAAAAGTTTTGCGATGAGAAAGAGATTCCTTTGAAAAATATTATTTCAGTTGCTACGGATGGCGCTCCGGCTATGACAGGGTGCCATAAAGGCTTCATAGCGTACTTAAAAAATAAAATTCCAGATGTCCTTGGTGTACATTGCGTTATTCATAGACAACATTTAGTTGGTAGAAACTTAGTGAAAAACTATTTCAATCACTGCAATATGTTATCAAAGCAGTCAATAAAATCCGCAACAGCTCTTTGAATGATAGATTATTTCATCAGCTTTGTGTTACTAATGACGAGGGTTTCAACCGTTTGTTGTTTCATACTGAAGTTCGTTGGCTATCAAGAGGCAATTGTCTGACTCGATTTTACAACCTGTTTGACTCTGTTATAGAGTTTTTGGAAACTAAAGATACAGAATTGCACGACAAGCTCATAACATCAAAGAATGATATAGCTTACATGACAGACCTGTATAAATTGTTCAACGACATGAATCTTCAACTGCAAGGCGATAAACTAAATTTAATTAAAACAAAAAACGTCGTTGCTGCTTTCGCAGCCAAACTGCTTCTACACAAAAGGAATCTGGGCAGACGTGAGTTTCACAATTTTCCAAATTTATCAGTTGGAAAACCTCCACATTGACTTCACCGAACGATACCAGGACATTTTGAACTTGGAAATACCAGACTGGGTGTTGGATCCGTTTTCAAATGTCAACACAGCAATGTCGCCTCAGCTGGAAGAAGAACTTATAGAATTGACAACAAACGAGGAAATAAAAATCAAGTTCAAAAATGGTTACCAAGAATTTTGGCTACAAAAACCGATTCCGCAATTGTACCCTGAATTGTGGTCAATCGTTCAACGATTGTTGATAGCATTCCCATCGTCATATTTGTGTGAACGTGGATTTAGTGCTGTGACAACACTGCTTACTAAAAAGAGAAATCGTTTGCTTGTTACCGAACGTGGCGACTTGCGACTGTTCTTGAGTAAATTGGAACCTGATATCAACAAACTTATTAAACAGCATCAGATTCATCCTTCACATTAGTTTTTATATAAGGATTGATTATTTTAGTTATATTTTTAATAAAACATACTCCGTTTTAATACTATAAAGTTGCGTTTCAATAATCATTCTTATTGGCAGGTGGAGCCCGTAAGAGTTAACTTGTGACCTAAGCGCCGTTGTATGTTACCTACTGCGCTCAGGTTTCAAGTTGCGGGTTATAGTAAAAGTTTCGTTTAGAATTCTCCGTTAATATACATAATATACATATATAGGTCACAATAATTAATTAATTTAATATGTAGTTATAGTGGTTTATAAATAGGTGAAAAAATGGGGGCGCTAAAAAAATATTTATTCTCAAAGTGGACAAAATAAGTTTGGGAACCACTGGTGTTGATGAACAAGAAAAGAGGATCCCACCAAAAACATTTTCATGTAAAATGTTGCCAAGACGAGCCCATATGACTCGCACTGTCAAAAAGTTATCAGATCTCTTGTAGAGCCAAGCTTCTAACACTACACGCCCTAACTCTACAAGGCCTAACTTCACAAACTCTACACCTTAGTCAAAATATGTGGCTTGGCCATTTCGCTACATTCACATCGGCGTAAGGTGAAAAATTAATTCACTGTTCATTACTTTTGTGTTATACAATAGTTCTTGTAGTAACGAACGGCCAAGCCACATATTTTGACTAAGGTGTAGAGTTTGTGAAGTTAGGCCTTGTAGAGTTAGGGCGTGTAGTGTTAGAAGCTTGGCTCTACAAGAGATCTGATAACTTTTTGACAGTGCGAGTCATATGGGCTCGTCTTGGCAACATTTTACATGAAAATGTTTTTGGTGGGATTTCATTTCTTTTTGTAAGTTGTTTGTAACATTTTTTTTTTATTTTTTTCTTCTTTTTTTGGGGTGTATTTCTTGCACATCAGAGACGCCTTTTTTATAGCCCACTCTCTATCTTTGCCTTTTTTCTTTGTTGATTTACTCCCATCCCCTAGTTTAAGGGGTTGGGGGATGAAAGTTACAAGTTTTATAATTTTTTTGTTGTTTGTGTGCTAATACTAGCTTACATACAAAATTTCAGCTTTCTAGGACATTAGGAAATACCTTAAGAATTTTGATGATCATCAGTGAGTCAGTGACGAAATTAGCGTTTTTTAGATATAAATAAAATTTGAAGTATAAAAGCTAATGTAATTAAAACTTAATATGTTCAATAAGTCCGCTATTGACAATATATCCCGAAAATTTTGTTGATCTAGCATAATCCAAACCCAAGTTATGAGGGTTCAAAAAAACGACGAAGCGCTTCGAGAAAAGGTAGGTAGTGCCCGTGCGCTTCGCTTGGCTCGTCTTGGCGGGGGCACTACCGTGCCCCCAGATAAATGTCGGTCAAAGTGGAGCTTTTGTGAAAGATCAGTTCTTTGTTGCATATTGCCCTATAAGTGTTCTCGTAGAATATGGAAACATGAAATAAACTGATATATCTATTGATGTAATTAATTTAATTTGATATCTAAATCTAAATGTGCAATGTATCGAAACACTCGAAATATTTACAGCATGATGATAATCTATTATTGATGATGATATATTATTTTATAATCATTGTTAAATCAAACTTTGATTAGCACTCGCTCTAATTAATTATAATTTTAACTTCGAATATCCTTATAAATTTAATTTATCTGGTTTTCTTTGCTACTTCCGACTGCAGAAAATATAATTAGTACGAAATAACGCGTAATACGATGATTACTGTGATGACTGCGATATTGTTATGAACACATTTGCAGTGGCGCAGCCATTGTATGGCGATGCTCATCTGGCAGCCGGCGCTGGTGCGTGCGGCGCGGCACGTGGGCGGAGTACAACAAACAAATACATATAATAAATGCCATAATCCATTAGTTGTGGGCGCCGCAGCGGATTCATCACGTCAGTACTGTGCCGAGTGTCTCTGTGTGTGTGAGATGGAATAGGTAACTAACCAACGGTGGTGTACTGATGTAAACATAACACTAATTATGGGACAGTCATAACATTGTTTAATATTTTCTACTTGGGGCAACTCACCGATCACATAGATTATCAGGCAACCACACAACTGATAAACATACTTATACATATATCATATTATATACATATATTATATAATAGTTATATATTATAGTTCTAAATATAATATATTTAGAACTATAAAATTATGTATACAGCCAAAATTATGTATACATATTATAGATAAATTAAACCAAGACAGAACAAATCATCATGCTCATCACACAAAGATTGGTCCTGGATGGCAAACGCACCCAACAGACCAGTCAGTTATTAGGTATAAGGACTAAAAGTCCTAAATTATATCAAAAACTGTTGATAAGCTAGTGTATCAGCATCGAGTGCAATTAGAACTATTACGACTACATAATACATAAGCAAAATATTTAGATCACTTGGTAATCGTTTGAGGGAATCAACATTAATATTGAGAAGTCGACGCTGGCAGTGGTCTGTAAGTCACAGACAGCTTGGTTGTCGGCCTGGGTGAAGCGAGCCCCCTCCATTCCGGCAAACTGAATTATAAATTAGTAGAGCGGCGCGTGGCGTGGAGAGAGAGGCGCGGGGTGAGGGGCGCGGGCGGGTTGTGTTTGCTAAGATAATTGTCTGGTTGTGCGCTCGCGCGACTTAGCCGGCGGGAGTAGCAGCCGCGGCGGCTCTCACTACATGTCGGAACATCTCTGGTCGCGGCGCGGCGGTGAGCCCCACTATTTGACGAAGCCACAATCTCCCCCGCTGCCATCGTCACGCACTCCTGATAGTATTAATGAGTCTGATATGTAAGTGAATGTGGTGATTACTGTGAACCGCTTCACTCTGTTAGGATCTTGTTCAATGAACTATCAATCATTAGATTACCATATCGCATAGTATTTTTTCAGAAAATAAGGAAAAAGAATCATTTATCTATACTAATATACTAATAATATTATAAAGAAGTAAAGTTTGTGTGTTTGTATATTTTTTAAATTGTAAGGGGTAATCGCGGGATCTACTGAACCGATTTTAAAAATTCTTTCACCAATAGAAAGCCACATTATTGCTGAGTGTCATAGGTTATATAAAAAACCGAAAAATAAAGGCTTTTACGTGGTAGTTCGTTTTGCAAAGTGAATCGGAGAAAAAACGGTCGAATGAAAGCGTTTCTTACGAACGCTGCCTTAACTATGAAAGATATATTTTTGAGTGCTAGAGAAAAGATGTTGAGCTTGAAAATGCCTACAAAAAAGTCAACGACAGCATATGTCTAACTTTTATATTTAAGTTACAAAAAGTAGTTTTTTTTAATATAAG
Organism: Diachrysia chrysitis; assembly: GCA_932294365.1. NCBI lineage: Eukaryota > Metazoa > Arthropoda > Insecta > Lepidoptera > Noctuidae > Diachrysia > Diachrysia chrysitis. Next base: position 13,237,182 of record OW028653.1, on the reverse strand, counting down.
TATATATAATAAAAATTTTAATATTAATAAAATAATTTAAATCAAAGGATTATTAACATTATGCCCAACGAAGTGGGCACGGGTCAGCTAGTCTCTGATATCTTGAGTCAGTGCAGTCGTGTAGTGTTTGTAACTAAACTACATCCGAAAAGAATAAAAAAAAATAGGTTTGCAATTATTTTTGTACCTGGTTAGTTAGGTAGTAGGAAAAAAAATTGTAAGACATCCGTATAATACATTTAAGGAGCCGCTACGCGGCCTACGCGAGCCGGCGCGGCGCCGCAGGTGAGTCGCGCGGCGCGTCACTCGCGAGCTTGGCGTGGATTAATTAAAACTTGTTCGGACTGTTGTCGCTCTTTTATTCCCGCCTACAACTTTATGCGAAGCCTGAGCCAAGCGACAATGACACTTATGTACCGCAAATTTAGCGCTGTCGCGGCAGCTCGCGTCTGCTGGTAGTTGTGTTGTAGTATACAAAGCGTACGGTTGAGGTGCACAATGGTCGCGTATCCGGTGTTTATAAAACTACAGGCGTTGCGACAACTACCGCACCCCAGCCCTCGCGTCCCCTGCCATGAAATCCTTTACTGCACTGCCGCGCTTATAATGCTGGTTCATAATAACAATACTGACTAATATCTACAGACAGTAAAAATATACTTCAAATGTAATGGAGTTACTGAGAATAAAGCGTCAACACTCTCCCTGTCCCCAGTCATTTGGGGACGATTTCTCATCAAAACTTAAGGATCGCATCATCCTCCGAACCTAACATTTTCTTTTCCATGTTGTCTTACAGTTTATTGAACTCGTAATGGTATTCAACATTGGATATTCTTCACGATGAGCATCGACTTGTATAATGTACAGGTCTGGGGACTGAGGTACAGTGTCTGAGCATTAGGGTAGCATGTATATGATACACGGAGCGGTGATGTTTCCCTTGCCTTTTATTACGAGTACACTCAGACTACATCAAACAATTTAATATTTCCGAGTGAGACCCTGCCTCCTGCGCCCCCTCCCCTCGCACGACTTCGGACAGCTCTTTTGTGTTTGAAATAAAACCAGCAGACGGATATGTTTCATGTATCGTTGTGTTATGTAAGATACATAAAAGTTATTAAGAGTACCCCGACAAAATTTTCTATTCATAAACAACCCCAACAGAATCTAGATACTTATTCGTACCTGCATTTTTATACGCACGAAGAGTACCAGTTCCATTCCATGCGAGACTTCGAACGAATTCCGAGTTTTGTTTTTATGTACACATACGAGTGTCTCAGCGAGTGCGCCGGTCGTTTCCATAGACATGTTTATCTTAACATTTTCCTGTGGCGTGCTGCCGCGCGTGTTATCAGCCGGCTGTCTCCGGCGGACGCGCCGCGCGCTCGCGAGTTTGCTCGGTCCTGGTGTTCGTATGGCAGTGTGTTTACTACCCGCACGTAGTTGCGAGCAAGCCACTTGCTTTCCAGCAATACGACACACACCAATTCGCGTAACTAACATGTTACTTTTATAATTAAATACGAATTCGTTTCAGTTTGGCCACTTTACTATGAAGACAATTAGTGGTAGCCATCCTGTTCGGTGTTCGGCAGTTTCACCAGGAGTTAAGTTGCAGTTGTCACCGGTCTAGCTTGTTTGTTTAGTACTTCATGTTTATTAACGTTCAGTTTGTGCCAATGTTATACGATCATGTTCACTTGGCAACGTTAACGTTGGCTGTCTGACAGCTTAAAAGAGTAAAGTTTAAGTAGTTATCCATTTCAAAGAGGGCACTGCATTAAGTATTCATAAGCGCGAGCTGCTCGATAGGCGGCCAAAATTTAGTAAACGTTTTTACAACGATGAAATGTAAGGCGAGGCGCAGCCGCGAGTCAGCGTGGCGGCGCGTGGCGCGGCGCCACTCACTCCGCTCGCCACACATCGGCGCGCGTCACTCTGTGAAACCCAACCAAACTGGGCGTGCTGCGCGCGCCCAGTTTGGTGTTTGTGAGTTGTGAGGGATGAACTCAGATTTCATTCTATCATGATGCCGCTGTTCGACATGATGCGAACAGTTGAAGCTGTTGGCATAATGTCGAACAATACCTCACCTCAGAACACATCCCATTGCACACACAGAAGGAAGCAAAATCTCTTCTAACACTTAAGGGCTCGATATCACTTGTGAGCTTGAGATTTTCGACAATTGTCACAGCGCGTCTCTGGACTAACTCAAAAGGGGCATACCAGGTGCTCTTTCCCAAGGGGTGGCAGTAGTAGTCCATGTGAGACCTACGTTCAATGAGTTTGATTCTAGAGCTTGTAAATGGTTTGTAGTACGTCTTATAGATAATGGATTCAATAACAATAATAAAAATACTATAACGACCAACCCTTGATAATGATTTGCATTTCATATATATTTAAGTATTGACTTAATAAAAGCAACTGCCGTGTATTAATCTAACTAAACGATACTTTTCAAATAGTACGAATTTGCTACGGCGTAGCTATCACCGCTACATTAGCTACGAGGCTACGATCTATATTTGCTTCAAACATTGATCTATTTGTTGTAACTTCAATTTATTACAAACTAGCTTACAAAAATAACGTCAATCATTTTTTTATACAAAAATACCGATTATATTTTCGACATTCCCCGTGTATTTTTCGCAAATTTTCTTTCATATAGCCCTTGTCCTGATGATTACAAACACAGCAAAATTGGTAAACTGGCCATTTTTAAGTGATGCTCCGTGATACGTTCGTACGGTTATGTTTGTTGCTTTTTCTTGATAATACGTTCATTTTAATACGCAATAATAACATAATAATATCTGTTTTTTAAATATCCCACAGCTGGGCATAGGCCTCTTATCTTGTTAGGAAGGAACGAGAATTGATCAAACTAACTGAATGTAATCATATTGTTATATCAATTCATTTGTAACCCAAAATTGCAGTTTATGTAGATATTAAACAAAACCGTTAGAGATATTTTTACAGTGTTATTTATTATGAGATTAGCTCTCGATTTAAGCTGGGTGTTGAGTATGAAGGCCAGCTTACATTAACTTATTTATAATGTTCACATTCAGTTACGTGGCATCTCCATCATGTTTAAAACATAAATCTTTCCTAACGTACATACAAAACATGACGTTGGTATATGTGTATCTATGAAGTCACGCAACGTGAGTGAAATACATCGCAGTATCCGCGAGTGTCCGGCGCCGGCTCGCGGCTCGCGGCTCGCGCGGTGTTGAATAAAACATTACATAATTCAATCCATCTCACGTAATAAATGTCAATCAAAATATGGGATATAGCTCACTAGAGGTGAACCCCCTCCCTCCGCCCTCCTCCCCTCCGGCACTACCAAACCCTAGAGCGGACGCGGACGACCCTCGTCGAGGCCGATATGTGGCGTCACTCTACGCCGAAACCAAACTGTTCAATAATTCATCCTATTTGTCTATTTACTAGCTATTCGTAATGAAACCATTTAACACTGCCATGGCCCATCTCTGTATTACTTCACTTGCATCCACAAATATTATTTCAAAGACTGGTTCTTAGAAGTTGTTAATTATAACTCGACACTAATGAACACTGTGTTTCGTACGAGTTGCGCTGTGAACACTCACAAATGGATTAATTACATATCGCGGAGGAGCTAATTGACTTAGCAAGTGTTCGTCGCGCGGCGCCGCCGGCTGTGCCTCGGGCTGCGCTAATTAGACGCGGCACGTCAGCGGACAGGGGGCAGCACTAGTATCGAGCAGTGTGCACTGAGCACTGTGTGTGGCTAGAGTCCCGTGCCGTCTGCGAGGTGGATGGGGACGGCCGTCATGGAAGCTGGTCAATATTTTGGAAAGATGGTTTAAATTATAGCATTGTAATGAAGTCATAAAACACTGTAATCTAAACATGTTAGACACAATTACTAAGGTAACCTTACCCGTTTAAAGTAACCTTAGACATGATAACCAAAAAACCAGATAAGCAATGTTGAGCAAAACTCGATGATGAACTAAATGACCAAAATTAAACTAACTGAAGTAAGTTAAATCCATGAAGTGGTTTGATATTTCTGGAACCGACCGAATTATAATTACCTGGTTCAGTTATTGTGTGGAGTAGTGTAACACGGCGCGGTGCGGCCGGCGCGCGCTCGATGGTCCCGAAAATAGCAGATTTGTGTAATCCCCACCGAGCACGTATACCTACCTACGTCCGCCCGGAGCGCGCCGCAGTCACACAGAAGCCCCACTTGCCATCACTCGCCATAACCCGTCGCCCGCGATCTCTCCCACACACACTATAGTTGTAGGCGAGAGTTATAAAACAATGGGGTCTTCCGTGACATTAAACTGAACAATTTTTGTTTTATGACCATAGAGTTCCGATGCCGAGGCCTTAAGTAGGGTTTCCTCCTATGATTTAGTCTTCTTCTTGTGTACAACTAGCTTTTACCTCCAGCTCTGCCAGCGTGGATAAAAAAAAATAGCCTTAGTCTTTTCTCGGAGTTCAAGCTAACCCCATTTTTGATTATTCTTAAAACACATAAATAAACGTAAATGAACTAGAATGAATTTGCAGTACTATAATGTAGATATTAATTACAACTATAGTATGGATTGTGGTGTATTTGTCGACTTACAATAACTAGTTTCACAGAACAACGTTAAGAAACTTTAGATGCCGTACTTCATACTAGCAGGTATCATACGAGTGGTCCTTCTGTGCACGCCCGCGCCGCGCGCCCGCCGCGGCTCGGTATTGACTCGCGCCTCGAAACAGACGTACTCTCATATTGCGCAGTTTGCTCGATTGGATTGCTTTTGAATTTGACACGAAATTTTGTGTGAAAATTTTTCGGAGTTTTGCATCCGTTCTGAATATGACGTGGACCACTCATGATATACTCACGATATAAACACTGGGAGATATTGGGTGCCCAGAACACGCGTGAGTCTCTCTTTAATGAAAATATTTATAATACATGTGTAACACATGTGTTATCTAACTCACTACACTGGCAGCAATCTGTCGATACAACATCTTTAAGCTCTGCCACAAGTGGAAGCACTAAGAAGAGGCGGCGGGGGGAAGAGGGGGGGGGGGGAGGCAAGCCGGTGCGGTTAACGTAAGTAATTGGATCCCGCCAGAGGATTACTCCAAAGTAAACTACCTAACAAGCTTCTAGTTCGGTAACTCGTAGATCGCTTCCGATATGTGTGCTAAACAAAACGACGAGCCACTTAGAAATGCGCAGCGATCCAGAACATCATAATAACGTAGGGTGCGACTCCGCGAGAGATCACCCGCTGGCAAGTTGTTAGTCGCGCGAGCCGCGCTGTGTGTAGTGTAGCGCGGCTCGAGCTGCGCTGTGTGTAGTGTAGCGCGGCTCGAGCTGCGCTGTGTGTAGTGTAGCGCGGCTCGAGCTGCGCTGTGTGTAGTGTAGCGCGGCTCGAGCTGCGCTGTGTGTAGTGTAGCGCGGCTCGAGCTGCGCTGTGCGTAGTGTAGCGCGGCTCGAGCTGCGCTGTGTGTAGTGTAGCGCTGCTCGAGCTGCGCTGTGTGTAGTGTAGCGCGGCTCGAGCTGCGCTGTGTGTAGTGTAGCGCGGCTCGAGCTGCGCTGTGTGTAGTGTAGCGCGGCTCGAGCTGCGCTATGGGGCGCGGCGCCGTGTGCTCGGGATGTCGTTCGGCTTAACGTGTTATCGCAACATTCATCTTATATTCAACGACTCGTTAGATATACTCTCGTTGCGCTGGCCACAATTAATTACTACTCAACAGTTAGTACTTACAAAATGCTTATCAGCACTAACTTTAAGATCGTTTATATAGCGAAGTTTAAAGTTACTCGGAAACGTATGAAAAAGCGACTTAAAAAATATATTTTTAAAACAGCGTTGACACAGAAGCATGATTTTTTAAAACTTAAAGAGACTGTAGGCCTGAGTATTTGAAATTATTTCAACATGATACAAGCAGGCGTTCCTGAAAAAACTATTATTGACTGACAGATGGACAATCCAATAAGGGTTTCTTTTTTTTCCTTTTGAGATACGGAACACTATAAAACAATATTATTTATAGGCTTGCTTTTGTTTCTAACTTCTTACTTGTTATTACGCTACTCAGCTGGAGTGACGGCGGTGACACGAGTGCTAAGTCGCGATCAAACAGATCTCACAAATACCAAACGTCGACAATCCCGACACCCGCTGGAGGATTTACTCGGATTCTTAACACAGCTAAACACTCATTGGGTGATCAGTATTGAGTAAAGTGTATGATAATAACTAGGTTAGATAAGCCGTAAGTAACATTTATATAGGTATTTTTTCTCTCTATGAACAACAAACCTAGTGACACAATAGGCATGTTTCCTATTTTTTTTTTAATGTCCGCCTGGTAGATTAATGAATTTTATTGGACACGTATTTTTTCTTTTTTCCTGCAAACAAAAAATTATCAAAATACAGAGAAGGGAAAATACGCGTGACGTCACTCCTCGCTACAATTTTTACCAAGGCGTGGCGTCATAAGCCCCCACTCCGAAACTTTAAAGCGCTGTATCTTTGTAATTTTTTATTGTTTTGGTAAAAGAAAAAATACGTGTCAATAATTTTTTTATTATCTAACTGACGGACTAAATAGATTTTAACTTTTCATACCCAGGAAACATCCCTATTAAAGTGGTACGTTGTGATGCGCCTGCAGAACAAGTGCAGTTTAACACGATCGCATTAACAAAGTGTGCCAGTTTGGAAAGAAATATATTGGAGCGCGGCGCTGGCGACGACGACGCGGTGACACGGCTGGAGAGGGTCCAAGTACCCGGCGAGCGGGCGACACCGGCAGCGGCAACGTAATGAGGACGCAGGAGGCCGGCGGTTCAACGATGTGGGCGGTGGGGTGCGACGCCTTGCACATCATGCGAACTGCCATGCGCTGACAATATCCGCTCAGAACACATAACTCTAAACGACTTGCGTATCTATTGAGGACTTACACAAAGTTGGCGACAGTTATGCTTGTTCAGTGGGCTCTACACCCACAGCGTCGCGGTATTCAGTCCTCTTGCATCCTATCGCACCGTCGCCTGTAACATGCCTTTAGATTGGCATACGTACTCTCCCTTCTCCTCCTCACGTACTCTCCCTTCTCCTCCTCACGTACTTTCTGTGGCGATACCGGAGATACCGGTGTGAGGCCGAGCAATGCTCCTTCTTGTTCAACACCGGAGCCCTTATCATGTATTACTTCAACACAATTGCTTGTCGGTTACAATAGTCTGTTTAATATCAACCTTTAAACTATGTATATAGGCATGACGTAATTACTTACAAGATGTGTACGAGCCATAGCAAACAGTAGCATTCACGACATTTTGTGTAAACGCCATCTGCAGAGAGTCACGCCGCGAGGGATATAAAAAAAAATGGTCGCGCGATCCCTTCAGTGACTTATTAATCGCGCACTTGTCCTCTGTGATCCCGATCCATTTAAATATAAACATCTATACGGCAACAACAGTTTGGATTATGTATGATGTTCATTGCGGTGTCTGCGCGCTCGCTTGAGCCCCACGAATCAATAATTCCGCAATGAACAGAGAAAATGACAACTCGAATTACGTCCGTTGTGTTCTGGTGGCTGGTGGCTGGTGGCACGCTTGTCACTCAGTGCGTATAATACGAACTTAAACAATGGTGTTTAATTCCCTCGGAACGCCAAAAGGTTTAATTTACCGTCGCCGGGAAGCTCCGGGACCAGACTTCGCGACGTTTTGAAATATAAAATGTTTTCATCAGAATATCAGCTCACAGCTCACAGCTCACAGCGCTCTCTGATCCGATTACGTGCTGGCTGTTTATGCTCGACGAGTTTTGTTAGTTTAACGTTTGTGTATATTTTCTTATAGTGTATATGCTTTGTGAATAATAAATACATATTATTTTTTTTAAAGTAACCTGTAGAGTTTCTTGCCGGTTCTACTCCATAGGAAAGATACTTTGGAACCGCACGCCTAGAGTCATTTAGATTTGCCATTTTAATGTTTTTAAAGTGCCTTTTTGGGTTTATGAGAAATAAAAACTTTGATTTGATTTTATTTTTAGCTCAGAACCTTGATAATATTATAGATATGACCGGCGTAGGTTTCAAAAAGGCAAGTAATCTGAAGTTTTTATACTAAATAATACAAAAATGGGGAGTGGGCGCCGGCAGGTCCTGACTCCTGATAAACGAAGGCTTTCAGCGTTGTTATGCGAGTTAGACTTCGTACTGGTTTTATTACCAGTATGTCTACTGGCTAGCATATCGGCTTTAACCTACAGTAGGTACACCCACATTTCACTTTGCGTAGATTGTGATGTTTGCAGCTACCTATAAATAAATATTTAAGATACACTTAATATCTAATATTATTACATATATAGATAATATCTAATATTTGACTTTTCTTTTTTATTTTACTTTTTTAATATATAAATGAATAAATGTGGACAACATCACATACATTGCTCTGAACCCCTAAGTAAGTAGCTAAAGCCCTTGTGTTATGGAATTCAGAGACAACGAAGGTACCACATACACCTAGACCCGAGACAATGTAGAAAAGTGGTTTTCTACATTGACTCGGCAGGGGATCGAACCCGGGGATCTCAGAGCTGGCGACACCTTGAAAACCAGTGTGTACGCCACTCGACTACGGAGGTCGTCAAATTTTAGTTGGTTTGCATTATTTTGATGCTGTGATGGTATGGACTATAATATTTCTTATAGTCATAGGTATTTTCTTGCGTTACGCGTTGGGCATTATTAAGACGTGAAACGTTTTAGAAGTTACACCCTTTAGAAGGCCTTTGGCTGTTACTATTAAATAGTTAGCAAAAGTGAACTGTTTGCTGTGAAGCCCTTTGTAATACAAAAGTAACATCATCAATAGCGCACCTTAGCGAGACGTTACAATGTTTGCATTGTCACCGTAAAGGTCCATGACATTATGGCGATTGTGGCTAAAGCTGTGAACTTCAGCCAACGGCAAAGATACCAGAAACTTATACACGTAGGGCCGACCACGACAGCCTGTCAGTTTATTCATAGTATTCTTGACTTGTCTAATTTATAAAAAAAAATATTAACAATAAATAAAAAAGCGAAATGAATTGTGTAATGGTATTTAGTAAGGCTCGCTAAGTGAGGAGCGTGTTGCGCGCTGGCAGCGTGTCGCCGCGCGGCGCCGCTCGCTTGTTAGTGCCGCGAGATATTTCCCCGAGGAGCTGCCGCGCGCGCGTGTGTGTGTGCGATATTAATACATGTACCGACACAATCTGAGCGGATCTTATCCCGAGCTTTATGTTTACGTTGCCAGACGAATGAGAGGAAAACGTTTTCCTTATAAATTGTTGTTGACCTTCAGCTGAGAGTTATGTGTGGAGTCACGAACTCTTAGCTGCGGCGCGCGGCGGGCGGACTCGGGGGCGCGGGCCGGAGGCGCGGGGGCGCGGGGCGCGGGCCCGGGTGGCGGGCGGCATGACTGAAATGTTAGACAGCACTGAAGTTCTGATAAATGGGGGCCATGTATAAAACGTTGGTTTATTTTATTAGTGCCCATCATTTATACAGGCACTTATGTTGTTACAGATTTGCGAAATGTATTTTGAACGTTCAACCTTTTATAAATGAATTAATTTAGTTCATAATGTACAAAAAGAGTGACTTACTGATATTTAATAGACATACATTTTATAAATAGAATAGGACTCCTTGGAGACGTGCCCAGTATTGGGTTTCGGTATTTATGCGGTCAGTCGGTAGTTCCCTCAATTAGTTCCTCGTAATGGATGTGTTCCCGGCGGCGGCGGGACCCGCGCCCAGCTCACCACTCGCAGAATAGATGATGTCGACGGCTATTCTATTATATTCCACATAAAACGCACACAAATACTTTCATTACTTCCTTATAAATAAGCTTTATATTAGATTTGGAGATAAACAAAACTTTTTTACTTCGCTACGAGAATACTTGAACTTAATTGAAGATTATTTGAGTACTCTAGCTAAGCACGCTTTAGACCAAGTACAACGCCATCTATCGAGCGAACATAGAGTATTTATCACATTGCATTGATATGTATGAAAGAAAAGCTTTATGCATTTCATTTTAACCTAGCTTTGTTTATTAATATGCATATTCAATACATTATTTCAATTTATTAATAATATAAATCGATTCGTTTTACTTTTTGTACATAAACAAAGAACAAAATTAACAATGCAGTCAAAATTCATACACCATGTTCTTGTAAAACCGCAAATATAAATTTGTTTCCTATTATTTACTAAGGTATATAAATTATTACCGTTTTTATAATTTTTCCTATACATGTAGCTAAAAACCTATCTGGTGCCAAATTTGAAGGTTCTAAGTTTGCTAGAAGTACCTTAGATTTTTGATGATCGGTCAGTGAGTGAATCAGTGAGTGTGTCAGTGTGTGACAAAATGGTGTAACTTTGATCGCTCATAACTCGTAAAATATTGGTTCAAATGTCATGTAATTTTGAGGCTGAACTTGTTTGAATACTTACTCTAGGTCATCGAAAACCAAAACCCCTAGCTTTGTCCGTATTGATGATCCAGGGGGGGTGAAATAGCCGCGAAACGCTTCGAGGAAAAGATGGTACGGCCTTACCCGTTTTGCTCGAGACTTGGCTGGGGCACTGCCGTGCCCCCAGATAACGCTAACACTGTATGAACCCGCAATCCGCAGTGAGCAGGAAACAAAACTCGCATTTATTTATTTACTTCAATTACCGACACGAAGACAAAAGCTGTACAATCGTTGACTTCGGAAAAACCGAAGCGCGCTGAAACACGTTCGGCGGAATTGGATTCATTACATTTTTAATAGAGCGTTCAGAGCCGCGAGCTGGCGGTGGGACGCGTCGGCCGACTGCAGAACGGAGAAGCTACGTATTATAGACTAAACTAAGCCTATAACTTTTTTAAGAGAGTAATATTAATGTGATTATTTATATAACATAATTCCAGCTATACTTGCGTTTAACACACGATTACTTAGTTCAGGCACACAATGTAATTATTTAGGTATTAAAGTAAACATTTTTGTACATATAATATTGTAGCAAATTATATAATAAATAATGTTGATTGATTGAATGAGTTCGGTGCACCACTCGCGCCATATGGTGGGCTCCTGTGAGTGGCGGCTCTGTAACAATATTATCACCACTTCATTGGTTCTAGTGAAGCTGTGTTACCGAGTGTCGCGGAGGCGGAGGCCGGCGGAGGCCGCGCTCATCCATCACGCGGTAAGCTCGCGACCCTCCTCAACACATAACTGATATGACGCACAAAAAACGGATCGCACACGTCAGATCTTCGTAAAACATCTACTTAATATCTTTGGGAACAATACCTACTGGGTCTGCTACGATTTCCTTCTAGCCGTTAAAACGATAGACCGTAAAAAGCCTATCTTTCCATAGTCGTATTGTATCATGAAATGATTTTAAATGTAGTATTTATCATTTTTGAACAGAAAAAAATGAAACAAAAATAAAAAAGTGTTAAGTAATACGTAGGTATATGTACGCGTTACAGATACATACTTAATGAATCATTTTGGATTAAATGCATAAAGGTCGTTATAGCCTGCTATAAATTGTGCATAATTTACTTTCCTGATCAATTTACTTACCTAAATATTGTAAACATCGCAAAAGATCTAACCGTAACGAACACGAAGGAAATAGTTTTAAATAAGGATTTTAACTAAACTTTCCGCAGTTTTATATTATGTGCAGTGTTATATGTTATCTACTTGGGTGTATATTATATGTATACCTGTATTATATGTGGGTATAAAATATAGGCATGTAGGCCGGTATAGTTACCATGAACATGAACAAGGCATACCTCGTGCGGGACAATTGGATCGGTGTATAATGTAGTGCGGAGCGTTACGCCGGAGGCTTTAGCGAATCTCTTACGTTCTCCTGAATCATTGATTATGAGCCTAAAAGCCTTCTGGATTCAATCGCCCGTTAGCTTTACCTATTCACCGGAGCGCTCGACTGCTCGTGTACTACTCGGCTTTATGTAAAATAAAATGCTCGCGATGTCGAGCCTCGTCGGGTAAATATCAAACACTTTCATCGCTACGTTGACCCCGCGTGAGCGTGAAACCGACTCTACGGCCTTCTCTTTGTTTCTCAGTACTTGTTCAACTTAAATGCTGCAGTCAAGTACAAACATACTAGTAAATGTCTGTATATACATAACGATGCGAAACAGACTCAGTTCGTGTATTAGAACTAACTATAAACTAATCTTGATGTAGGTGCCATTTAAGTGATTAATCGTCAACCATAGTTTCACGTAAAGGTTAGGTACCTATGCAAAATAAAAAATGTGTCACGGCTTGAATTCAGTCCTACTTCAGTAGATATTATCGTTTGTGTATTTCGTGACGTCAGATTCTAGAGACAGGCACTGAGAGTATTCCTTGAAATGTGACACCTTCGCACACATGGTGAGCCCACCCCTAGGAGCACTCTCCTAGGGGTGGGCTCATGTGAGCTCACGCGGCTATCACATTACAAGCTATCGAAAATCTCAGTACATGGACACCAGCAGTATTTCACGTTTTTTTTTGTATTTCTTAACAAAATTCAGAATTTAACAGAATAAATATTAGTACTGACGTACAGAAGTTTCACTCCTTTGATCTGGACGAAAGCCGCCTTTATAATAGCCTACAAAATGTCCAACGCACCTAGTGCATTTGAAATCGCACCTTACAACTACGCGCACAAGAGCGAAATTCCTTTGTGTTCATAATTTACCTATATATATATATATAGGTATAGTGTAACGGTGGTAGGTAATGTAAAGGTAGTAGGTATTAATCTTTTTGTTTTCACGATAATTAATGATAAAATATAATTTGTGGCGTATATCAAGAAATAATACTGGGGCATGATAAATCTACTAATAGGTACCTAGGTGTAAGTAATTCGCTCAAAAAAGAATGAACAAGAAAAAGGAAATTACTCAAGAAAAAATTGTTATGACTCGCCTCTGAATATAAGTAGGGTAATTTCGCCTGTTCGCGTCCATCGCCCAATTCGCGTCCATTTTACGGATCTCCCTTGAAAAATCCTAAAAAATAAGTAAACTAACACACTAATTAAACGAATAGTCATTACTGCTAATACCTCAATATATAAGAGGCACGCACATATGGACAAAAGGTCCGTGCGCCAAACCAATCCCGTTTAGAAAAATAGTAAGTCCCGGCTGTTCATCAAGAGAGTGCGTACGCGCGGGATGTTTAGATAAAAAACAGTGTGCAGCGGCGCGTTCGATGGTAAGTTTTTTATGGTTTTATGTGAATTTTAGGATACATAGCTGTTTCTAGACTTTTATTATGAAAGAAGGAATAATATTAATTATGAATTTGCTTATGTTTTTTATATTTAACGAATAAAATACGGTGGACGCGAATTACTACATCGAATTTACAAAACTTCCACTTTGCGTCCGCAATGGACGCAAACTATACCTACAGGGGATAATAATAAATCAAATTGCGTCCACTATTATCGTTAAATACAATTGACTTGCTTGTAAAAATAATCTAAAATTTATTGATTATTATTATTGTACATTTTTTATAAAGACTATAATTAAATATAATTACAACTATAATTCTATTTTTAAATGAAATGAGTAATTTCTTTCATTCTTATTTTTTATCATATTTAAGATGAGTTATCCGGAGACAAGAAAAAGAGAACATACACAGAAGACGATTTAAAGAAAGCGTTTAATAAAATTCGAGAGAAGAATAAACGGATAGGACAAACAGTCAAGTCAAAGAAGTCCAGCAGCCATAGCTTCTGTTGCATGGAGAAAGAATTGTGAAGATAAAGAGCAGATCAAGAACGAAAAGAAGGAAGCCATACGAAAAAGAAAGTTAGAACGAACAGAGAAACAAGAACAGAAAATGACTGTACAATACTCTCAAACGATTCGTAAAACTGCTCCAAAACGAAAAAAGAAGATACATCCTCTTCAAGAAGTCACACAGGAAATGGTAAATAAGGATTTGAGAAAGAAAATTTACCACCCGTGAAGCGGGTGAAATGTTCTGAATGTGACGATATACTACTTTCAGATGTAGAAGACGACGATGAGAAAAACATAGGCTGTGACAAGTTTATTAGATGGTATCATCTGAAATGCACGCGTTTTTTAGGATTAAGTTATTTAGAGGCCACAGATAAGCCCTTTTGAATGTGACCTGTGTCATTAATTGATATTCTAAGGCTATAATAATCATGCCTTGTCTTATTGATTCAACAATTCTTCTAGTGGTATGATTCGACAAAATTGTTTTATTCTTTTGTTGATTTAATATAGCCAAAAACTTATATTTATTAATTGATTTGATTTATTAATTATATTATTAATCAAGGCTGAACTTTAGAAATAATAATATACCTTGTGATTTTAGATTAAAATTAACAGAACTGTTTATTCTTAAAGGTGCAATCATTATTTACCTACTACTAACCTAATTTAAGTTCAATCAATGTTAAAAAGAATTTCTTTCTTTTTTTTAAGTGATGTTTTTAATGGTATTAATGTTGATTTTTAATATGTAGTTAAAACACAATCTTTCTTTACAAATTCTTAAAAATATCACCTCTATATTCCTTTTCTAAGCTGGTGGACGCTAAATGGTCCACGGGTGGACGCAATTTGGATTTTGTGGACGCAAAGTGGGTAAAATGCATAATTCTGAAGATTATCTATTTAAAAAAAAAACACAAGATGTTTTGAACAAAACTGAAAGTTAATCTTAAAATAGACAATATAATGAACACATTACATCAATTTTTCATAGAAATTAGTGCTGGGATATTTTTATTATCGCCGTCAAACTTGCCAACTGCACTAAATGGACGCGAACAGGCGAAATTACTAACTACACACCTTCCTACTACCTAAGTAATTAAACTGACATCTCAAAAATTAAAAATTACGAGTAAAATAAACAAAATACAAATATTTCTAACCTTTCAGAATCTTTCGGTAAATAAAAAAAAAGAAAACTTCGAATCCTTCTGTTTATTGCGACAGCCGTCCGCGCAGCAATTATTTGTATTACGATTATTCATTATTAAAGAAGTATACAGCAAAAAGCTGTGTTGCGACGATGATTGACGGACCGATCAAATAGGCACTTATAAGCGCGGGACGGCCCCGACTGTTTTGCAACCTCGGGTTCCCGCGCGCCGTAGGTGCTTATAGCGTAGGTATTGGCGAGTTACGGAGGCCTGGTATAACTAAATACATAGCATAAGATTTATAATCTTTGTAAATGGAGACTTTAAAAATTAAAATTTGTCACAATCTGAAAAATAGAACATGCGTCAGAGGCGCAAAATATTTAGTTCTCCAAATGGTTGATGCGGCTGCTGCTGCACTTGTTCTACAATATAGATCAAGCAATCTTCCGAGCTGCGGCGCGCTATAACTGTGAAATATAGAGGGAGAGCCTCATACACCAAAACGACGCCGACGCGACGCTGCGAGATAAAACAAAAATACAACGAGATTCTAGGCTGAGGTGATCACAATGTTGCAAGGACCTGCGGTGCTGCTGACACCATCTCCTACTACATCGTGACCAATCAACGGTCAGTGTACAAAAATCTGTATGAAACAAACATGTATTTTTTGTCTCAAATAAGGTTCTGAGTTGATTGCTTGTTGACCATACAATGAAAAGTAAACAATCGGTAATTGGTTAAATAAAAAACGAACCACTTTAAGCCCCGGCAAAATAGAACTGAAAGCAATTATAAAGTGTGTTGTGTCCGGACCGACAGACCCTGGAGGTTGATGCCATGTGACAGGCTGCCGCGCCGGGTGCTGTGGGTAACAACTTTGAAATGTAAGAGCCTTTGGATTAGCGCAGGTCTGAGTGCAGGTGAGATCCTGTCATCAATAAATCTAACAGATTTGTGACAAGCGCCCTGCGTGCTAGTTTGTGATGTTGACCAAGCCCCTTTTAAACCAATTTATTTTACTCTTGAAGATTTATTACTATAGTCAATTAGGAAGGGAATAAGCTGTAAGTTCCTTTTATAATACTGTCATGTACCGAGCTTGTGTTGAGCGCGAATCAACAAAAAAGGGTACGATCTTGATTTTAAATTAATTTGCCTCAGTTTGTAATTCAGTTATTTTTGCTTACTAACAGCCAGTAAACCATGTACTAACACGACACCCAGTACACGTGTATTCTTTCATATAATCTAATTGTAATTTCCCAGCGAGCCTCAGGCACGCCTCGCCGCCCATCACTCCCGGCACATGTGTGATGTGCGGCAGAGAGTACAGTAAACGTAATAAATTGAAACTGAAAATAATTTTATTCAATTAATGTGAGTTGACAAACGCCGGAGTCGCGTGAGTCGCCAGTCGCCACATCTAACGTAATTATTTGTAGCAAACGCGAGGCTTGTGTATTTTCCTCGGAGTAATGAAATCATGGCCGATATTTACGCACACCGCTGTGAAAGTGATCGACGTAATTGAATACGTGGACCGTGAGGGACGCGCTTCACATATTCACCAAATCGACCAACACACAGAAAACACACGCCAGTACAACAACTTCGAACAATAAATTACACATTTATATGATCATAATCCAAGTAAATTTTCTAAGCGCTCGAGACCTCATTGCCATTTCCAGCTTTTTTCCAAAACGTGATAGTGTTTGTTGTAACCAAGCGAAACTTTTCTATTACATTATTAGACCTTATTAATATCAAGATATACCTACTTCATAAAAGCTGGATCTTCTGAGAACACTTATGTTGTGTACATCGATATATTATATGGGTATTGCGGCGGCTGAGTGTCAGATAAACTTTATTTTGAGCGAACCAGTTTGGGGCTGGCGGCCATTAAAGTTATAGCCAGTTATTTTTGTGGATGACCTGCGGTATTTAGTGATCGCCGGCTCTCAGAGACGTAATAACGTAATAATTGATCAACTGTTTTCCAACAAATAAAGCTAAAACTTAGTTACGTGATTGTAACCGGTGTCAATATTAAATGTATTTAATACTGAAGTACATACAAAGTTAACTACTTACTTTGTACAGGAACTGGAAAGACCGATCATTAGGTATACCCCATGTTATCAGTGATTTTTCGGACGCATATTTCATATCATTTACACGTGGTTTATATATTATGCGTACTACGCGTGAGAAGAAGCGTCAGCACATACTCGTAGCCCTCAGTATAGCACGGAGTAGCGGGGCTCGCAGCTGCGGTAACAATGAGCGTCACCTTCGCCGGCTTACTTGCGTGACGAAGTATTTCTGAACGGACGAGTATAGTAACAACATTTGATAGTCGATGATAAAAGTATTACACTGTTGTAAACCAAAACAAATATTTAATCAAAGAATCGAATTTGATCGTAAGCACAATAAAGGTGTAGAGTCAGTCTGAAGAAACGAATGCTACCGTAAACGACCACCCGACTGTGAATGAGTATTGTATATGATACTCCCGAGTCCTCTAAAAGCTATTCTGTGGTAGAAAAAAAGGATACTATATATATACTATATATATACTAATTTTCCCAGAAACAATTAAACATTGTTTGAGGTATCGACACAAAGCATGAAGCCATCAAACAATCGGCTCCCAATCCTAAACAATTGCTATTTGTGGAAGATTCAAGTTGTCTTAATAAGCTTGTTAATGGAACAAATTGGAGGTAATTGATAACGGGATCGATCGTCTGCCACGTGCGCCTGCCGATGGCTGCGGGGGAGAGGGCAGAGCGAGGGGGGGGAGTAGCCTCCGACGACGATGTTATCATAACAGCGTGAGATACCAAGATATCGGCTGGAGGACCAATTACTGGGGCGGGAGCCGAACGAAAATTAATATCTTTATTAAAAATATTCCGCCTCATCTGCCATAATTTGTAGATAGCAACAATCGAACGCAGTGGGCTCAAACTTGAGTCATTAAGTACATTATCCGAATGAAATCAAGTCCTGCATTAGGTCCATTAAACTACAAAACAACATCAAAGTAGTGCGTCATACGTGCGGCAAGCTTGGTGTGCGAACACCTAGCGCTGGAGCCGCCCGCGGCGTAGCACAGCCGCACGAGCCCTACTGAAACGCATGATACGTACAAACTAATATGTCCTCATGTTATCTGCAGTATGCGAGACTGATATTCCGCAAATTAGTTAAATTACTTCATCTTCTTCTCAGTCGGATACTCTTGGCAGAGCAGTCGTGGTCACGCAAGACGCCCGGCAGCTCTTCACCACCGCGCGCCATTTGTCCCTAGCTAAAGCCTGTCTTCTACAAATTAGTTAAATTACTAGAATAAACTAATTTGTAGAATTATAAGTTTCGACAAAGTAATTAATTTGTGTTTGCGTGAAGTACAGGTGTGTTGCACTAAACTAAATGTAAACTAACTGCATTCAGTCAGTAATGTGGTGCTCGGTACTATCTGCTATCGAGATATCACTGCTATGTTTCGTGACGAGTAATTTGTTCGTGCATTCAACAACACGGGACTAAAATTATTATGAAATTTTCGACCTTATTGATCCGGAGGAATCCTCATGGACTTACTCAACAATATGTAAGGCGGAGAGGAGTGCCGGACTCTTCTTCCCTTTATCGGGGCTCAGGTGGGAATGTATTGCAATCTACAACGTTATCATATATTATTTAGTTTCCCTACATAACAATAAGCAAACCACGATCCTTCTTCTTTCTTTAATATTTTTCGCTAAAACTAATACTGCCATTAATTTATCTAATTGAATTTCGTAACGATATTATTAATCACTTTAAAAATAAAACAGATAGTTGACCGGAATTTTAAGAGCACGATAGAGGTTATTTTTGTGATTCAAAATAAAACAAAATAAGAAGTCTACTTTACAAGGCTATCGATAACAGCTTTGTCGACATCGCGTTCGTTCATAATTATAATTTCTAGGTAAAGTCCCAATTAGCAGGTAGCTATCGATTAGCGAGTCATCTTCATTCGCGGGAAGGCTTGAGCAAACGGATGGGCCCTCTCCTCCTGCCTCCTCCGACACCCCCGCCCCCCCGGCGACACCCTCGCCCTTACAAAGTTAGCGACGTGACCGCAATACCGGTGCCGCGGGTCGCACCTCGCGCCGCGCCGCGCCTTGCCGCGGACGCAGCGCCGCGCGAGCATTTGTTTATGAAGCAATCAAGCGGACTGAGATGTTTATGGAGCCGCGCTGAACACAGCTAGAAGGTAATTGAGGATTAAAATAGCAGCAAAAGGTTATTCGGCAAATTGGCCAAGTAATTAATGTTAATTAAAAAGAGTTACGGAATGTAAAAAATTGCTAGCCTCTGAGACAAAAAATTCGTTGAAAAATGTTGTGTATATTTCATTCGGTAACCAAAATCTTGATTGATTTCTCAAATCTGCTACAACGGCTTAAATTACCAAGACGTCGGGATTTCACTGGAATTCTATAAGGATTATCCAGTTGTAATCTTCTCAAAATGTCGGTCTAAATTACTGTTCCGTAGCTGACTGTACAGCCTCTCTCCACCGCTCCTCGCCCCTGGCGTGCTCCGTGCCTCACCCCCTCACACGTCCGCATTTATTTGGATAACATCATATTCGGCACTCGCGATAAAAACTAGCTCCATTCTGTCCAGGCGGTCCGGCCCGCGCCCGGCAGCGGCCTGCCGTAATACAATAACTTGGACAAGTTATTTCTGTGGGACGCACGCGAGGGACCCTCGCTACTGATTTATACGACCCGCGCCGAACACATCTGCGACATGTGCTCCAAATATAACTAACTAAACGCTTTCCTCTAATAAATATAACGTCACGGCCGGCGCACTATCAAAACATACATTTACAACAATAATCTCATATTATCTTATGTTAATTTTACACCCACACTTTTATTACTCCCAATAAAAGATGGCATGATTCTAGCTATTTTCTCCAAAATGGTTGCAGTAAGTACGACGACCTGCAGCTCTGTTTATGTCGTGAAGTTATAACTAGTAAACAACTTTTGGCTAGATGCTGGGCTAACTACTTTTTGAGCTAAAACGCACAACACACATGCACACCTAGCAGTTCTAAATCCTAAATTAAAAAAAGAAAGTTTGTATTCATCAATCTATGGTTGAACAAGTGAACATAAATATACTTACATTTAATGAGATCTTTAAAACATATAAACGTTGTGACAACCAAACAAACCGGCAAGTCATGTGATCTCGTCCAACTTTGAAATAGCTTTAGTTGTAAAACTAATAAAATGGATTCCCGAAAACTATCAACAGCAGATCTCATGATGGTGAGGTTACAGGCGACGTGTGTGAGGCGGAGCGGCGCGGGTCGCGCTCGAGCACATTAATTGAGTTATTGAGTAGCTGCCCGGAATTCGTAACGGCGCTCAGCGAATGGCAATACGATCGCTCCCGTATCTACACGCACCTAAATCATCTCTACTGAGATGTGGGTGGTGGTGTGGCCGCGAGGTACCGGCATGACGTCAGAGGACCACTGTTGCTACGGCTCTATGGCGACTAGTAAAATATAATGATATTATATAAAACCGGGCGTCATCTACGCGAGGACATAAATAAAAATGAATGGTGTTCACTTTCACTGCACATGAACACATCACACCAAGGAGTGACACGTACAGAAAACTAACTGTCAACAAGTAAATTCATATTGAAAACATTCGTGAATAGACAAAAGAAAACCTCAAGTGGGTAATTCTTTCAAACGTTATACAGTTTACATGAACACCAACGTCGGTCTAGAAATTATTGTAGGCATTTTGAATCTTATTTTCACAAAAGATAAAGAGATAAAGATTAAGCTGTTAGATAAAACTGTTAAGAAACCTTCTACAGAAAGCCAAGAGGTTATTATTAAATTTAAATATAAACCTTTTGCATATCGTCTCCACGTGGCGTGTGTAGCCGCGTGTCGCGTGTGGTCGCGCGGTGATGGATGGTAGTCGCGCGGCTGCTCGGCGCATCACGTCGCCTCGTCAAAGTCCGCGTCACCTTATCTTATATTTATGACTACTTGCCACAGATAGATCTATTTATATGGTTTACAGTCGACTGCCTCTTGCAGATATTTATCCTCGAGAAAAAGGATTCTTTGAAAATATCGTAGAATAAAGTCGAAAGCCAACTACGCTTGGAAATGTATATGTAGTTGCATGATTTGAGCAAATTCTAAAATGTGGTTTTCATAGTGTCAGTTTAAAATGAACACTCCCGAGTCGGGTCCGTAAAAATTAATACTGATGTAAGCAACTGTTACTTGTTGCAACTAAGTTACTTAATCCAATTACAAATGTATCAAACGACATACTATTTACCGTATAGTCCTATCTTCAGAGTTCTAAACTTAGTTTCATCGATATTATAATTTCACCACACTTGCAGTGACGTCCAAAAATACGCAGACAATAACGTGTGACATATTGTTCAGCCGGACATCTCCCCGGCGACTGCACCGCCGACGTCACAGCCACGCCCGCGTGTGTGTTGCTGTCTGTTCAGCTTACATCGACATCAAAGGTTGGAGTGCAGTAGGTTCACTACAATCCAAACTCTACCAAACTTAGATTTACTAAAACTGTTTTTGTAAGATACCTCAAATGATATTTTGGTGACGAACAAACCGATAATAAACACATTATTAACCAATACATTTTCACCCGGACGTCAATGTCAAAAAATATTGTCATTACACATCGGAGTGATTTTAATTAAGTTAATAACAAAACTATTTGTATTAATCACTGTTATATATCAGCGATACCTAGTTCCATCAAAATTGGATTAGCGGTTTAGCCGTGAAAGCGTATCAGACAGACAGAGATACTGTCATTCATATATAACATGAGTATGGAGTGTAGATGTACTGCTCGTGCCTGCGTGGTGGCGGGCGGCCGTGTCATAGGTACCGGGCGGCGCGGGCGATGTTTACGTGCCTGTCTATAGCTGTGTGACCTGTGGCCCGCCGCCGCCGCCGCCCGCCGCCCGCCGCACGCCGCCGCCGACCGAACTAATTATTAACACAATGTTGTCACAGCTCTACTGGACGCGTCCATAATAATATTATTGGGATTAATAACCAATCAAGCGTCGATCGTCTGTAAGGTTCAGTATATTTATATTTCCGTGCATTTTATTAGTCAGCTGATTTAATAATGTGATACTGCTTTAATATAAAAATAATATCTCATGCAAGGACTATGGCTGTTATGAAGTATTGCGCCATAAAAAGTTTAAAGAATATTCATTATTCACAGATACATAAAGGGTATTCATTATTTCATTATACTCCGTCATCATTATAAAACAATATATTTGCTTAAAACTCATGTCTCTCAACTCATAAACTTTATGATTTTATATTATTTTAAAGTTTGTTCTTAATCTACTTTCATCTCATTGTATTACAACCATTCAAAAATAGTGTACGTCCATTTGAAATGTTCGTATTAAAGTTTCCAGCAGACACGCTGTATCTCATTCGTTTCCACAAAACGATATTTTCAATAGTTCAGTAAAAGAGTTCCGTTTGCACGAACAACAATAAATAGTGTGGAGTTGTATCGTTCTCGTAGCATTGTCAGTACATTGATCAATATGATCTGCAGGCGAGGCGCGTTCACACTGCGCCGCACCCGAGCGTAGCCGCGTAGTCGCCGCGTAGGCACCACGTAGCAGCGACGTAGCCATCGCGTAGCCGGATCGTAGTTTTCTTAGCAAAATGTTGGCACAGTACTTGTACACCTTTTAGATAGATATTATTTTAATGTTGTCTTGTAGATCTTTATATTAAATCAATGGATAGCGTATTAGCACGAGAAGTCACTACACAAATTTTATCATATTCCAGCGATGTAGCAAGTACCTCAAGGCTGGGATTTGAAAATTCGTGATCCACATAGTCTATAACTAGTCTCGTTTATATATTTGTAACACAGCTACTCGTAACTCTCGCAGCGCTATAAAAAATTCTCAGACAAGTAGTCATACAATTCTGAGAAAGATGTAAACGAATATTTTCCCAATGTGAATAAATATATCTGTGTATCAAACATTATTTTGCGTGTCACGCAAGTAATATATTTGATGTTTCAATATTTTATTGTATTTTTAACTATTTTGTTTGATGAATAATAATAAAAAAATAAATAATTGAAATATTTTATTATGGGCGTAATAACACATTACGATAATGTTGTTTGTAATAAAAACGAATATATATTACAATATATAGAAACGTAATATTTGAGTTGTTGTTAATGCAATTTCTGTTGCAATACAAGTTGATTTCCCAAGCCAACACTTCAATTCAATATCTATCTGATTTCATTGGCACAAATAGGTCAGTTAATTGAGTCATAGCCGATGCCGCTTCTCGTAGCTACCTAACTACGCCGTTGCGATGTTGTCATAGCACTCGGTGACGTACTAGATTGCCCTTGGCGTTCAATGCATTTCTGCTCGTTGGAGTTGAAGAACTCTGATTGAAGCGTAATATTTACCTAAATCGAATTCAGTTTATAATTAATTTATAACTCGTAATATATCTTGTACTGTTTCTGCAAAAATAACTTTAGTTAAATATGCTCTGTTTTCTAAGGAACACTGGTGAAGATGAACTAATAATGTCCACAGAGTTCCTTGTTAAAGACCGGAAAGATGTAAGTACTCCTGTGCTCACACGAGCACAAGCATCTGGAAAACACACTCCAATCTTAGTTCGCCACAGAGGAAGGTGTGTGAGTTTGTAATTAAAAGTTTTCTGATAAAATATAGAGAGGGCGTGCGCGACACGTTAATCGCGGCTGCAAGTGGTGGCCGCCGGCACTCCCGGGGAGGGCCCCTCCGGCCGGGACCGCCGTTGCCTCCGCGGAGAATGTGCCTCACGAGTTTTCCTCTCGTGCTCCGCGTGAGGCTACAGAGCCTCGCGTAATTCTCTAAGAGGTTGTCAAGCGCAGCACATGTTCAGGACTTAGGTACTCGCGACGCAAATGGAAATTCCTTTTTAGTTTAAAAGCTAGACTCTGTTCTTAAGAATTTAATATTTAACATGCGTGCGAGGAGTTTACTTTGACGCTCAGTCTATGAATTAACGTTATTCTTTACTAAAATTGTTTATTGCTCATTGCTTAAAATAATGCAGTGGCCGAAAATAATTTAAAACTTAATTATAGGTTTAGGTAGACACGACCTAATTCAATAAATACAAAGTAAATTAGAAAGACTTTGGTGCGGCTCTTAGGGAAACAAGTAAAAGTTAGTAATAAGTAAACAGCCTAATGTATGAAACAATGTGCAATTCGTGTCATCTTCAGCTCTCAGTAACAGTAAGTCTAGTTTGTTTGGGAGCGCTCGTAACACGAGGTTATTAGCTCGGCGCCGTGTCCCTCACATTAACCCTTAGCCGTTACGAGCCCGAGGGAGTTGGTGCGACCGCGTTTGTTCAGAAAAGCTCATAATGTTTTTTATTTGGATAGCCGTCATTTTATATTAAATTCGTTTTGTGGTTAGTACGTACGTCGAGCGGTGTGGGCGGTGCGAGCGGGCGGCGGGCAGAGCCGCGCGGCGCGCTGTGTGGAGAGCACGGCGCGGTCATTACCCGCAGCTCCGGCTCGCCGCACGACTCGCCACGTGATCTGCAGAAGACCAACTACCTGCTGCCAGTGGGCGAAAGAAAGATACAGAATTTTAAATTTAATTATGATGAACACGTCTTTTTTATGTTAAATGCATAATAAAATCAATACCATATTACTGGTAAGTGTAATCAAATACTTTTAAAGATAGTAGTAGGAGTGGCTTTTTGAATTTGTGGAACGTTATAATAACAACGATGTCACTGACTAAATCATACAGGTATACGCTTGCGTTATTTGTTCTTCTGCACTTGTCTTCGTGTTGGCGCGTTGCCGCCCGACGTCCTGACTTGCGGCGCCGCTGCCACTTACAATAGCTTGCGCTAAAAATCAAATATCCACTTTATCGACGTACATAGAAGGTCGATATTTACTTGCTATAGTTCTGGATCTCTTGCCAAAAACTCTCGCAAGATTACAAAACGTCGCTGGCAATGGGAGAGAGATTTCGATCACTCGGATGTGTGCCGCCCACGACTTACTACGGAACTGCACTGTTCCTGACATCCATATGTCCAATTTCAATTCAAAAGGTATCCACGATAGGTGTAGGTGTATCTGTCGCCGCGTTTATCTTTAGATTTTATGCCGTGTGCATTGTGCAACTCCTGGCATGCTCTTCAGAAATGTAAAACAAAAATCGCGTAGAGATTCAGTTAACGCAGTAAGTTTTGTTCGAACAAAAATATTGTTGGTGTCTCCTTAATATAAGTTTCGAAATCAAATAGATACGAATCAGCCTCGGGTGCCACATTATTGCGAGCTGAACAGATGTGTTCAGTTTAATAAGAAATGTATTCATTAAGCATTAAGTCCACCGTGTGTACTATTCTTTAACCACCCTCGCGTCCCGCCTTTGATTATTGGTCTATTGTTCATCGGGATCGGGATCTAGCACGAGTCCACAGGGTTTTGGATATTTAATTTAATCGACTGACACCTTAATTTTATATTCTTAATTAATGTCTTCTTCTTCGACAGCTTCAATCACCTTCAGCCTTGACAATGTTGGACAATTTTGCTTAGTGTTGTCCCATATTTCATTATTCTTAGTAGAAAAATGCTATCCGTTATTTTATCGGGCTAGTTGGTACAGTGGGTGTAACACAGGTAGATCACATCGTCTCATAACGTATTCATCTGTAATGTTCTCGGCTACACATTTGGGTGCTTCTCTGCACATAATGCCAACATAAAGTTCACGCGAGGTTCGTAATCAATGTTCCGCAGCTCTACCACATAAATCTACGAATATATGTATAATTTTTTTCTGCTCAAAGTACGTCAGTTAGAAAGATGGTCACGTGTGGCAGCCGGGCCGCAGTGGGCCGGGGCGTGCCTGAGCGGGCCGGAGCAAGCCGCAGCCTGCTGGTTCTGGGTGATGTATGGTGAGGACGAGCGGCCCGCTCCGACGCTAACTCTATTCATACTATCGTAAAAGTGTCGTTAATATCGCGTCATATTGAATCGCGATCGAACGCAAACTTTACTAATACCCCCGGTGTGCGGAATATGTGAATATTTTACGGCAAACGAACTTATGTATTCCGGAGGGCCCCGCGCTCCGGTAGGTGGCGCGCCTTGCATCGGACTCCGCCACCAGCCATAGGTACCGGACGAGAAGGCCCACAGCGCTGCTTAACATACTCACCTGTTTTTTATAAATTATTATTATTATATATTACTCATGTATAATTAATCCAAACCGTACGAAACATTTCTTTGATAATTTGCTTTAAACACTATAATGGGACGGAATAATACTTTATTCTTTTCTCCCTTTATCCCGTTGACCTTCTTTGCTTGCTCCGACAGTGCCAATGTGTAAATAAGTCTTGTCGCGACATTCATATCAGCACGGAATGCAAATATTGAAGCGCAACGACGCATAGCCGCGCGCCGGGCGGACGCGAAGGCGGAGGCAGAGGCAGAGGCGGAGGATCCAAATTGAAACGCTGCTCAAACAGGCCCCGACTCGTGCCAACTTGGAAGATTATAGTTTACACACATTTGCATTTCTATTCCGCTAATATCTAACGGTATGTTCGAAAATAAGATGAAATTAATTTAGTGCTGTCTTGATCAGTTTGCAGTTCACTGCGCTTTATTACAATGTCTGTTTATTGGCAGAGAGCGAGGGGATGCGTATGTCAAGTTACTAATACGATTTGTAGACATGAGCAAAGAATAATGAATATAGGGTGTTGGGAATGAATACTGCTCTTATGTTTACCAATAAGCATTTTCCAACACAGTTTTGTACGGTATTAGACTTTTCTTTACTCGTATATGTTCGTAATTTAACGAAGTTAAAGGTGTTTACAATAGGTGAGGTCCAGTGGTTCCTATTCACCTTCCGCGGAATCACTCCGCATGAAACGAGCACGGGTTCGAACCAAGCGCAGGCGAAACTCGGTCAGCATTGAGCCTCCCCCCTCCCTCTCCCGTCAAGCTCCGCACGGCTCACGATTCCAATAGCACCTGTATATATGCCGTGAGAACCAAAAATTCAGGCACTCTGTATTTTTGTGAACAGAATAGTCAAGGAAGTATCACTTACCTCTCAGCTCGACTCACGAATAGGATCTCACAGTATCTGTGTGTATCTTACAATCTGATCGAATCTAAAACATGGATTAACTACTCATTAAAAGATGCAGATGGGAACAGTAAATGTCGCTCATTTATTCTGTTTGTTTTAAGGGTTTACAACAAAAATGTCTCACAAAGTTGTTTTAGGGTGAAACGAAATTAGTATAATTTAGCAAAAGTAAAGGTCCTCACCTACTGGAGTGCCCTCGGTTCTCGTTTGCCACAAACTTAACCCACATCGGGTCGCGCACGTTTCTGTGTCAAGTGACAACTTGATCGGTCAACGTTTACATACAAACTCAACAACTTGATCAACTTATTGATCATTATTTTTATTTGTAAATAAAGATTTCCTTTTTCCTTTCCATAAAGTCTACGAATGTTTTCGTTTTGAATTGTTAATTTTCACGTAATTTTTATTGATTTCGCAGTTGCATAAAGCTATTGCAGACTAAACGTTTTGTAGGCGTTACCGAGCCTAAGATGTTTTGGCGATAGTTTATCATGGACTGATAACAAACAGTCTGCATTCTCTCAGGAGCAGTGCGCTATCCAAAACTGCAAATATTTCGGACTATACAGGTTACTTGCAATGTGGGTGGAATTAACATTACTAGCAATCTTGTTTACCCTTCCAACTAAGCTAAATTTGCTTGTGGCTGAATGGGTTCACGTCAATAGTGCAATGGGTGGGTGTCGAACCTGCGACCTCTCAATCAAGGCCGTCACCCTAACCATTACGCTATTGCAACTTCAAAGGTATAAAGTTTGTCATAAAGTGAGGATTTAATATCAAACACAATATTTGTGGTTTGTATTTACTAAGACTTAGGGAGCAGGTGTGGCCCACAGCCGGGACGTGTTTAGTTCCACGACTTAGTGCCGGTGTGTGCGTTATTGCGGGCAAGGGTACAAAGCAGGTGACTGTCCGCCGCTACCTACTTAACAGTGAGTTGAAGAGAATGAGGGCAGGTCAGGAGCCTCCAGAGGTTTGGTAATAAAAGCCAGTACGTTCCCTATGGAGACTCCCCCTCTGCGACACCCCCTTAATCAGATAACGCGTCGCTAATGATTCGTCCCTCGTCACAGGCCGACCTTTTCATAAACTTCCTAAGCCCTGTCGCAGCAGATTTTTTGTTTATTTCTAGAGTATAAGATACGGAGGTTGTGATGGCGTGGATATTATATTGATAAAGAACTTGCGTGGGCGCCTAGATACCGAATAGATACGTGTGCTTATGCCGCGGAGAAAGGAGTATAAAATATACTTATCCTTTTATAACTACAGCATAAAAACTTGCTTGTAAGGATATCTGTAACATTATTAACATAGCTCACAATCTAAACACTTTGTAACCCTTTTCAATTAAAATCATATCTTGTAAAAACTGTAACGAAATAATTAGCTCGTAAAACACACCCCTCTTAGGGTCTGCAAGGGAGATGCGTGCGGCGGGGGTGAGGGGGGGGGAGTGAGGGCTACCGTTCGAGAAGGTTTTATTCCCCCGCGGTGCGCTAGCCCTCTGCAACCCCTGGCCCTTATGAAAACAGAAGAACAAGTTCCAACAAGCGAGCAGATGAATATCAGAGTAAGATAGATTTAGTTGTCTTGTTCAGACGACAAAAATAGTTTATTATCTAACATAGATCAAATTATCAAATTACTGATGTTACCCAGACACTGCCAAACACAAATGGGATTGGGCAGGTCATGTTTGTCACATGTCAGATAAGTCGGTCCCACATAACGCTCGCGACATCGCGGTAGAGCGAGAAGAAGGTGGAGAGAACAACTTAACTTCTACCGAAAGGAACGCACTTCTAGCTCAAGACAGAAGTCACTAAGCAGTCACCTTTTCTATAGGTATATGGAAAGTTCCCTCAGAGTGGATGTTCTGCCTCGCCTGCGCTGCAACCCGGCGCGGCCCACTGACACAGTCTCGTGGCTACAGCGGGGCCCCGCGGAATGCACGCCGAGATATAATTAACTAACGAGCCGATCCCATGTATTATAAATGTTTATATTTTTGGTTACTAATGGGGGCACGGAGGATTGCCCTCAGTCTTACTGGATTCAGCGGAATATTGTATTTTAGGTATATCTGTATGGAGTGACTGCCCATCTGACATCCTACGTAGTCCTACGTACTTAGTATGACTGGTTGTCCGGAGCCATAATTACAAAAAAAATAAGTAAAGACTGGTAGTCATAATTGTAATAACTGAACAGCTGACAAAGATCAACGTAAGATATTTGGGAACAACGGCTTTACACGCTTTCCGAGGCAGAGGGATCCAAGAATGAATATCAGAATAATTCGAATAAACCAAAAAAATATAGGATCTGAATATTTACTCGGCAAAATAAAAAAGTTAGTTGAGGAGTGAGGCACCATCCATCTCTGACGTCACGATAATGACGGATATCTATTAACAAGCCGGCCCCGGTCCCGCGGCGCCGGCCTCCGGTAAGCCCGCAGATACAAACTTCAGTTCCTTGTAAAATAAATATTTGTTTGAAATATTAATCGCGCCGCGGAGGCTCGCGATACGAAGGTCGCTGCGAGACCAACTTACACCAAATACATAAATATATTATAGGTAGGTACTAACTTCGAGAATTCCTCGAACATTACTGAGTTCCTCTCCACGATTGTTTCCTTTTCTGGTTTTCGTTGTTTCCCGTGATTCTGACCTATAAATTCTCTTTATAACGATGTTTTATTTTACAAACAAATACTAAAATAATTTGAATTTCAAAACCTCAAACTACCTTGTTTGTATAATTTTGAATTTCAAATCATATAATTTTATTAGAATTGTTAAATCTATAAAAAAGCTATAAAGTTATCAGCTAACACTTCAGATCCTATATTTAATATTTTTAATTGGTTTTTTTTTAACTAATTGAGCAAATCGGGTAATAACTCCATCAAAATTAGCGTTGCCTCGTGAGGATGTGACGTAGCCATTCCATCATTATCAATTTGAGGAGTGTTAAAAGAGCGTTAATATAGAATGTGCTTATGTACCAGCTACGTTAGCAGATATCGCTTAACGGTGGACGATTCAACTCGCAGGCTTGATGGCTCGGTAACGATTTTGCCATATTTGTGCCTAGCCTATGCTTGATCATTGTCGAATTTTGTCACGATCACTGGAATCAAAATAACAATAGAACCAATTACATTAGCATTTTGTTTGGCGGCGTCGAAATCCTATATGTTACATGAGTAGCGGATTAGCTGTGTACCAAACCTCGTCTGCTCCACATGAAATCATTAAGAGCTCAGCCTGGTGTAGGCACGCCGCACTGATATCGTTTAAACTTTTGCTCGTAACTGTCGAGCGACACGCGCATACCAAACACCTTCTGCAGGGTGGAGGGGGGGGGGCAGGAGAAAGGGGCTATCCTCAAGTGAAGCCGCGAGCATTCAACCAAGACCCTGTTCCTCACATGACAATCTGCGGTGAGGGTAGTTCAGAGGTTAGTTGTCAAGACTACCCAACGTAAAGCGTGGCTTGGCCGTGAACTTCTGATAGGGTTATACAGGTTAGGTAGAGATTAACACTACGCAGTATATAGATGAAGTAATAAAAATCATTTCTTTATAACGTACAACCTATAATAAAGGTACAACCTATTTTGGTTTTTATCAATTTTTAAACCATCTTAGTAGGAACTTATTAACCATTATAATAATGAGAACTTCTGTCATCGTGCAACTTCTCAGTGCCTAACTTACGCTACAGGTGTACTAGATAGTTGTATAAAACTTGCATACTGCCACATAAGTCGCATGTTGGCTGCGGATGTAAAATACAGAAACGGAGATAAACTGATTGGTGCGGCGCGGTGCGGCGGTGGGTGCCGGCGTGAATATATGGCGATTGAGTTAGGACCTCCGCCGCCTCCTATAGTGGCAATACTGAGATGGAAGTGAAGTTATTAATTTATGAGAACTAAGTTCTAACTCATGATTTAACATGTAAGTAGTCGTAGATGTATAAAACAGTTTTTGCACCAAAAGTTACCTGTTTTCATATATTCGTATTTCTCAGACTTATATGTATCTGTATAGATGTGTGCGACTAAAGTTTGTATCGTGTGGACCCACCATGACACAGAACATGTGTGCTACGTGAAGTGTATAAATATGATATTTATTTATTAATTGTACGGATTTTCCAATTAAGCTAATAAAAAAAATTAAAACCTTCATCAAAATCAAATTCCTACAAAGGATAAAAAAAATAATACGTAAAAAACAATGATAAACAAGATAACATGAAAAAATACCAGGATAGCACAATAATAAAATGATATGATATAAAATAACAAACCACAGAACAACGATCAGACATGTATACCATGTCATAGGACCTTCTGCCTGAACATGAGACCTCACTGTCGGTGGTTTCCAAAAAGGTTATTTGCTATATACCTACGTAGTAGTCTTTCCACTACGATGGAATGAAACCCGTACAAGAACGTATTGTGGACACACTCATAATCGACATTCATGAAAGTGATGCCTTACAGCCGATTTCCGCATAATCTAATCTCCTTGAAGTAACTTTCATGCATGGAGTCCAAAAGGATCAGTGGCGGGTTTCTCAGCATACAGTTGAAAGGAATACATTAAAATATGTTTGCGTGTAAGGAGTTCTAAAAGCTACTTATTCCGCATATAAGGGTAGATAAAGCAGCATGTAAATGTTAAAACATTTTTGTAAAAGGGAAATGATTAATAAATATTCGTTTAGTAAATAAAAATTGTAATGGAGGCGGACAGGCGGGCAGAACCCTTTTAATGTATTAAGAGGCAACACTTTGATGTTATCGGCACTTTGTTACATATTTGTGTACCATCGGGAGCTGCTCTTTGTAAATAATTCAGTGTTTGGTGTCCGTATCTATGTCGGGAACAAAGTCGGGTGGCTTGTACGAGAACGTGCACAGCCCAGCTTCATAAGCGCTTAGTTGCGAGTTTATTACCTGGATAGTACCTACACTAAATAAATGTCCCTTGTTACCTAAAAAAAAAAATAAACCAACTTACAAAAGGACTCCGAATACTTATTCTGCTTCTGGTCACAGAACATCGATTTTTTTGTGAAAATGATAAGCAAAGGCGATTATTAATAAATTTACATTCAATATTTGCTGTTTTTCAATACTATTCAAACTGGTTAATTTCCACGTTTCGCTAATTTATATCTTACCTATTAATAGTGGAGTAGAGTGTAGCCCGCCCCCCCTCCCCTCCCCTCCTTCCACTCCGCCTGCTGCCGCCGCGTTGTGTGGCCACACGGGCTGGTCGCTCGGCCGTTGGTTTTATCAAATATTGATGCTTTTTATATTTTATTCAGCGCCAGGTCGGCTCTTCTCACTCGGCGGAGCCGGTAACGCCGGAACCATAGAGAAATCTATGTGAAATGTTTTCCGCATCGCATTGTAACCTTGTTTTATTACATTGGAGCGGTGTCGATGGATAACGAGCGGTTGTATTCGTAACATTACAACACGCGGGAGACACGCGCCGGGAACAGCTATGACGTGCGCTGGCACTTATCTAACCATTGTGTTGCGGAGCGTTGGCAAAAACGAGGAGAATTACATTAGTATCCGTATCATTAATTACTGTCTGCACGAGCACGAGCTCCGCTATTATATACGTGCTGTGTTACTGACCTAGAGATTATTTCCCGTGGGGTTTGCGTGAGTAAATACTCTCACGATACCCGCATTTTCTTTAAGCCCTCATCAAACACATCCCTCCCCTTCTCTCCCATACTATATTCCCCCTACCCCCGGCACGGCTTGTACCTGCAACAGCTGGCTACGGTGAGTGTAAGGTGTTGCCGAAGCGTCTACTTAAATAAATATCACCACTTAAGATTTGAGCCTCATCTGAGCGAGAAGACGGTGCGATCCGGCGGCGATAGCGGACCTACATAATGTATAAGCCGCCGAGCCGGGACCGACGACACGAAGCAAATGAACATTCTAAAACCAACTTTAAATTGTGTATGATAGGGTAAAAAGTTTGTTGTGTATGTAGAATAGACGGTCTTATGAGCGTAGCCCGGCTGTCCGCGCGTATTGAGCGCGAGATGAATGATCGTTGCGTATTTATGAGCCGCAGTCGATGGATCGCGCGGCGGCGGCGGGCAGGTGGCCGGAGCCTTGGGGACAAGTTTTAATGAAACATTCGCAATTAACGCCGCTTGTTGGCGCCGCGCGACGGAATTAAATATAAAAGTATTATGAATTTATTCACGCTTCATCAGGCTCTTGTCTTCACCGCCTCCGCGCTACATAAATCTTTTGATAATTAAATTTGGTAGCACGCCGCGGTGTCATGCCGGGTTTTATCAAGAAAAATCAAAGAGTACATTTATTTTTTGTATTAGGATTATGAAGTGAGAAAATAGATGAGCTTTCAATTTTAATTTCTGTTTTCAGCCTTAATTTTATCAATTATTCTTCTATTAACATGATCAAATATTTGTTGTACATAATAAACGATACTGTTGCAGTACACTTGTAGTGCTCCGATTTTATCTGTGGAGTCTTTATATTCCGATAACAATAGAACGAGGTGTAACCGACAAACTTAGGCGGGAGACGTAGAGATACTGTGGACTCGCAACTAACGGACGCTGACTCAAATTGATACAATATTAATTATAGTTAAAAAGTGACCGCAAAGAAAAAGAAGAACAAACGGCACTATACAATGTTCTTAATATTATGGTTATATGTTCTACCCAGTAAGTCAAGTTAATTTGTACAAAAACAATAAACTAAATAACGTTTGTGTTTTATAATTATGATTTAAACAAAGCCTACACGTAATACATTAAATTACTTAATTAAATCTACTTCGAAACACATTCAGCCTCTTATGTTTAATACCTACACAACTGACGTTACAATAATTACAGAGAGAGTAAAGCTAAATACCCCACGCCGCTTGCGCTGCGACTAATCAGTCGCATTGTAGTGTCGCAGTCGCGCCCCCGCGCCCCCACGCGGCACGTAACACGCACACTTGCCTCCCACTACACGTCTTACACTCACTTATTTTTATAAACCAGACTATGAATAGAAAATGATCCTTAGAGACTCCTCATATTACCAGTTGAACGGACCGCGTAGCAGTTTGTAGCTTCGTAGCGATGACCTTGCGTAGCTCGTAGCATTCGCTACGATAAACGATTGTGAGTCGGGGCGTTTATTTACTTTTGTGTTGTATTGAAATGTTCTCGAATGGTTGAATACAATATGAAATATTATTATATTTTGTACAAAATGAAATTGTATTTTGTGTCTGAATATTTGGCTTTATAGTGTCTGGGTGTCTTATCTGAGTAGATTAAAATCAAGGCGATATCTTCTTATTTACATCTATTCATGTATGCATGTATGCATTTCTATTCTATTTAGAATATTATGGCAAAATCAAAATAATTGTATTCATTCATTTATTTATGTACACACAACATACAAAAAACACAAACATCTAAGAAAAATAGGTACAAAGGTATAATATATAGTATCATTCTTATAATCCTACTTTTTCTTTGCCATGTTTCGCCAGTTACAGTGAAAATAATTTGAAACTAACATAGTAGGCTCCTGTAGGACCTAGTGCTGTTAAATCAATTTAATTCGTGTTACTAAATAATGTATAAATCCGCACGACGTACGTGGTTTGTTAATATTAATGTGTGCACAACATTAACCGCAGTGTCGTTAGCACAACCGTACATACACTACACGCAGCCGGGGCGGAGGCGCGGGGCGCGGGGGCGCTGTGCGGAGTGGCGAGGGCGCGGTGGAAGGGAGGGGGAGGGGGGGGCAGGTGGACCATCCACGTTACATATTCATGCGCGCGCCCGGCGCACTATGAATTATTCCGACACATTATAAAACTGAGCGACGTGTTTGAGAATTTGCAAAAACTCCTTGAACATCGCCAAGCACTACCGAAGTGTCCCGAAGTGATCCGAAGAGCGCACGAGCCGGCCGGGCCGACGGGAGTCAGTTTATGGTAATGCGTATATAAAGTCATGGCTCCTTTGACAAAATATTACCAAGACCAAAACCTTATATCCCGCACTTGTATTTTTCATCTGGTTGCCTTGAGAGCGGCTGTTTACGCGCAGTTTGCGTTGCTCGCAGTTCGCCAAGTACTTGTCTCTGTCGACTTGTTTGAAGCTTCAATTTCAACGAAGTTATACTTTGAATTTAAGTTAAACTTTGTTGAACAAAAGTTTATGATAACTTGACGGTCGGACGTGAAGGACTCACAACTTCAGTAAATGTCTGCGGATTGGAGTACTAATTTGTTTGGGTGCTAAAGTATAAATATACTTTCAAAACTCCCTCTACAAATATAAAGAAACGTAAATTGCGCAAACACGCTGGCTAACTATTTATGTTCATTTTATTTTTGATCCATCCTAAAGATAAATGCCCGAAAAGATAGTAATGGACCTTGCTGGTTTTAATAGAGAAGAATGTTACTAAGTCGTAATTATCCCTAAGTAAAGTATTTCATGGTTATCGTCCGCGCCTCCCTTATGCACCTGTACGGTAGTTTGATTACCTGTGACCGGTGAGGTGAACTCTTGAACAAAGTGTTGCTGCGCTAAGCCCTGGAGACGAGAGCGGTGAGACACATCCGACGCTGACCGCTGAGCTCACTACCCACCGTATGCTGCCCACAACTAGTAACGTTAGTTTATTATCTAACTTTTTTAGGATACTATTGTTATAGCAAAAACCCTTAACAACGTTTTAGATTAGGGCCAGCTCAAAGCATTAGAATAATCTCATCCATACATGGCGAAAGTCTTGGTAGACCGTTGTAAGTACTTACCACACCAAACAGTTTTTAATTACTGACTTATCCCTTCTTAATCTATAGTTTATAATTGATTAACCTGGCGTGTGGATCGTGTACTTAGGGTTCGTAATGGAACACGAGAGCACATGCTTGACCTTAACTATATGTACCGGACATATAGTTCAGAGTCGGGCCCCAACTCCCCATGGACCAGATTATCCCGGAACAACGGGATGCTGCAGAGAGACCAGAGTGCTCTGCACCCGTGGATCATTAATGAGCATTACATCAAACTGGCTCTAAGATGTTTGTGATCAGAAGACAAAGGGATATTTGTTGAGATGATTTACATCAGGTACAGGACCTGAACAGGGTTTATACTATCTCGTTGGTTTATTAAGATAATATTTTCAAATCACAATAGTTAATGACGCAGAATTTACACTTTCGTTTTGGCTTGAAAAGCCCACTGCTAAGCAATAGCTTTCTCTTCATACTACTCTCATTAACCTTTTTTTCATATAGTATATTTGAGAACAAAACATGCAAATAGGTTCCGGTGACAAATGACGAATTCCCTAGTGCATCACGATATCTAACACGATACGTTGTGACTGTCGTAAGAAGCGCAACACCAGTCGCTTGGGAGCGAGCAGCTGCTTCATCAGCCGGTGACCGGACGCCCGGCGGCCGGCACTCACACGGACCGGCCGAGTGCCGGAGTACAGCCGTCATCACGCTCAGACGCCGCGGCTCACGGCGCATCGTAAATCCTCGTCGCAATAAAACTGTGACCCAGTTCCTGCGGAGCGCGCCTCGATACGGGTTAGCGGTGACGAATGATAAGGCAAGCAGGACTCTCGAACTGGGGACTATTGCTCTCCGCTACAGAAACAATAAATAATGTCTGTTGTTGACTCGCTGGCTATGAATGTGAGGTGTGTCGAACTTGAGGTAGAGTAGTAGGTAGACCAGACACTAAACCGAATATCAAACGATAAATATTACATCTAAGATTGTTAAAAAGCACCTCTAAGATTTAATAAAAACAATCCACTTATCAATATTTTTGGCCATACTTGTTCCGGACTTAATGAACAAGATATTAAAAATGAACAAAGCCTATTTTAATTAACATCTAACAAGAGGTGAAGAGGTACTTACACATCGTAATATTCTATTAATACAAATTAAGGTAAAATGTCAGCCGCTTACGACCCACGCATATTGAAATGTCACCGTGTGAGCGGGCCCGGCGCGGCCTCGCGCGGCCCTTTGCACAGGGGAGAGCCCCGCGGCCCGGCTCGGTCGTCTGAACAACTCACTGATTATTGAGAACAGACTATTTTTGTACCGTAACCCGAGCCCGCACTATACATAGCTCTAACAATGTTGTACACTACAATAACCCCATCACGTATTAAACTTATGATGATGAGAATCAATAGCCCTAATATTCTCGCTTTATTTTATTACTATAATCGCAATATTAATTAACATGATCGTTGTTTAATGACTGCGTTGTTCGAACGCCATTTAATTTGCTCAGTGAACATTTATATATTGTGTTCAGACGTAGCAACTATACAAGCAATTTTAAAACAGATTGACTCTACATGTGCCTGCATGCCATTATCGTTATTAGGTAGGTAAATATTATCGCAATGCAACGTAAAAATCATAATTGTAAGCTAAGGTCCAAAAAAATCGTCTATTTTACTTTGAGTTGTTCTACTTTCTTCTAAATAGCTTGAACTAGTTGTAGCGAGACTTTGGACGGTTAAACTTGTGAAATGTAAATTGAAATGATAATGTAAAGTGCTAATCCACGAGCTCTGGACCTAATTTAATTTAAGTTAAGGTGTTGGCGTGTAGTTCGGGCGTTTGTAGTTAGAACAGAATGACAACTAAGTATTAAGTCACGCCACAAAGTAAGAAGACAGTAACAACAATTGATGTGATTAGAAATTCAAAATATTAATCATTGTTTTCGTATTAAATAGTGTTTTAAAAATAATTTCATGTTAAATATATTTTGTGTAACTCCATATTTCTTAGAATAACAGGCGCAGCATTTCACCAGTGACTAAAAGCCACCAATAAACTGTCTCACTTTCTCCACAGAAGTATCACTTTAAGCCGAAAGGCCCCGAGCAAACACGCGGCATCCCCTGGCTTCCCCTGGCCTCCCCTGGCCTCCCCTGGCTTCCGTCGGCGGCACTTACCTTTGAGACGCGCCAGTCTTTCAATCCCTAGCACGGCGCATGTTTTAATAATACGCCCTATTTCCGACCGCAATTATAATTTGAGGCTGAAGTCGGCTCACCGGCTTAGTGGACGTCGCGAACAAAAAGTACTCATTTATAATTACAACCTTAATGCTCCAGCGATAACGGGCGCCGTGTATAATCTGATTAACGAACTACGCTTTAAATTTAATTCACACTTATTTAATCGCTTAAACTATACTGAGTCAGTACCTGAGCAAATGGCTCTTATGTAGAGTGCGGCAGGTTTTCAGTCTGCGAGTGCAACCTGGCTTTGTGAGTGGTGGTCAGCTGGTGAGCGGCGTCTGTGACGTCACGCCTCACAATGCTCAGCGGTCGCCCCTCAAGTCGCCCGCGTCCACTGTGCACACAGCGTACGCACCGAGCCGCCGTTTGTTTTTACTACACAAGAGACACGCTCTCACCTGGAGGTCTACCAGATGAGAGGGTGCTCGTAGTTGTGCTCAAACTGTGAAATGCCTTTTACAGCTCATTCTTTTAAAAAAAGAATGAATATCAGGTTTACACTATTATATAAGGAGATGTCAATCATGTCCAATTTTAAAATGCTCCAGTATGGTATTTTTTTCACATACCGACACTGGAGATACAATTATCCCTAACAGCTGAAATTTTGCGCTAATTGAGTGAATTGGATTTTAAGACATTACTTATCCCTCTCATACCTCGCAGCTCTCGTAGAAACGATCATCACTCCATAGACGAGGTAGACTCCCACGTATAGGACCACTTCGTCACTCGGGCATAAAGCCTCCTACACTCTACCATTCTACAAGAAAATACAGAAGTTTGGATAGAGCTGTAGAGTACTACAGGCCATTAATCACTTTTTCGTTTGAGGTTCTACTGAAAAAGATTAGATTAGGTTAGTTAGTTTAATAAAAGGTCCACTACAAAGAAATGGTATATATTGTTAAAAAATTATAAGTTTATGCGACATTGGTCTCGTAACTAGTGGTGAACCTTCTGCCTGCATGTAGTCGTGGCGGCTCCGGCGCGCGGCGCGGAGGATGACCGTTATCGTCTGCGATGAGCGCACTGATGAGAAAACTTTGACTAATTAACGGCGGCAACTTACACAATTATAATTAGTTCTTTCGTCAACACTTTGTTTTGTCGGTTAGCGGGAATCTGCTGACGCGACACAGTTCTAGCGCAATTACATGGACGCTGTGCGACACCGAGTCACGCACACATACTTACGTTAAAATAATTATATTCTATTAAATACTATGCATCAGTTTATCATATGCATAAGAATATGTTTACTACTTTTTGTAGTTTCTTAAATAAATAAATAAGTTTGACTCTAAGGCATTACAGTACACATGCTAAGTTTTTGTCCCTAGCCACCTATGTTTATCTTATAATTGTGTTATGACGACGAGTACATGAGCATGACGAGAAAGCCGCCACAACGAGCATAAGTACTATAAAACAACATGATGCGACTCTGATTATGATTATTACCATAAATGATTAAGTATCGCGTCACCGATGTCATGTATGGTCTTTACGATCCGAGACTCGCGTGTTGCGAATCACACCTGACGTCAAACTGTCGCAACGCATCAATACAACAGACATTTACCGACAATCGATCAAGAAAAATTCTCAGTACAGAAGTAGTAAACTCGTGATTCACGACATAAAATGAGCGGCGCATGGAGTTAGCGCGAGTAATCCTCGCTCCCGCCGCGCGCCGGGGACGTTAACGCGCGAGTTAGTGCACGTAAGTCGGCGCCGATAATTACCTCGCTGGGAATAGTTCGCGCTTCACAATCTACTAGTTTGTACGAGTCTCCCTGCGACTGCATGAAGGTGCACTATTTTCCGAGAAATGTTTTTTTTTCCACGGAGTTTCAGTTAACTTAATTTTCAGGGCAAGGAAAGTTTGTCATTATTTATTTGAATACAGTGAAACTAAAATCCGATCTTAAAATAACTTATGAAAAGCCTAAGCAAGAAATTAAAAAAATAATAGATATCAAGTAAAATATTTTACTTAAAAAATCACAACCAAATATTACTTTCTGCAGGTCTATTATACGCTTACAAACCAATCCGTTGAGATGAACATTGTAGCTGGAAGCCGGGACAGATTCCTCAAACAGAATACGTTACATTACAGAGTCACATATCGGGAACACATTTAAGCCAGTTCTCGTAAAATGCACGTCCCTCACACGCGCCCTGCCGCGGCTTGCTGCCACATTGTGAATTATTCACATGACAGACGGCGAAGTGTCCCCCCGACCCCCGGAGACCTCTGTGACCCCCGTGACCCCACGAGCCATACGCTCTCGCGCCTACCAGACCGCTACACCACACATTCATGTAAAAATGTGGTGCTATACTTCAACCTCACAAAATTTCAGTAAAAACTTAATGCAGATTCTCCGCAAAAACTGTAGCAAACCCCTGCCGAATTTCCGGAAGCATTTATAATCATGGGAACTACTAGCCTGGATACAAATCGTAACAACGGTATTCGGTTTAAGACTGCGATATTCTACTGTATTTCACAAACAATACGGACTTGCAGACAAAGATCTTACTTGTAAGCTTAATTCATGCGTAGTACACAATATGGCTGCGTTGCACACTCAAAGCATAATGGTGACGTATTCATCAATGTAATTGGAGATTATTCGTGAATCGTGTATTGTTACACATTGTTACATAGGTACTTTCAACAATTCCTCGTAGTTTATATTGGTCAATAACGGTTAACCCGCCAACGCAATAGAAGGCTTAACTTGCTCCATGACGTCCCATAAATCCTTGAAGCGGCAATAACGCACGATACCGCCGAGATGTGGCCATAATCACCGCCGAGCAACTCTGTGGGCCATTACCGCGGCGTTAGCGCGTCCCTCGCACTCATATAACTTTCATTATAAAGGACGGAGCGCACGGCTGACCTTGTATTATGCAACGACCATTTGCTACGATATCCCGCCATTACTTTTAATTAAAAAGTCCCCAAATTGCCAGCTGCTGGAGTAGAACTGAAGTCACGTGGCCTATCCCTTTAATATAACTTGTAACAACGTTCTCATTTATTTCATAAAACATTCGCTTAGCCGGTCATTCGATACCTAAATACGGGCGCACTCGAACAACAAACTATACAACGTACTGCGAAGCGTTATTTCTGAAAAGTATGTGCTTCGGCCGGTCTGACCTGATTCCCTGCTCACCAAATATTTTGTGTTATATTCCAGAAGTTGGAAGTGTGCCCAATAACTGGCGTTTGAACGTTTTCATTGAGATACAATCGCGCTGGAAATTAAATGTCCTCACTGAATGTACTAAATTACGACAATTTGTTGTATAGGAACTGCTCGTATTGTAGATGGGTGTAAAATATTTAACTTTAAGTAGTTTGTCATGTAACTCACTTCTGTCAAATGTCTTTAATATGTACAAAAATGAAGAGGAAACATTAAAATATTCTTAAATATAACGTTGTAATTAAGATAAGACGGGACAAAATGTCTCCAACTATACAGTAGGTGCAACACATCTTGATTGAATGTGTCCGAAAGTAGGTTTTTTGGCGACTACATCTGAAAATGCAATACAATGCTCGTATGGGTTCTCCTTTCTCCGGAAAAGCTAAAGTACTTAGCATATATTTGTTTGCTTATTTATTCAATTTAGTTTGTTATGTTGTTTGACTTTTCTTTATTTTATGTTATAGAACGGCACCTATTGTCGTCAAACAACAAAGTTCTGATGTAATTAAAGTAATAAAAAGCCTCCAAGGACTCGTCGAAATCCGGCTAATACTATTGTGATAATAAAGCACGGACGGGACGTCACCTGGCGTCCCGGAGAATGTTCGAGAAGTGTCGGCAGCGTGTGCGTCCCGCGGGACCCGTCCGAATCCCGGGAAAAGACCGGCTGATGGCAGGCGCCACACACAACTCAAACACAGAAATCAAACTCCTAGCAAAGCGTACTAGCTATATAACGGTAATATAGATACAGTTGTCAAAGTAAAGCAACGCAAACTGTATTTAGTTCATAGACGACTAATATGTATAGGGTCACTACAGCGGTCCAACAATGCGGTGTTTTAAGCGGTTTAAGCGATAAAAAGTACATTCAGAATATTATATTTCAATACAGTTTACAACATAGATACTATTTATATTACATTATAGCAAAAATCAAGACTTCCTTCTATGAAGTTGTTCAAATAGTTTAGCACGTTACAAACTAATTTACGAGTCGAGTGCTTGTGATCTAGATGGCCTTGATGAATGAGCGAGCCTTCTGCATGTCCTGCGAGCTGCCGCCATCTCGTGCACTTAGTGAACCGCGCCCCTGTGCCGGATTACCAGCTCGCTAGCTTTGTGCGCCTCATCACTACCTAATGGCTTTTTACGATATATGCTGAGAGATACGAGCGTTCCTAAGATCAACTGCAGAACTTTCATTTATCTAAAAGTAAATATATTACAGCAAAAAGAATAGTAAAGCTCGGGTTTTATCAACACAGCTATAAAGAAGAACATAACAAGAAAAGAGAGCTGCAGAGCAATCTATTCGCCGCTGCAGGTCCTAAACGAATATCGCTAAGCTATTAGTCACCGGCCCAGGTACACGACACACACACATGCAAGTCACGTTCGCACACATACATATATACAAGGCAGCGGAAGATTTACGCGCGCAAACGACAAACCTTTGTGTAGAATTCAATTATTGAGAAAAAAGTGCATCGCTACGGCTGTGCAGCGTTGCGGCGGCGTGGCGGCGGCGTGGCGGCGGCAGTGCGGAGCAATCCATTCCCAATGAATTCGATACACGGCACCGATAGCAGTAGCTTTGTGATTCTTTACGTACACCACTTTAAACTGGTTTCGTTGGCTTTTATATCACCGGCAAAGGTTTACTTTGAGCGGAAGTTTCTATAAAACGACCAGTGCTGCTTGCACCTGAGCACGTAAAGGAAAAAAACTGACAAACCAAATAAGAATGCTTTTATCTGTACCCAAGGACCCGCAGCGTGTAATGCCTGCTGACGGTGTGTGGAGCCGTGTGCGGAAGAACGGCTCGTGCCCGGCGCTGAGCGTGGCGATGTAATTAACTAACTACCTGAAACGCCAGGTGTAACTACATGAAACCTACACCAGTAACAGACACTGACCTTATAGACAATCTTCTTAATTAAATTCGCTTTAAAGCGATTTTTATCTCTTGCGGGAATTGAATCCGCTTAGCGCAGCGAAATGCAGGCAATCCACTTTGTAAGTAAGTCCTGTGGATGCCAGAAACTGGCTTGTACTTAATCCTAGAATAAACTTGCGAAGATTTAATACAAGTTGGGTAATATACGTCTGGCAGACCGCACGCCCGACAGGCGGGTAACTGCGCGACACGGAGTGTAAACTTAACAACAAGCTAAGTAAGTGCCGCCCTTGTCGCCGCAGAGCTCACTCCGACATACCTACAGACTGTCTCCTGGGACCACTAGCACAGGAACATGTAACATATATGAATATAAACTGTACACATAACGCCTTGCATGTTGTGTTCAAGAGAGCATTTCTAAGTTGAAAGTTGATACAGTTCTGTTATTTCAAACCTATGAAATATATTTCGTCAAAAAGTAAAGTAGTAAATTATTTTGATTCAGTGCCAAGCCCTTATAAAGGAATATTTATGCGCAGAAGCAAGCAA
This sequence comes from Diachrysia chrysitis, assembly GCA_932294365.1. Taxonomy (NCBI): domain Eukaryota; kingdom Metazoa; phylum Arthropoda; class Insecta; order Lepidoptera; family Noctuidae; genus Diachrysia; species Diachrysia chrysitis. Next base: position 13,192,923 of record OW028653.1, on the reverse strand, counting down.
CATTTGAAATCCATGACACAGTCCACAAAACTTTTTCTCTAGGTATTATTGCCGAGAAATGCTAGTCTTGATATATATGTTTGTAGTAGAAGGTTAAGTAATGTAAAAATGTAGACTGCTCATACTATGTGTAATACGTGTTTCAGCATAAATGTTTCGATTTCTGCAGTACGAGAAACATGAAACGTAAGTGAGCGCGCGGCAGTAAATCTGCACCGCGCCTCAGGCCGTCCCCGCCTCACGCGTCCTGCACGGTGAGCTCACTGATCACTAACACTGATTTATATGAAACCGTGGTTTCACTTTAAAAGATACTAAGTAAATATTACTTTCCTTGTTTGATTTTTAACTAAAATCTTAAAATATTGAAAGGAAATATGAAACTCTACAACATATGACGACGACGTATGATGCCATATTAAATTAAACTGTTTAACTATAACTTGTTTCAACTTTTCTAAACGTTCTACAAAAAGCTTGCAAAAACATTGAAAACACTCTAAAACTTCGCAAAAGAGAAACCAACCTTATTAAGTTGAATACATTACAAAATTTACAAGTAGCGCTTTCATCCCTTAATCTTAATCACATGTAAAAATTTCCCAACATAATTACAACTTGAATTCACAAACAAAATCCATCTCAAGTATGTAGACGGGCACCCACCGGGGGCACCCCACCCTCTCTCACCCGCCGCCAGCCGCCACGATACTCTTTGAAGCTGCTTTAAGTAAATAAATAATTGAGGAGTCACTTAGGCGAGAAGTGAGCGGCTCGCCTTGAAACGTTACGGTCGCAGTTGGTCACAACTTTCTTGTAGACGCACACGCCACACACGCTGGCAATGCGGCCAGCATTACCACACTTTGCGTGTTTCATTGACTTAACAACTGCCTATCGTCTTATCAGAGACATTTTTTTGCATAGCTATGGAAATAAAGTCGGCCTTTTATATCATTGAGCATTTTTCGAGCATTAGATGGAGTGAGCATTCTGCACTAACTTGTACTCTGCTCGTTCTCTAAAACTGTTTAGATTCCGAGGTAAGTGTTGTGTACCGAAGTCGAAAGCTATCTCAAAATGTTAATGCGGCTATAAACTTGGGTTTCTTTAGCGACGAGCTTCTGCTCACAGCTATACATAGGTACCAACATGATATCCAGGATGTTTTGTATTTGTCCGTGGTTGTTATTGGACGATGATTTGTTACGCTAATGTATGGAGGAAGCTGGGGAATGCCAAAGAAATGCAGAAAAAACATCAATCAAAGGAACATGACTGGCGCATTGAGGAACGATATTGTAGAACTATCTCTAAAACATTTGCAAGCTATCGACTTATATTATGATATTGCTGTCGATAGAGTTATATTTTTTTTAATGTTTCGTTGTCACTAAACCCTCAACAGAAACTGTTTCTAACAATTATATAAATCCTACGTCCCAAGATAAAACGAAATTACTCGAAGCTCGTAGGTAGGAGGGGTAGCAGTAAAATAACCGTAAAGCTGACATAGTAAGTCCGGTGCAGCCAGCAAAACGGTTATGCAAAGTGCGCAGGCTCGTTCAAAATCTAAACAATTTTGCATATTTCAGGGAAATTGTCTCGCCATTCAAAGGACACAGTAGGTACAAGCTGGAGTCCAGTTGCTGCGAGATCCGGTTAAGGAATACATCCTCTTATCTGTTATTTAATTATTTAAAAGAATATGTGGTATATAATGTACCCATTGATAAATCGCAAATAGGTTGCTTAGCTAAATCAAATAAAAATTAAACAATCAAATGTATAATTACATTTTATGATCAACTTCCCCATCTGTTATTTATGAAGGTCGTATTATTATCATCAACATCTAATAGAAAATACTATTCAATAAACTTTTAAAAGGCAACGCGATACAGTTGGATTGGAAATAAACTTGCCTTTCATTTGATATGTACTTCGATTAAAGAACTTTAAATTGGAACGCTTACTTACCTGTTTATACCTGGCAACTCCATAGTTGTGCAGAGGGGAAAGTAGGCAACTTTTTTTTTTTCAATTCGTTGGGGTATATTCTCTCAGCTGATACTCGACTTTTATAAATAACAGATGGGGGGAGTTGATAAAAAATTAAATGAATTTCATCGGTACCTGATTTAGCAAGTCAATCTATTTCCGATATATCAATGTATTATATTATCTATCGTATGTTCTTTATTATAATTAAATAACAAATGAGGGTATATTTTTCTTATACCGGATCTTAAACCAAGTGCAATAGTGGAGCCGGGCGGGGCGCGCCGCGAGCCCGGCTGTGCGCGGCTCGTTACTCCGCTGATTGAATCCGCGGCAACGGGCGCGCGGCCGCTCTTGTTATTGTTACACGGACCTGAATACTTTAATGAGAAAAATACACTTGTATTCAGGTTAAAATTCTCGTCTTATATGCTGCTGCTGTTTATTTGGGTATCTTGCCCCTCCAAAAAAGGAAACTGAATTACGATTCAGTTATAATTGTTTTTTTTTTGTAATATACTCGTACATTATCAGCATGACATACTTCTATTTCATCTTGTGGCCGTCGGCTCACTTACGCCCTACTCCTGTCGCTAACCGATACTAAAGTTGCCAGTGTTGACAACACACACTCACCTTCTCTCGGCGGCTGCACGCTACGTCCTTATCGCGCGGGTTCGCTCGCCTTGACGTGGCGTCAACATGCTCTCAAATAATCAACAGAGGCCGTCTTTTAATATTAATAAGTTAGGCAGTGAACCGCCTTAATACTACATACAAAAATGAAATAGCAAAAGGTTCACTCTTTTAAAAAATGCAAATAATCACATTAGTCGATCCGAACCTAAATGAATAAGTGACAAATAAATTGTTAATTAACAAAAAAACATTCTTGGCTTTTTCGGTCTAACGTTTTTTTCGTTTGACCGATCATCCCCAAAGTGTATTCCCTCGAATGTTTGACGTGATAGATTTGAAAAACGATTATGAAAATAAAATACAATAGTATGTACCACGCTATTTCGTCCCTGTGAGTTATGTATTAAAGTTTGTAGCCGTGCCGTGTTGTCTCCGGACTGAGCCTTCTGCCCCTCCCCAGGCAGTGGCCGGCATGAGATCCAGATTACATCTAAATATTATCTGCTCGAAAGCATCTTCCGATCAATTACACGCTCTGATAACGACGTGGGATAGAAATTTTCTCTCATTATAAACGAGTACGAACGACTACTGAAGTTAACACGCACGTAATAGGTACGTTTTATTAAAAGCCGTCTTGTTGGGTGGCCGCCGCACTCCTCAGCAGTATTTTTATTTCTTAAAAATTTAATAAAGGGATGTCGCCTCCAGAATTATCTTCTGCCTCGTGGTCTCTTTTACAGTAATAAGGTTATCCTATTTTAATTAAAACCCAGAAAACAAGCATTTGTAAAAACCACTGAGTAAGTGGTTTTCTATTCTAATTAAAGAGCCTATATCAAGTAGCTGGAGTAATCGCATGTCTACATTAATAGTATCACTTTTATTTGTATTAATCACTAGCGACCCGCCCCGGCTTTGCACGGGTGGCACAGCAATATATCCTCAGGTAATCAGTCAGCCTAATATGTACTCAGGGATAATGTAGTAATTTAATGGTGAAGAATTTTTGAAATCGTACCATTAGTTTTTAATTTTTTTTGTTACAAACATAATAAATAGTCATTTTTCCTCTTTATAATATTAATATAGATATATAGAAGTATAGATGACGGCATCACCGGAAATTTAACAAAGCGCCACAAGTTCTAATTCGCAGAATAATAACAACCAGTCAACTAGTAAGCAGAAATTTCCTTCAAGACTTCATCAAAAAAATTCACTTAATACCTAACGGCGTATAAACATAAAACTCGTCTCTACTAGTTATTCTGTTCTATGTAAAATGTGAAGTTCTGAAACAAGCAACGTTACTCGATCAACAAGTTTTATGAATACTGTATAATGAGGCTATTGATGATGTAGCTGCACATAGCTGCGCACAGGCATGTACACACTCTGAGCTATGTCTGTGTGTATGCTTGTTACTCCACAATACGTGTGAGGGCTCTCGTGCAGGTTCCCGCGGCGTCTCGCAGCCGCCACTATGCCGCGCCGACAGCGGCCTGACTCAATTAGTGCGCTAATTAGCGCCGCACACGTAATGCGGCCCGCGCGCGCCGAGACACGTACACTGCGGCCTCTCTTCCTACACATGCGGCGAGCGCACTAAGCTGACGCACAATGTAACACGCGGAGGCGAATAATATACGAATAATTTGCGAACCTTAAAATTTATCCACGTTGTTCACATGATGTGTTTTTGAGGGTAGATTTGTGTTTTTACAGACACATGCATAGACCTTAACTAAGATTACAAAGAAACTAAATAGGGCACCAAAACCATGTTAACACACATTCACTAACCTGCAATCGACTGCAACAGCGGGCTCTGGTTACGTCGTCATCGCACTAGACGCCATTACCACAACCACATCGAATAATCACAAATGTTATGAATAATTACTGCACTTCTTAACTTTATAGTTATCTTTGTCCAGGAACTCTGAGAAACCCGCACGTCACTTATATGAAAAACACACACACAAATAGTATTTATCAATAGTTTGTGGATCTCACAAACGTTTGACCCGCGCGGGTCTACACTCAAACATTCACTGTTCTAATTATAAAAGTTTTATGTCATAACCTTCTAATTTACCCTCTACTGTCATTTTGTGTTTTTTTTATATCATATGTCATAAACTACGCAAATGTATAACCTATACAGCCACAGAACTGCTGCATTGCAAAATATAATTTTTACTTTTTTAAAGTTTGAGGAATAATAAACAATAAATGTAAAAGTAAAGTATTCATGTTTTTTTTTTCCTTACTAATATTATAAACGCGAAAGATTTTATGGATGTATGGATGTGCGTTACTCTTTGACGCAAAAACTACTGAATGGATTTTAATAAAACTTTACAATAATACAGTTTATACACTACACTACCCGTGGTCAGTATGGATTCCAAACGGTTAAAATAAATTATTAATATCACGCAAAATATGAAAACACTATATTCATACAAATTATTCTTTCGTATGGCTGTTCGTTCTTGGGGGCAAATACACTTTTATGTAACTTATATGGAAGGGGTTAAATACACATGGTAAGTTGCAACACACGTATGGTGGGGTTGAAATACACATATTGTGGGGATGAATACCAACACACGTGGTGGAGATGAATTACACATAGTTTTATGTACCCAAACAGCACATATGGGTTCGGTTGACATACACACATATCATGGGGGAGTGTGTTCTGGGTTCTCACGCCAGTCACTCGCAACAAGCAGGTCGTAAGACATACCTCCGCCAGCAATTGATCGTATACTAATATAAGTGAGGACTTGAACACTATTAAAATGGTTCCTCAATACTGAAATACGCACCTTCCTTATTTTCGGAATCGGAACCTCTTTCGATCCCTACTTTGCATTGAAAGAACAAGTCTATGAAATTCATCCTCATGATTATGTTAGAGCTTTAGATGTTTAGCAGCGGGGGGAGGGGGGGGGGGGGCAGGTCAGCGGTCCGGGCGGGGTCAACAGGCCTTATGTATTCAATTGTGTTACAGTTTGCCGAAGTCGGCCCAAACAGGCTTTGAATTAATGGTTGATTGCGACGCAACAATTGTGTAGCCCTTATAATTGAATGTTATTGAATTTGTATTGATGCCAGCTCGAGAGTTCACTAATGAGCATTTGCAAAGAAGGTTAAACCTAAGCTAAATTTCGTTCTCGTAAAAATCCGTGAATAACATGATTTTCAAAGTACAAAAACAGGTTTGTTTTTCATTATGCATTAAAAAAACTTGTATTGTTTGTGGTGGCGCAGCTTTAATCTCTACTCTGCTGTCATATACAATCACCACATCCATGCAGGTTGGAAATAAAAACTACATATTATACATGTAAATAAATTGTTTCAAAAATCGGCTGTGTCAGAGGCGCGGCAATACATTTGGCCGGTATCGTTATCAAACGGCATATTATTTCATACGACAATAACATATTATGATGTAGGAGGCACAACCGCGGGCTCGGCAAAGCAGCGCTAACGACCGGTCACGCCGCGCTGCATGTTCTAGCTCCAACAATATTATACACAACACTAATTTATTAATAGATGCAGGAATTTCCAGCGGCCGTACATTTACTGAGTGCTGTTTATATAAATTATTATTATGTTTTCGCGTTCTAAATGTAGTTATTTAGATGAATATTCACTAAATTGTTTATGACTCATAGAAAAGCAATAATTATTGCCACAAATTAGAGTGCAGGCACTATCATAGCATTTACACTGTGTACTATTATATAAAGGTACATTATGAAAAGTATTTTCCTTTTCCTTTAGATGGCTATTTACATGAAAGAGCTCGCGAACTTGTATAATGTAGCTTATTGTTATGAGTTTGATATTTTGTTACTAATCATTTACTAGACTAATTCAAGGGCAAAAGTAGTTTTATAATACTTATTATATACATTTTAATAATTAGGTATACATCTAATAAGAAATAATTTATGAATATGTATCTACAGTACTTCCTCTCTCCGAACAGGGTCCATGATGATCTAAATATTTGTGAATTTTATCACCTTTACTAGTACATTGTGAAATGCAATGAAAATTGCTGATGTATCTGTGTGGACTGTATCTATCGTGAGCGTGTTTACAAACTCAGCCCACAACAGCCCGCGGCGGCTGCGGCGAACATCTCCGGGGCATGTACCTAGCTAGCAGCTGTTTGTTTCACGCCCCCACCGCTGTGACTTCACCGCAAGCCCTGCGCCCATACGGCCATATTGAAAAGCGGTTAACATGCGTGTTGTCCTTAGGTACCTACTACATAGATCGTATTTTTTTCTATTCTGAAAATAAATCCAAGCTTAATTGGTTCATGAACGAATCGACATCTTAGGAGCCATGACCTTTTATATAAATGAAGATATCAAAACACTGAATTAATAACTTTTAACTAGCACTTACGAATGTTTGAATATCAATATTAATAAACGTTGTCGTCATTACATAATCGGCCAAGTAGAAACCAAAAATACCCAAATACTGTCTAATTCTTATTGTTAAGAACAAACTCCACCTGGGTAGACTAACAACAATATGATTGTGATTATAATGACCGCGGCCAGCCCTTACCGCCGCAACCTGCAGCGCGCGCTCGGCTCGCCGCGCCGCAGGTAGCCGCGCCGGCGGAAAGCGCCCTTGTTATTTGTCGCTGTCGCTCGGTACACAAATTAGTCGCGCGGCGACGAAGCGACGCTTTGTTGCCTCCCTCCTGCGCCCTCCCGTACCCTCCTGGAGCCTGCTGTACCCTCCTGCGCCCTCCGATGTGCCAATTAACATTCAACGGCGAAAGATTTGCGTTTTCCTCAGATATTCGAAGGAGGAAGTTTTACAGGCCTACTGTATTCGGTAATAATGGAATTAAATCTGCAGAGTTTTATACTTCGCCTCGCAGTTTACGAAGCTTTGTTTGTTGTCGTTTTAAGTTATGGTTTTAGTACTAGTTGTTTTAATCACATTAGGGACGGTTCATGAATTATTCATATGGTTCCGTGCGCTCCTCACGGCTCTATTGACCGTTACTTTATAGATGTGCTGACAGCTTCGGCAAACATTTAACATGGCGAACCCTTTACCTTTGAACATTCCACATTAGCTAAGCACACATGTTGGATTGTTTAAACAAGAAATAAAGCCATCATGTCCAGTAGCACGTCAACGTAAATACATTTGCCTTCCAAACACGATTACATCGGGAACCCTTCCTCAATTACGCCAGCGCCGACCTTTTTATTTTTTCATAAAGACAGGAAATTTCTATTCTGTTAACAGAAAATCCCGCCGAAGAATTCTGCCGGCACATAGAATGGAGGACAGATCTGTAAATTACCATAACAAAGCAAAAGGTTCCGCGATCGACTCCCGCAAACTATTGCCGGACAATACAAGGAGTGACGGCAGGCCACGACTCTAATATACCGAGACGTGGTGACGCTCAGAAGTCCCGTCACTAAGTAAGTATATTATGTAACTCTCATAACTATACCGATACAAAACATGCCAAACTACTGCAGAGAGTTGACGTCACGGTTGACCACTCTCATCAGTGGAATATTGATGATTCCCACAAATATTGGCTTTAATTATGAGCGAACATTATTATGCCGATGGATGTTATTTCATAAAGTACATATGACGCATATCTAAATAATAATCTCATTTTAAATAACATCAAATTTATGTTATTCGAATTACTGGACATTTCTTTGGCTTTCTTTCGTATAATCTTAACAGCTTTAATTTCAGGGTGTCGCAATGTGACATTTTTCCTGAAATCTTATGTATTTTATTGTAAGGGAAGAAGGAAAACCATTCATCCGCTTACAGAGGGAGATACCGCAGAAATGTTGAGGGCGAAATCAAATGTCTAAGCTGGTAATTTGTGAATTAAAAGCTTTATAAAATGTGGTGGAATATTAGATGTGTTATGAAGATAAATAGCGACGACTTTATTAGTTCTATGTCTGCGAATGTTTTCGAGGGCATTACGAAGTTATTCTTCGTTCTGATCTGCTCGCTGTGGTCAGTTCTGTTTGCCATTCGCCCCCCCCCCCCCGAGCCCCCTCCATCGCCGCCAATCAATGTAACTGGCCGTCGGAAATTCCCTCGATAAGTCAGGCGGGATCGGGATTTATCGACGAAGTTGTCTCTCGCCGAGGCCCGAGTTCCACGAGTGTCGCCCCACTACCACCACCACTACCATCGCCGCAGCGTGATTGACGACTCCCGACGTCTATGTATCTACTGGTGAACACAAAACTGCAGCCACTGCATCACAAACTCAACTAACTTTCTTGTACATACATGTTCTGTCACAAGTTACTGAGTATTTGCTTTTTATAACAATTTCTCTCTGTGTTATATATTATGTAGAATTACTGCGCTATATCTTAGAAGAATATCAAATACAATTTGCAGACAATAGCTTTCGACATTAACCCAGTCGTTTTATTATTGTAATATTTATATTTATAACACAGTACCTACAGACAGTACGTATGTACGCATGTTTATAACACAGTCACGTAGCAACAGCTCGCGATTGAGCTGAAGCGTATTTACATAATCGACGTGAGTCAATGAGAGCATAATATTCAGCTGTTTGGAGTAAATTACGCCCAAACGGTCCAACTGGCTCCAAACGCTAGTACAAACATGTATTGTATGTACGCTAAATTTGTATTCTGAATAATTTGTTCCCATTGAAACACAAAATAATGTAAGTGATATTTAGTATAGGAATAGACAAATAAGGAAACATTTATCTTTACTGTTAATTAGCCTATTTTTATTTTTTTTTTGTTACGGGGTGAAAAGCTAATGACTTCGACCCACGCCGAGGGCACGGCGTGGGGATATGTCGGACTCGCACCGACTAAAAACAACCCGGTCTATTTTTTTTTTTTGTCTTTTTTAAAAAAAAGGTTGCTAGCAATGTGGGTAGAATTCACATTACTAGCTATCTTGTTAACCCCTCCAACTAAGCTAAATATGCTTGTATCTGGAGTGGGTTCACGTCAATAGTGTAATGGGTAGGGATCGAACCTGCGACCTCTCGATCACAAGGCGGTCACCCTGACCATTAGGCTATTGCCGCTTTAAGGCAAGTGTCTTTAATGAAATACATTCAAAATATAAATATTCAATTGACACATACATTCACAGTTACATACTCCACAATACTAGCTCCAATGCCATTTGGTTGTTGGCCCACATATCACTCGGACAACTTTCCGGCGAGTACATTAGCCATAGAATTAGAAACTTGCTTAATTGAACTAGCCGAGAGTGGCATTAGGCAAATACCGGCCGGTAGGGGTGGCCGCGCCGGACCGGCCGGGTAAAAGGTTTCACGTGTTACTCTCACCGAGTGTCGAATGTGATACAGATACCTTCTTAGCTGCAAACTTATTGACTTAGTTGACGTTAAGGGTGCTTTACCTAACGAGCAATTTATTAGCAACAATCGAATGTGCTTTGGAGTTACTTCAGAGTGAAATACACCGATATTCTTATTATAATCAGTTAAATGTCAGCGATTACTTTTGGAATTTAATTTCCTTTTTTTACTGAGTTTCAATCATCACTTTAAAGAGTATCTACAATAGTGGATAAAGGTTTATTAGTCATGAATTTGTTGGACATCTCGCAGTATCCCGCTTCTCATTATCTGCTGAACAGAATACACAGCATAAAATTCCCTTTATATTGGAACAGTGTAGCGAAGAAACACGAATATTATTTACAGTAAAGTGAGTATTTTGTCTGAGCGAACAATACCGGCCCCGCCGTCTGCGCCGCGGACGCGCGCTCGACTGTACTGCGCTTGCTACAAGCACTTTACTGCAGTTTAAACAAGTATTATGCCATTCAGTTAGAGGTGAATGTATCCTTAAGCTACATTTATCGTGTTTTAACGTTTGAAGCTCGCTTTATCATGTTAAGCTAACCCTCCAAATATATTACTATGTTGCACGTTTTAGGAGAGAGAGCGCTACAAGGTATATATTTAGGTAACTCTTACCGGGTTTTATGTATAGTAATATCTTGAATATACTTACATACTTACTACATTGTTGGTAAAATGATCATATATTTACGTCTTTTAAAATATAACATTAACTCTGAACTGTATTGATAAGTAAGCAAGCATATATAGACGATTCAACTTACAATTTGATACTTAGCCGCTAGATTTTTCATTTTGAAAACATTCAGTCGACTACAATTCTGCTTAAAGCTCCTCTCAGTGTTGCGAGGTCCAGCCCTAGCCGGCTCCGGCGAGGTCATTAAGTAATTCTGAAGCGCCGCCGTCCGCTGATGTAATGTTTAACAAGAGCGCGGCAGCCCCACTGCAGCTCACTTTAATCTATAGTTTAACTCACTCTAACTTCTTTATATGCACGAGTCCAGTAAATGAGATTGTGGCCGCATCATTGTTATGCTGTTCGGAGATGATATCTAACAATTGAAAAAAAAAACTTTTCGGTATATGTATTATCAAAATTGTATTTCTTTAAAAGTACATAATTGAACTCAACAAGTAATCTGATACGGTAAGTACGTTCGTAACAGTAGCAAAAATTGATTCAGTTCAATAAAATGATTTCCAAATTTAATTTCAAGAAGGAACCACCAAGTAAATATATTTTATTACAAAATTAGAAAAGGCACGAATCTAAAGGATCCGTCCTGTAACATTTAACAGCATCCCTTCTCATTTCCACCTAATTTTCAAAATTGATCCTCGCCAGGAGGCTCTCAAGGGTGAAGCGGAGTGCCCATAATTGTCAATTGTGGTGGCGAAGGATTTTATTATGATATTAAGTGGCAGTTGGCTCGTTACAAACACTTGCCCCAATGTTGTACATAGTAGTTGGGCCAATGTTTGCAATACGGACTCTATTGGATCCTCACATTGTAACAGTTTGTGTAGTGTCGGCTAACCGCTGCGGCGGAGATTCGATCGTCGATAAGGGTTATCTGAGGATTTGCAATTTATACGTTAAAGTAAACGTTATGCATACAATTTGGTAATAAGTTCTACGATGTATTATTGTTGCATAGAATGTTTTTCTCCAAGCAATATAGATATAACAAAATAATTAATGAAGTTCAAACTTCTCACTTGCAACTAGAATCTAATTAATAAAATATTTCTAAGCAACATTAACTGTGACCAACTGCACGACTACAAAGACTTATATTGGCCATATATAAATTATTTCAAGGAAACTAAATGGAATCCCCCCAAAACACATGAAGAACATATTTAGTGATTAGCTAAACAGCCACTATAACTGTCCACTAAGTTTCGTGTAACGAGGAGGCATTACGACTCGCTGACGTCACCGGCTGACCGTCCGGAACTCGCCGCGTGACGGCACACGTTACATATACCTACCACTAGCGCCATCTGTGAGGCGAGCACTAAGTACGAGTACATTATGAACATGGTTATTGTCTGAACAACTGCTAGTGGCAGTGCACGACAGAATTTAATGTTTAGAGGCACACAGCTATTTACTTCTTTACTTTTTTTACTTCTTTTTATTTTATTTTTTTTATTATTATTACTCTACTTGTAAAAGTCTTCTTGTATGTGTTATACGCCTATATGTTACATGGATCAGTGACATTGATAATGCGGCATGTAGTATGTATCATATTCCAACTAACAAACACTGTTTGTTTTAAGATTAACTTTATAGCAGTGATTTTATCACAACATTCAGTTTTAAATTAAAATATAAAAAATAATAACAACGTGTAAATATAATAATATAATAAAGACGGGTTAAACGATACGTATTTTTTATTTTGTATATAAAAAAATACAAATAACGCTGACCTAAAATACAAAGAGATAAGGGCGAATGATGATGATGGTACAATTAAAATACGATAACAAACATTTCGAGGGTTAAATAATTAAACTTAATGACCCTATGAGAATAATAGCCGTGCATTGTTGTACCCCATAAAGCTGTATGGGGTACACTCGGGCCCCGAACTTGTTTTCTTGTTTACTCGCTCTGTAATATAAGTAATTGTCGGCTATTTATTTATACTATAGATTATTAAGGCGTACAAACGTAAGGAATAATGTTTTTAGAGGATTTGTTTGAGTACATTAAAACAGCTAAAAGCTGGTATTAGTACAATGGTCTTCAAAGGAAGGCTTCATATAATATTCAAACCCTCTATTACGCAGTGCTCTGTCAGTGAGACCTCATTAATGTGCTATGAGAGTATTCGGTCCACTCGGGCACTTGAAATAGTACGCGATAGATGAGAGTGCTGATGAATTAGTGCCATGTTTATAATCAATATTTAATTAGTTTTTGGGCCGCTTTCGTAACTTTCGTAACATAAATTTCTCTTTTTCCCTATTTATATAATCTCTAAAAATACCAATGAAAAGTTTTGCTCTAGGAAATCTATTTTCTTTGAAGGTTAATGTTGTACTTAAATACATTCTGACAACATTTTATTATGATACTGTACATCAAAGTCAAAATAATATAATGCTTATATCTTGGGACTACCTTATGAATATATTATGGCAACCAGACAACTGATCAACAATTCTTATTTATTTCTAAATACATATACATATATTTATCTATAATAGTCAATAGCCACGTGTATGACGGACCGTCACTTAATAACGGCTGGACAGAATTGTCGGCTGTTTTTTGTTTTATGAACGAAAATTTGCTAATAATCATGTCGAAAATGATCAGGACAATGACTGTCGGGTCATCTAGTTATAGATAAATTTATACCAGATATAACAAATGATCATCCTCAACATACAAAGATTTGTCCTGGGTGGGAATCGAACCTAAAAATCATTACACCAACAGTCAAATGTTTCATGCCTATAGGGTAAAACCAGGATAGTTGCTCCAGGGGAATTGTTGCCTCGATTGTAATGACTCTAGTTTCGCGGATCATGTTATTTAATTTATTTATAGAAAGTCCCTACAAATACCACTAACTTGGCCGCGTTGCATGTCTCAGTGCGATTGCATGGGAAGGCAAGGTACGATCAAAGTACGGTCAAATGTCCTCTTACTGGGCGCGGCACCTATCCTAAATGTAATTCATATGGATTAGGCAACAATCCCCTATATGGGATAGTTGTCCCAGAATATAAAGGTCGGCAAAAATCGCCAATACTCGAAAAAAATATCTAAGATAATATTTTGTACTTTCATATAGTTACATAAGAAACCAAAATACCTGCCCCTTTTTACAAATAAAGTATTTTGTTTCTCATACTGAGAGATATAAAGTAATTTCAAAAGTGTGGCAACTATCCGGTTTTACCCTATGTCGGTTGAATTTAAAAAAAACCAGGCAATTTATAATTTATTTCATTAATTAAAGAGTGCAACGAATTAAATTTAGAAAAAGAATACAAAATTCCATTTCAATAGGCAGTTAAAACAAATATTACATATTTTAATATCGTACATATAAGTAATGATAGCTTAAACCTTTTTGTAGGGATCAGTAGCGAGGTAATTACCCGTAGAATATTTATTATTGTTCCACACGCCATGCCACACGCTAATACGATTTCCAATCATTTATTTACCAATTGAATACACAGACGAAGTACAATAGTGGGACGTCGCGTGTTCGTGTTCGTATCAAACCGATGAATTATCCACAACGTACAGCCAAGCTATTATTATTGGTTTGTATCTAAACTGAATCGTTTTATTACAAAACATTTATGAAGCAACTAGCTTTAGGCCGCGGCTCCGCCCACTTCGATGTCGGTGATCGCCGGAAAAAGTAGCCTATGTCATTTCTTAGTGTTCAAGCTAATTAAATATACTGAATTTTATTAAAGTAGGTGATGTAGTTAAGTCGTGAAAGCGTAACAAACAGACGTACCGACAGACAGATCAAGTTGCTTACTTCCGAATTTATAATTTTAAGGATGGATACGAAAATGATGATGATCAAAAATCGGACAATGGTAAAAAAACGGTTGTTTGTAAAGTACTAAGTCCAAAGATATTCCTTTGGACTTGGCACTTTACAAATAACATTATGATTTATATTACTTATATATTTTAAAAAAAATGTATATATATCTATTATATTATATAATAAGACCTACTACTTAAAACTACAACGAAACAGTAAAGTATGTAATCACATTTGACCATTCCATCACTCTAACTTGTGTATAAATGTGTGTTCAGACAACATAACAATGTATAGCTTCATAAAGCCGGCGCTAAACGTAAAACGGTTCACTAAACATGCGACATAACTCGCTACAACGCGCTCGACTCAATGAGCCCATAACTACATAGTTGGGCTTTATTCCCGCGTAGCGCCGTAGCGCTCGTAGCTACGTAGCGAGTAGGTACGTAGCACGCAGGTACTTAGCGCGTGGGTACGCAGCGTATAGGTTTAGGGCGGAAGATGGATGTCGGCTTATATGCAGTGTTACTGTCGCATGTTCTAGTTTATAGTGCTGGGATTTGAGATTCGTACAACTCTAAACATATATTGTAAGATGAAAAGTAATGTGTGTATTCGTGCGTTGATAGATAATTATATGTTCAAGAACTTTACGTAGGTATTCTAGTATTACTTTGATGCATGTTAAGAACTCCAAGTCTTGTAACGTCACCACCTCATACAGTAGCACCTGGCAGCCCCCGCCCTCCGCTGCCCGATGTTATCAATCTCCGTCAATCCGATCTTATCCTCAACACTTCCACAATTACTTTAAAGCGATTGTTTTGTTTACCTTTAGCACCCGAGAGACATTTATATTTTTCCTTTTATACTTACTTATCTTTTTGTTTCCTTTTATATAAACAATGATGTAACTCCAACCTTAGATATTTTCTTGTATACAATATTAGATGTTGTATATACATAGGTAGACAGCTATCTCAATCAAAATTTTAATCATCTGTTTTAATACGGAAATAATGTAACTATGTCTCATAAAAGTTCGACGTCCAGGAACTAACGTTTACTGCTTGCCGCTGGGAGTATACATACATTCACATCTCGTCACAATAACTATTAACAAGAACTTCAATGTTCGTAATGAAGTAGAACTTATATCCATTATATAGTTATCTTGGCGTCTTTTCCTTTTCTCATAGTTGTGAAGGATGGCAAGACGGAGCTAGTTTTGATTAATCGTGAGCGCTCGAGAATGGCTTGCATATTAAATCGCGCCCATTTTTCTCTACACAGAATGAAACTCTCGTATTGCTGTTTAACGAAGATAAACTTCTTCCTTAACTGAGAGAGTACTTGACTGACTTGAATGAACGTAGTGTTTACTGTGACACCATTGATAGTGCCGGATCTGTAGCGTATCTATTAAACCTGAGGATATATATATGAATACTTTTAATACATTCATTATTTTTAAACGATTTTATCTTCTTCCTAGCCTTTTCCCAAGCTATATTGGGGTCGGCTTCCAGTCTTACTAACCATTTTACTGGTAAACACAGTACCTATCCCATAGTATCTAAGAATGGTTGTCAGAATTGTAATGTATTTAACGACTGTCAAAGATCAAAGTATGACCGTCACGACTAACGGCTCAGCGTGCTTTTCAAGTCCCGAAAGAATCTCTTTCACAAATGGTCACATCCACGGACCAACCACTGCGAATGCGGCTTAACCTTTTCTTTTTTTTATAGCATTTTTGCATCCTCTTCTGAACATACGCCTCTTGCATAGCTGTCTAACCTCTATTATCGGTCAAACGTACGAGTTACACTTAGCCTCGAGCCCCAAACGTATTTTCTTCTCCGCCTTGTGGAACAGCAAGAATGTAACGGAGCCCATTAATCGGTATTTAAACGTCGCCGAACACACGAGCACGCTCCGGCCGCGTAATGCGCGCCGCGACATATGGCCGCCATTTATCACCGGATTGTAGCCGTAAACGAATCGCGCAGGAATCGCTCCCGACGCGGATTGTAATCACGACCGAACCCGCGGAACATGTACACGTATGTATAGTGCAATGCTCGGCGTTGGACGAATAACGGCTTGTTAGCTACGCGATGTACCTACAATTCTAGAAATAGATATGGCAGTGGTTAATGCATTTAAGTCTAATATTTGACTCTAGCTACCTATTATGATGATCAGTGAAGTAACTAGACCTGATAGAGCTTCAGGACGCTAGTTAGATTAGAGGTTGTCGCTTATATCTAGAGATTCAACTAGAACTATACTATCGTACATAAGCCTTTGTGCCACATTTAATCTATCTATTATGTTAGGTATAATTTGCAGTCATGCAGACGTAATGAACCTCACCAGGTGCGCAGGGCCATAGCAAGTGAATCTCTATACAATCAGCTTCACACGGTAATAGGTCACGCAATAATGTCCGCGGCGTGCGCCTGGCCGCCCCCGACCCGCTCCTTATCCCGGTATGTACTTATACGCGGCCCGGATCATTCCACCATTCTACTATCCCCTCAACATACCGACAGTAGGTATAAGTACTATAGTTATAAGCAATAAACTGCCTCGTCGCTATTCGAAACGTTTCTAAGAAATAATTTGAAGATCATTTAGTTAATGTTTTAAGTACTAACCCTTATGCAAATTCCCCAAGAGTACGAGTGAACACTGAGGGATGCTGATGACACTCTCGCAGCGACAGTTCTTGGACTAAAAGGAAAAAAAACTTTTTATAATTTGATTACCTAAGCATCTACCAATTAAAATATAATATATATTTTTGACAGGAAGTACAATTCCATTTTTTTCTAGTATTTTCACATTGCGGTCTCTAGAAATAAATGTAGAGCAATACTTTTAGAAATCAGTCAATCTATTTCCTAACGCCATCGATAAAACCTCTAGCAAACAGTTTTCGCGCGCCTACACGATCGATGTTGGCCGCGCGGCGCCGCACGACGCGTCGTCGGTACAAATGTGATTTGCGAGCGCGGCAGCTCCCGCCTGTCGCGGAGACGTCACCAATTTGAGGCGCCAACTATTTGCGGGGAACTACGTGGTGTTTTGTATTTCGTTATATTTTTATCGTATCGTATATTTCCCACGTTGGCCCGGATCCTCAGCTGAAAATTGAGTACTGTTAATCATCCTATACCCAATTTTTACTTTATATGTTGTAGCTGTTATTTTGAAGGATAAGCAGACATCATAAGAATTCAATACCTGCTGCTTGATTTCAACTCATTATTTCTATGTTGAATTAAAATGCATTACACTAATATAAAGTCAATATTTTATATTTTCTTGTTACCGGATTTATAAAGCATTTTAATCAACGTACTAAGTTCATTGTAGCCAGTAACTCCCGGAACCTTTCACACCCCATCGTTGCGAAGTCCCGATCAAATAAACCACCAATTTGAGTATAGCTATAATACCTCGAACAAATGTAAGCGAGGCGTCGGCGTCGGTGCGTGCGTCCCGGCGGCGCTCGGAGTTCTCTCATTATCTTCAACTCGAACAAATCGTAATGAGCTGAAGTTGGAACACGCCGCCGACGTTGTAATAAGACGAGCTCTCACCAGATAACAACTTTAGCGGAGGTAAATTTATCGGGAGGGGGGAGGGTTACCGTCACTATGCCTACAAGTTATTGACTCCGCTATGAATAGCAGTTTAGTTTGATTATCACAGGCTTAAACATAACTGTACAAACCACAAGAAATCTAAATAAATAGGTAAACAGATCATTAATGGAAGACAGTAAATAAAAAAATGTACCTCAATCACTCTCGGTTCAAAAGCTGCACCTGTCTTATATTAAAACCCAGTTGTAAAATGGTGAAGCAATCAATTAGAAGAATAATAATCTAGCTTATATAAGTGTTAGAACCTATTTATGAGACCCGGAGAGGTATCTTTATCTGACAATAATTCTCTCATCTTCACAACATGCCCACAATGTTAGCTGGCTTACACGGAGATATTCCGGTCATTTCCAAGCACAGCCGGGTCCCCATTAAGAAGCCACCACAGCCACTTGCGGTAAGTGTCGCCCCGGTGCCGTCCGTCCGGCGCGCTCTCGCGTCGCGCGTCGTTGCGGCTCGGTCCGGCTCGGGCCGGGCGGCGCCGGCTTGAGTGACGTGGCCGTCACGATTCTCGCCGCAATAAACATTTATTTCTCACTAAACCTTATCGCCGCCGCTCTTTACTATTCCAGTTATCGGAGCACTTACTAAAATAATTTAAAGTTTGCCTCGTCACTCATCTTTGCTTGCATTTTTAATCATATTTTCCAAAACAGTGTTTTACGACCTAAAGTAGTATAATTATGATGTTTGGCTGTCAAGATTATCATTTAGAGGTTTTCTCATTTGATATAAAGCTTTCAAACTGAACAATAATTAGTAATGCTTCAAATTGGAGTGAATTATACGAGTAAGCAGTGGTAGACTTATAAAAGAACACTCTTTCCCGTTAACATGGCTTAGCGTTTAGTGTGGGCTGTACAACTGTTACATAGGTAAGGAGATAGCGGCGTGTTACTCATAACAATGTTACAAGGCTACTTCACTGCTACTTTACCTACGCTAAACAAACATTTTGTTATTCACTAAGCACCATTATTGTCTAAAGGCACACTACACCATATTCTGAGCCTTTTATTTCCGCAAATGTACATGTTCTTTTATTCTCGATACACGGAGCGGGAGGTTATTTTGTAAAAATGTTTACATGTTTGGAACAAGCAACCTACATAGCAAACATCGCTCGTTATGAGATATAACTTAAGCTAACACTGAGATTCGTTTTAATAAAACGAAATTGGAGCAAACGAACAATCATTCCGTTTATTTTATTTATTCTACAATTTGTAGAAACTAATAAAAATAAGCTATAATATTATGTGTTCCTGTCGGGGCTGATTGAGCCTGCATATCAAGTGCAATAGTTTCACGCACAACAGTCGTTATGATTTTCGTGTATATAAAATGGTCTGACGTTTTAGTACAATGTTAGTTGTCCTCCTGGCACTTGTGCACATCACGAATTGTTTAGACATAGAGGTGGTGGGCGATCTGGCCTTTGACGTGAGGGTCTCTACCGCCAAGAACGGGCAGAAGATGTGGTTCCGGCAGGGCTGGAATGACGGCAAACAGGAGAAGAACGAGCTGGTGTTCAAGATGATGCAGGTGCGGCAGAACATTACGGTGGCGCCCGAGGTGGAGTGCGTCTACCAGTACCCCGAGAAAAACCAGGTCAACGCCCTGCTCAGCAACATGATGAACCAGCTCACCAAGGTGATCATAATCAGCTAACAATTAAAAAACCAAACAATATAATAATAAATGTTGTGCTCTCTAAAGTCTCAAAGTTAAATAACGTTTTGCAACGATACATTTCTCATATGAAAGTCTTAATTTAACATCAAGCTCACAAATACTCAAAAGGTTTTATACAAATTGAATCAATACTTACTTTGGCACTCGTAGTTTTCGATTTAAAATACTTGTTACTGAAGTTCTGCTTCGACAATCTACTAAAGAGATTTATCTTTCGGTACCAAGAGAGTTTATCGGTCGCAGTAATCTAGATTGATTTAGCGAACCAATCACAGCGTGTTTGCGCGTTATGCTGATAGATACGTCCCTGTTCCCTTCGCTCACGTTATGACTTTATATTGAAGTTGATCATTTCGTAACTTCATTATAACTTGAGCCTTTTAATGAAGTGACTGAACTCTTTTATAACAACTGATACATGGAAAGATATATTACACTAGCTGTCCTCCGCGACTTTGTCCGCGTGTTTTAGTTTCAACGGTTTTTCATTTTTGCAACATTTTTCATTTAAACTCCGCTCCTTTTCGTCGCTGCGTAATGTTATAAAGCTTATAGCCTCCCTCAATAAATGGGCTATCCAACACTGAAAGAATTTTTCAAATCGGACTAGTAGTTTCTGAGATTAGCGCGTTCAAACAAACAAACAAACAAACTCTTCAGCTTTATAATATTAGTATAGATTTAGGCGGTTCCTACAGTGATTATATTATTTTACATCACAAAGCTTTAATGACTGTCTTGTTGCAGGTGTTCGTCCGCGCGAACGACTTCATCAACGGGCTGGACGAGACGCGGCGCCGCGCCAAGCCGCTGCGCCCCGAGGACAACCGCTTCCGCGTCGTCGGCAAGAAGCAGAAAAGGTTCTTCGAGCTCATTTACGCTAACATGACCAATGAATACAGGTAACCTGTTTATACATTAGCTTCTGTTTGAGCCCCTTAATAACCAGCTATGACTTTAAACGTCTAAAGTTGTCAATTGCTATTTATTTATTTTAAATAGAACGGCCAAAGCCAATTACAGTATTTAATATAATTTAACTTAAAAGTATAACTGATTCAACTCAGTCATGCATTCTTCTCACAAAACTTCAGACATTTCGATAGTATCATCTTCCATTCATCCGTAAACATATCAATGTCCGAGGAATGGGTGACTCTGAGTGCGCAATTGTGCGGCAAATTGGAACAGCCAATAAGCGGTGTTCCTTGCCGCGACAGTAATTGTCTGGGACAAATAGATTGCAGATTTCATTATGCAGATCAGGGTCATCGATAATCCCCCTAAAAGCTTTAAATATTAGTGTCATCTGATCGCGCGACCGTCTTGCTTCTAGAGAATTGAAACCCAAACAGCCCAACAGGAATTTAGTGGGATACGAGAAGGGATAATACCCGTACATATGCTTGTATAGGTATCTAAGGAATGCTTTTTGCACTTTCTCTAAAGCTAACGCATACTGCTTCTCAAAAAGATTCCATACGCACGCATTAGACTCAAGCTTGCTACGGACCAATGCCCCAAAAAGAAGCCTGATAACGTGGGGGTTGTGGAAGTCACGACAGTTTCTCTATACAAAGCCAAGGCGCCTGAAGGACTCCTTGGCAGTCGATGTGATGTGGAGCTTACGGTCGAATGTGACTCCCAGGTCTTTCATGGAATCAGTTCTTGTGATTGTTTCTCCATTCAGTGTGTATAGAAAATTTACTGGGCACCGCATTCGGCCGAAAGACATCACGTAGCATTTCGACTTATTAAATTCCATTTATTTTCTGAACTCCACTTGAATACTGTGTCAATGTCTGATTGCAGAGATTGGCAATCGTGCTCAGATTTAATTTCATAAAATTGTTTTAAGTCATCAGCATATAAGAGGGATCTGGCATTCGCAACCACATCAGGGAGGTCATTTACCAACAAAATGAAAAGGAGAGGGCCGACTACCGAACCTTGACTCACACCGGAGCGAGTGTGGTATAGGAGTGACTCGTACAAACCTAATCTGACAAATTGTTGTCGGTCCCGCAAATAATCTGCCAGAATAATCTGCTATAATTACTTATAATCGATAACTCCTTTCATGATATAATACCTATTTACTAAAGGAGACCATTCATATTGGGCCCAAAATCGAAAGTGCCGGCCACTAAAAAAAATGTTTTTAATCTGTTCGGGACATCATTTTAAGCATTTGGACTATGGCACCAACACTATGGCACCACTATTTTCGCGGCCATATAAGTTTAAAAATCACATTTTTCGTACATTTGAAAAAGCTATTAATCTGTTTAGGACATCATTTTAAGCATTTGGTACTATGGCACCAAAACTATGGCACCATTATTTTGGCCGTTTACAGTACAGTCACAGTATAGTCCGTTTAACTGATTTTAACTTCTATTTCGTTGGTGACATGATAAATGGCAGCTGTAGTAACAGTTGGTATTGTAACCACATTTTTGCTTATGATCCGATCCATATGCCTATGAAATAGTAGTCCAAATCGGTTGTACAGACTGTAAAAAGGTTTTTTTAAATATTTTATCTTATTTCCAATAGACCTATTTAATTGGTCATTCTCAATGCCAATTTCTCTTGATTTTTTGCCAAAATTCTGTAATTGTGACTATACTATTAAAAAGATACCTTAAGTTTGACCGACTAGACATAACCACGTATGTAATCAAAAATATATTTAAACGTAAGTAGTTTAAGGTAAAAGACTTGCTAGACTTAACCAGGTATGTACTTAAATAATATATTTACTCTTAAGGTCAAATGTACGAGAAATCTGATTTATAAACTTATATAGCCGCTAAAATAATGGTGCCATAGTACCAAATGCTTAAAATGATGTATCAAACAGATTAAAAACCTTTTTTTATGTACTGGCCGGCTTAAAGTCAAATGTACGAGAAATCTGATTTTTAAACTTATATAGCCGCTACAATAATGGTGCCATAGTTTTGGTGCCATAGTACCAAATGCTTAAAATGATGTCCTAAACAGATTAATAGCTTTTTCAAATGTACGAAAAATGTGATTTTTAAACTTATATAGCCGCTAAAATAAATAGTACCGAATGCTTAAAATGATGTCCTAAACAGATTAATAGCTTTTTCAAATGTACGAAAAATGTGATTTTTAAACTTATATAGCCGCTAAAATAATGGTGCCATAGTGTTGGTGCCATAGTACCGAATGCTTAAAATGATGTCCCGAACAGATTAAAAACATTTTTTTTTAGCGGCACTTTCGATTTTGGGCCCAACTTTATATGAAACCTGAATGATCTCCTTTTTTGGACATCTCGTATGATGCCCTAAATCCATTTAAATGATATCTTTGATGCTAAATCTGCGCTTATTAAATTGTAGAGACTTCTACAACGCGACGGTGGAGCGCGTGGACCGGTCGGGGCGCGACCCTTGCCAGCACCAGGACGAGGTGAAGCAGATCTGGCGCGACCTGCTGGAGCACTCGCTGCGCACGCTGAAGAAGGCCACGCACCGCTGCGTGAGCGACTACCTGCGCGAGCAGCGCGTCACGCCGGGCGCCCGCGTGCGCTCGCGCCTGTCGCAGTACCTCGTGCGCGAGCTCAGCAAGGTGCGCGCCATCCAGCTCGACATGCTCTGCGACACCTACCAGCTCTGCTACAACGACCTGCTCAAATAACATCCCAGGAAAACCATTTTTTTTTATTTAGTGTCATCACACTCATTACGAATGCATGCGTGTTCTGTTAGAGCACAAAATAGTTTTATTTTTACCTTTCAGTTTATATAATTTATGTGTATTGCCTTCGTCCTTAATTTATCGCAGATCACCGAGAGCTGCTCTTATTTTTTATCTCTAAAGTAGCAATGAATTATTTTCCAACAATTTGGCAAGATTTGAAAAACTTGATAAAATAAGGCCTTTAAGTTGAAACATAAAAATATAAAATATTATTCGAATGGTCAAATTACATCGTAAACATTGAGCGATAGCAATTGTCTAAAGAAGCTCAATAAAGACAAACTTTACAATAAGAAACATAATATCTTATCTTACAAGAAAGTTTAAAACATTTTTGTAAAAATTGGCGCACGTAGTAACATTAATTAAGCGCAGTGGCCAGGGTTCGCTTCCCAGGCAATAAACAGTGATGTATCGCGTGACTCGTTTCAATAAACAGGAAACGGCAAAAGGTTTACTAGTAAAATCTCCAATCTATAGTGCCTGCAATCCGGGCGAGCTTGTTACTAAACCCGGAAAACTTGAAGTCTTTTAAGTAACACAGTAATTATAAAATCAGTATGCATGTTTTCTTTAACTTTTAAAGTGAACTTTCTGTATTAGTTTGTTTTCTGGAAAGCAGTAAGGAGGTGGGCAGTGTTCAAGGCTCGTTAGGCAAATGATTAACAAGCACGAAGAAATAACGAAGCAGTTGAAGGGAAATTATAGTCGGTTGTTGGCAATCAGCCGCACGGCATGCCTCAATTGTATTATTGCATGAGCTCTCAGAAACGTTTCCATTCCATAATTATGATTAATATTCACTTCAGAGTTCACTCTACCTTACCTTAATAGCTGTACCAACAGATAGTTATTCATTTTACAAGTTTCGCCATAACAATGTAGGAAAGCTTCATTTACGCTACCTTCAAATTTAATTGCATTAAAAAAGTTGTTAGTTCGCCATCGCCATGTGATAAACTAAAAGACACAACTTGGCGAATATCAAATCTTTTTTAAATTTTAACGAATAACCAAATAAAATTCATTATTTATGTAAAGATAAAGATAATTTTATTTGTAAAATCGATTATTATATTAATTATATTATTTTTAATACCTAATCATAACGAATTAAAAATATACATGCCTATTTACAATATATATTAAATAATTATTAACATAGTGTTGTAACAGATTAGCTCAGGTTATACTAATTAAACACGTCGTAATAGGCATTACAAGATTATTAGCCTAATCAACTGAATACACAATGGACATTATTAAGTGTGAGGATTAAGATACCTAATTATTAATTAATTACACGCATTTGTACTATTTCAATCAATGTATATTTCTAACATAGATTCATTTATTTTTTAAGTCTACTTTTCTGTAAGACGACTATGCAATATAACTATTGACAAATCAATATCTTAATATAATCTTTTCTCGAGCAGCACATAATTCGATGTATCAGTATCAGTATTATTCTGTGGTGTAACAGAAGAGTAAGCAGACTTTAGGAGTATGTCTGCAGGAAGTTTTGGTGAAACCTTCGGAAGCAGTCCATCATGTGAAGGAACTCGTGACGCGGGTGCAGGATGGTGGTGCGGAAGTGGAACGAGCCCACCTGCTGGCCGAACCCCATGCCGGGGATCACGCAAACGCCTGAAAGAACCATGCTTCTCAGAGACAGTATTTATTTATTTTAAGCCTACACTCCAGTTATAAAAGAATAACCCTCGGTGAAACCTTCAAATAGAAATGACGTTTGTAAGTGCCGGTTCCGTGTATAATGTATAAATTCTAGCTGATGCTATTTCTGTGTTCAAGTATTTATGATTCATAGTCATCCTGACTATATGAACACAGAAATAGCAGCAATAATCAAATAGCAATAAGGTGATGCTAAACATAATATATTGAGGTAAGGTAAGTAAGCTGAAGAAACTTAATCATTTATTAAGGAGGTCATCCAAAGCACTCAAATATTCAATACAGAATGCTCCATAAGGATGTTGTCGATAAGCGCAGGTTTATACAAGAAACTCCTACAGGTTGCACTCGCACGCTATTTTCTAGCGCCGACACATTACCGAGACTCCTCCGAGGATACTACACTGTGACGGCGGCTAATTAACAAGCACCTACATTAGCGAGCTCTTCCCTCTTGAGAAAGCAAGTTTTGTCGGCGTCTACTGTAGAACACTATAAGTAAACACTAAGTTAATGCTTGCACTTATCAATTTACAACATAAGTACCTAGTTTAGCTAATTTGAGTTTGCGATTAAAATATTTACTTGACAAGTATCAGCTATCGCAAGAGGGGTATTTACCACCTATTTAGGTGATCTACTGTTTAACATAGAATAAGACTTGACTGCGACGTGTATTTAACATTCAATAGGCAATTATTCCAAGATAAGAATTAATGTACATTCGGTATCAATCTCCATATTTTTCTGTAAGTACATACCAGTTTCCTCGAGCAGCCTGAGGCAGTAGAACTCGTCGGGACTCATGCCCAGTTCCCGAGCCGCCTCTTGAGCGCGCTCCGGGATTGAAACACGGGGGTAGGCAAACATCGAACCCTGGGGAACATACAATACATAAATATTATATTATATATAATATATTATACATACTAGAACAGTCAATATTTTTATCATAGAAATATTGCGAAAGAAGTTTTAAAACTGCATAAATTTAAACGTAAACGGGGGTACTGAAATATAAGCTCCATTACATCTACATAAAACAGGACTTAAACAATTTGCTTAATACTGCACTAACTATGTCATGGGTGAAGGAAAGCTAAACGGAACTGCCTACTACCATAAAAATCTGCAATAAAATAAATGGGGTACTTGGAAATTATGGCAATGTTCTAGACAGCGAATGGTGTACGAACGTCGATGGGGTTGCAGAAGTATCCCGGAATAGAATTGAAGGTCTGGTATGCTGTTGCCGTCCTCTCTGCCAGCACCTGACGTACTACCGCCAGCTCCTTCGCGAACTGCTCATAAGAAGGCTCGCCGGGAACTGGTCGCTTCATCTGGAATAGATCAAAGTGGATTTGTTCAGTAAATGCAGGTTTCATTTTATACGTGCATATTAGGCTGCTGGTATTAGGTATAAAAAGTATAAAAATCTGAGTGCTTGACACAAGCTTCTTAACCATTAAATAAGGTCCATCACTAGTTCCATCAGCATTACTTCAGATATAAAGACGTATGCTTACCACGCAGTCGATGATGCACTGCCCCAGCACCGTGGGGCACTGCATCACAGCGCGCGCGGTGCTGAAGGCCTGCGCCACGCGCGGCTGCAGGCGCAGTAGCTCCACGAAGCCAGCGCGCAGCCCACACTCCGCCGCCCAGCCCTTCGAGCACGTCACGAAGCTCGCCAGCTCCATGCCCGAGTACGGAGCACCCATCTCATGCATCACCTGCGTCACTCAGTTTGTCAAATTTCATAGTTACGGTTAGAAAACGAATTAATCCAAATGAAGATATTTCGACTGATAACATTGATCAGCAAGGCTATCCATGTGGATATCCTTGCTAATTACTGTCATTACCTTCTTGAAGGAGTAGAATGGCTTGCTGACGATGTTCTCCTGATAGACTTCGTCGGCCAGTAGGAACAGGTCGTGCCTGTACGCGAACCTTATGATCTCCTCAATGTTCTTACGAGTCAGCACCTGCTCGTTAGATATGCACTTGTCAATATATTATAGATCTAATGTTTGAAACCTTAAACAACATGGACAGTTTATTGTGTGATCATTATCCAAATGAATAACATTGTCGGCTAGTACCCCGCGTGCCCCACACGCGTCACGCGGGTCGCCGCCGCAAACCATGAATCAATGCTATTTGTCAAGCGACGTGTTTTCATATCCCATTTATAGTTACAATAATTTAGCTTTGCAATAGTTTCCAATATTTGGTATGGCGGCGGTCGATCAAATTGCCGCGTGGATGTGAATTCCGGCTGATTAATACCGCGTCGCGTCGCCCGCTAACTGCTCGCCATTGTACACGGTTATTGTATCCGTCTATATGGATATTTTTATCCTTTTAAATTGTTCATTCGGTTTCGTTATCAATGCAATTTATTTCCAATTTGCCTTTTTGTTTGAATGTACCTATTTGATTAACTATTTTGTGTAACCGCATCATTAGGTATAATATGTGGAAAGTAAATTTAACTAATGTTTTCAATTTATTATAATTTATAGGTCCTTGTTATTAATTATACTGCATGCTTCGTTCTCGATATATATTTACAATGCAGCTTCTCCGTGTTACTCGGCAACCGACGCAAATTTCAGAGCTAAAACTAATCGTTACTGTTAGTATTAGATTATCTATGTTCTCCTGGCAGATGTCATTATTTTCGTTTGCGCGGCAACTGACTGTGTATCTCTGTGTTTATTGAGATATATTTATAATATTTCAGCTAATTTGTGCATATTTCAACCAAAATCATGCTTCAAAGGTGTAATGAAGAAGATTTACAGTATTACAGAATATGGTACAGATAAGTGTACAGCTTTCAGCAATTTATTAAAATTGAGATCTATTATGCTGGTAAGTATATACGAAGCGTACAACTATCAGCAATTTATTAAAATTGAAATCTATTATACTAGCAAGTATATACCTTTCCAATTCATGTATATACACCAGCTCATCTCTTACATGTTATTGTTTTTCAAAACTTAATCGTACAGTTGTACAAACAGGTTCATTTAAATATTTAAAGTCTATAAATTAATTGATTGTACATCTTATCTCAAGATGAAGGACTATGGGACCACAGCAGTAATAATTTTTCCCAGAGATTACTTGGCAAAGATTGATTTGTAAGAATCATATTTATTAGTAAATGTTGACCCACATTATAAAAAATGCCTATTTTATCAGTATGACAAATTAATACTCTGCTGTTTGTAGTTGTGTTTTACAACAATTAATGAAAATTGTGCTGACACCTCAAAGAGGAAAAGGTAACAAGTCAGTTTAATATCTGGAAGTCCTACTTTGTTTAGGCTTTAGTTATTAGTGATGTATAGAAGAGATTCAAGATAAACCTAATAATGTTAAAATGCATAGGATTTGTTATAAAACTTTGAAAAACGTACAATAATAGTACTATCACAGTTGTGTGATTTTCTAGGTTTTGTGTTTGATGAAGCAAATATGACACTAAATTTTCTCATCAACAGAGTTTTAGAAAGCTAGTTGGCATATTAATTACTGCCTGCCCAGCTAATCCATATGTATATGAAAGGCTACATACAAAATTTATAACCTGATAAGTTTCAATACTTCTTTAAAAACATTAGAAATTATTAGGTAACGAAAGTATAGTTTACATTCAGATATAAAACTAGATCTGCAATGGTGGGCTAGTAAACATTATTGCCATAAACATCATGTTTACGGAAATATGTTTATACATAATATGTTTAAAACATGATATTATTGAATGGTTCAAGAAGCCTTCAGAAATCGATGGGGTGCTGTGAGCAAAAACAAGTAAGGTTATGGATATTAGAGTGAATAAAACATCCCATATTAATTAGAATTGCTTGTAATATTTCAAGCATTAAAATGTACACAAAAAGATAAGCATTACCTTTACATTTTGTAGCTGGAAGTTAACAAAATGACAATACCCTGTAGTAACAGAATAGGTGGCTCTCTGTTCCCAAGTTTAAATAGTTTGGCAAGATCCATAAATAGCAGTAGTGTGAAAAGAGAAATTGGTTTTATAATTTAAAAAAAAAAAAAAAAAAAACTGAGGAACTATTGTACAGAATTAATCCAGAATGGAAATTAATAATAAAATGGTCTGGTGTTTCAACAAACTGTATTTGAACTTGGAAAACCTAATATAGGTTTATTCAAACTCACACTTATTAATGTTAAATGTATAAATTGTTAGGTTTCCTGGAAACCAGGTTTAGAAGCAATTAATATTCATGCTTTTACTTTGATGTGACCAGAATATTTCTTCTATGTTTTTCCTCTATTCAGGTCAATATTAAATTTTCTACAATAATAATAATAATGGAAGTAAAATGACAACTGGAATCATTAGCCTTCACAACCTTGCTGCACCCTTAGTGCAGACCATGCCTACTTAAAAGAAAAAATATATTTATTGAAACATCAATAAAATTATTTAAGTTCCCCTTTCAGTAACCATTACTCTATACAGCCAGCTCATGCTGATTGCTGGTATCTTATTAGTAAGCACGGATGAGAAGGACCATTTCCTCAACATCAATAGATGTCATGATTTCATAACTTTCAAGTAGTACACTGATACAGTTGTTACATAAATTAAAAATTTTAGATTAATAGAATTTAGAGGACCTTTTGTCAAGAAACTATTATATATATATAGGTACCCTTTGGCTCCATCTATGCCATACATAGATGCCATGTATACATTATTATGTATTTTTACAAAATATAGATATATATTTGAACTGGGGGCTACTTAGAGTGCCTTATTTACCCATTAGTAAGCCCCATTAGTACTTTGCTATTAAGCTCTAAAATTGGGGGGAGGGTGATCATATAAAGAGGCTATATAATTAATTGGTATATAAGATTAAATCCAAACCACCACTGGCAAAATACTGAATAACATGGGATCCAAGTTAAGAAAAAGATAAAAGCGCTAAGTGTATCACAATAAGAAATTGTTAATATGACATTAAGTCCTAGAAGTATCACAAAGGATCTGATGGTTTCTTGCTTGCCCTATGGACAGCGGGCAAAAACTTTATATTTTTTTTTTAAATAATACTTTCTTGCGTTTATAAAAATTCATAACATTCAGTGAAGATTGTGTCAATATTGTTATTACTGAAATTATTAAAGACTTGGCGATGGGACATACCCAGCCTTTACTTCAAATTTTTGATAAAAATTGGGGTTTTTCTAGCCAGAATGTTATGTATTTATGAGAGATACAAGATGCAGTAATGACAACTTGTTAGTATCGCTTATTCTTTAGCGATAATAACAAGTCATACTTTGTATTTTTGTAACGGAAAATTTTAGGAACATTCATTCCATACATAGACATAAAACATCACAGATCTGTTTTTTGTCTCTACCGGATAGATGGATAAAAAATACCCTCTCTGTGTTCGGTATTGATACTAATTTCTTTTCAGGGCCTGGCATATTACATGCCACCCCTCTATACCAACAGTTAAAGCAGAAGGATTTTTACTTTATGTAATTAGACATGTTGGTGAAATTAATAACGCATTAACATTTGTAGAATTGTATAATTTATAATATAATTTATGAAGATATTTATAATTATGTACCTAATTGATAAATATAATTTAGGAGTTGTTTGACAAACTTTGTTGAGCAGATTAATTAAACTTGGTAATATTGTTCACAGGATTGCCACCAGTGATTGTTATTTAATAAATAAGACTGGTTAATTAGTAACATTTAGTTACTAGGATTGTTGATTAAAGAATTTGTTTCAGATAATTCGAACAAGAAGCACAAGTTTGTTCGCTTGTTTTAAAGATTACTTCATAAAACAAGGTTGACTTCATAACAAATATTTATTTATAAGACATACTACTTATGGAGGTTAAGGTTTATCTCAAATTTACCATTTCTCTGAACATCTGCATTGTAAATATATATCGAGAACGAAGCATGCAGTATAATAAATGATCAAACGAACTTACCTGATGTTCGATCATTATTATACGAAGTGCTTCGTTCGAAGATATATGGTCCCTACCCAACCCGCCCTCGGTAAAAATGAGATAACCTTATGAGACTCTAAAAAGAATGACATCTGCCAGGAGAACATAGATAATCTAATACTAACAGTAACGATTAGTTTTAGCTCTGAAATTTGCGTCGGTTGCCGAGTAACACGGAGAAGCTGCATTGTAAATATATATCTTCGAACGAAGCACTTCGTATAATAATGATCGAACATCAGGTAAGTTCGTTTGATCATTTATTATATCAAAACTAGATAATCGGGGTTTGATTGTATTCATCTAGGGTTGTTAAAGTTGCTCACCTGTCCGGTGGGGTTCCCCGGGTTGATGACGACAAGTGCCCGCACATGCGCCCCCCGGCTACTGGCGGCCTCCCAGCTGGCCTCCAGCTCTGAGGTCTGCAGCGCCCACGCATGATCCTCGTCCAAATGGTAGTCCGCGCGCACCAGCCCCAGCTCTGAGAGGGTGCCGGAGAACAAGGGGTACTGCGGCACTGGGATCATCACCGCTAAACATTGGAGACGATTCTCGTTAGAAACTCGATCATTTGCTTACAAGTATTTGTTTTATAGTATAGTCCAAACACCTTAAAGAATAATTGCAGGACTATTTTCATTCGTTTTACTTATCGTCAAAACATAAAGCAACGCAGTAAAAGCATAAATTTCATAAAACAGAATCGCAATAAATATAACAACAGCACGTATACGTAACGCGAGCGGCGCGTGGCGCGAGACGCGGCGCGCGGCGGTTTCATAAAACGGAACATCTGTTCAGAAATACTAATTTTAAAATAGATTGCTTTTGATATCCTTACTTTCAAAATTATATATTTTCATACCCTTTTTACCATTCTTCTGAATAGAATAAGCACAAAGGGTGTTTCCCGAGTCGCAATACAATAAGCTATTGTGTTAACAAATTTCCATATCGTACAAGTAGGTACAGACTGAGTACCACTAACTCAACCATTGCCAAGGGAAACTCGCATTTACTTCAATTGGTTTCTAGATTCTTGTTAAAAATATAGGTAGTTATGTTCGTGTGACTAGTTTCAGACTCAATAGGAGTCCCTATTCATGAGCTGACTCGCGACACGCGGGCGCTGGCGATCCCGAGAATATGCGTGTGTAAACCGTTATGTTCTAAATAAATATGAATACTCCTCACGAAGGTTATTATGCAATCACTCATCGTGTCCTAAGTATGGTTGTTTTGCAGTTGGGGACTATTCGGTAAAAATCATCACCCTGTTACAGCTGTACTGCCTATTGAAGCCGAAAAGTGTAAGTATCCGTCTTTAATGTTTTCATACAGTTGACAACCGTCTTATATTCCGACTTCAGTATCTAGGATACTTAAATGTTAAGATATTCACAAGCTACATTGAACTTACCGGGTGGTTTTCCGTCCACATGCTCGAGGAACATGATGAGCACGGCCTTGATGACGTCAGAAGCACCCGAGCCTAGGTAGATGTCTTCGGCGCAGGCCGGCACGCCGTCCCGCCGGGAGAGGTACTCCGCCACGTGGGCTCGCACCAGGCGGAGTCCCGGGGACGGGGAGTAAGCTCCCACTGACCCCTTGCTGGGAGAAACGAGATGAAGAATGATCAAGGAGGAAATATAAGCAATAACAATATAAGTTGTAGCTTGATGTGATCTCACTAGAACCAGTTACTTACAATCAGTTATTAGTTATATCAGAGAGAAATTCAGTGTTCTGTAGTTTGATCATTCCATAATCCACAATTTATAAAAAAGCTAGTTAGCGAAAAGGCAGTTTAGGTTCTCAGAAAATGTGAAAACCTCATATTTATCTATTCCTAATCTTCGAATATTTTAAAGTTAATAACGTATCTTTTTAATATATATTAATACCTATGAAATAGAAGAAGACTTAATAAAACCTAAGGCTTTTGATACGGAACACAGTTGCCTCTCAAGTCATGTTAATGTAAAAATTTACTTCAGTCAAGCATAAACCTACATCACTATGAGTCTGTCAAACAAAAAAAATAATGCCAAATAAATATCCAATAATGTTGTGATGCGACGTCAAGCAGCCCGCCACCGGCGCGGCGGGTCGCGCTCGGGATTCTGAACGCACCGTTTTATTAGAAGCGATGACATCACGTCACGTCCAGGTGACGAAGGTGCTATAACCGTCGGAACAGACAGGCGACAACTTAAACCGCGCTCACTGACCCGATTATTACTTAACATTGAACATTGTACGTTATTGCGATCATTTTATCTCAGATGACAGTTATGGGATCACGCGACGTGTTGATTACAAATTATGGAATAGAACCTTCTTGTGTGCCTTCCACACGTATTCGGCATCTACCGCTAAGGTACAGGGAGACTGACTGAGGAATTTAGATGGTTGTGATTGGTGATGGACGTAGGTTATAGTACCGATCTATGGTTTGTTAGCACAACTAGATATATCTTGTCTATAATATGTGAGTGAGTATAATGATCCGTAAATACAATTCTTATTAATATGTGTTTAATATCTCTCATACAGATAAATATGATAATAGAATCTTCTGATAAGAGAACTTATTGACAAAGATCTCAGATGATATCGTGTGCAAGCTAAATTTTAGAACTCTATCAAACCAAAGCTTCTAACATCTGCACCATTGTGGAAAAAACTTCTGTACAAATGTGTGTACAAATAGAACAGGTAGGCGGAAGTGTAAGTATGGGAAACAAAACACAAGTTCACAGCTCGCTTTGCTTCGTTATTCATACAACAACGATTTCCAAAAGCGAATGATGAAGTTACCACGTACATACCTAAAAGCTTATTTTAATAAACAATTATACAAATCCGGTTCCCATCCTGATCTAAACGTGTGTATT
This sequence comes from Diachrysia chrysitis, assembly GCA_932294365.1. Taxonomy (NCBI): domain Eukaryota; kingdom Metazoa; phylum Arthropoda; class Insecta; order Lepidoptera; family Noctuidae; genus Diachrysia; species Diachrysia chrysitis. The sequence goes on along the minus strand of OW028653.1, from coordinate 13,158,543 downwards.
ATTCGAGCATTAATAATGGTAACATTGGTAATGGCCACCCGTCAGCGCCGAAACGAATCAATCTAACTGGAATATGAATGTCAATCAATCACTGGGTCGTATCAATCAGTGCAGGTAGGGTTATGTCACGTGCGGCGGGTTATGATATTACGAGCTCGTTAGCGTATTCTGTGTCATTAACTCCGATACTAATTAGGTGGAGGAGAATTTTGTTATGGTTGTGAGCTGTTTAGATTTCCACACGACGCTAACGCAGGTTATATAAAACAGTTGTGAAAAATTTTGATCCGTTAGATTTTCTTCTAGTTTCTGAAGGAAGACAGGAGGCTCGCCTGCCGTATATTTTATGTTGATACCATCGTGAGGTCTTGCAAACTTACGTGCAGTCATCAAGGATCTCTCGTGCGCGCTGCTTCACATCGTCCGGGACGTCGGCAGAGCTCGCCAGGTCAGGGCACGCAGCCAATGCCAGCACCTGATATACACGCACACTTTGTAGGACATATACAACACTCATTGTGATCTTTGACGTTTTGTGCCCAAGTCGTGGGTACAGCCATACATCTAATTTTAAGGCATTTTCATGTTAACGACTTGATCAACAGATATTTGTACCTCTGTTAATTAGATACGTAGGTGGGTACCATACATCGTAGGAATACCTGCAAGTGTTGCGTGAAATATGTATTAAGTATCACGCATAAGGTATCACGCAGGATTTTATCACCGGATATGCGTTTGCTACAGATTTTACTTACGTGTTTGTACTCAATATGTTGCAACTAAGGTCCGACGCCCAGACCCCACGCCCACTTATGGGCCCTATGTGTGGTATGGGAAATGTAAAAACAAAGCTCAGTTGCATCATGCAATTGTTTCGACAACTGATTGTGTTGTTCGACATACATAATAATAATTGCTTTCTATACAGAACCCCCTTTTGGGGTAGATATAACCTTTCGGGAACAGCCTGTATACTTGTTTAAAGCTTTTCAGTTTTGTCTAACAGCAGTTGTTTTAGAGCTCGTTTTAAAGTCACGTGGCTCTGACCTGTCTGATGAAGGTGAAGGGTTTCTGGCCGAGCGCGTGGCAGTCCCCGATGTTGGCGCGCACCACATGCTCGAATGGTTTTGGAACGCCCTGAGGAACACAAACAATATGATAAACATAAAGTAAGTAATAAGTATAAAATAGAACTTCTAAAATATGTATAATCTAAATAAGAATAAATAGGAGAGGGAAGAAAGTAAAGCGCCCGCTTCGCTTGCAGTGCCGTGAAAATAATTAAAAAAAAAAACAGCCATTTTCTAGGGGCTTTTATTAGTTATGAGTTTAGTTTTGTTTTAAGTGAAATAAATCTCAGACGTCCAACATACCTACATAAGATTGTACAATGCGTTCCGAGCGAACCTTGAACCTTATCATATCATCTACATATAATGTTATTCAATCTGACAGGAAAATACACAAGTACTGATTAAAAGTTATCGCCAGGTATAATGTTATAAAGTCGTGAATAATAATTGTAAATGACATTAAATAGTATATTATCAACAGCCCAGCATCACGCTGAAGTTATTATAGGTGCGATATCTTAAGGAAATCTGTAAATTAACGTTCTATATAATTTCAACAATAATTATTATTTACATCTTTTAAAATTAAAAATAATAAAGAGTAAGTACCTAAATAATAGGGGCTATACATATACATATATGTATATATATACTTCCAGCATCCACTTGAAAGAGACGGTAAAAGGCTAGTCCATTGATAACGTATAAACTTGACCAATAACCACGTGTTAGATACGGTGGGTACCTACACGTGGACTATTGTTTCCTCCTGTAATCATACACAGGGTCCATAACTCTGTGAAAGTGATAATCTTAACAACGTCTGGGGTCAGCTAATGACATAAGTGGTGGCGCCCGAGGCCGCACGTGGCGGCTGATAGCCCGGGTTCAGCGCAGAGACGCTGAATACGTGATATCCGGCAACTTCAACACAATCGGAATACGTCACCCGTAGTATGGACAAGGTGCGGACTGCGCATGTGTCAACATGTGACAGTTAACTACAATAGACAATGGGGAATCTTGTTTATCAACTCCAAGATAGCATCATCATTGCATTTATAGAAATACACTCTATTACAATAACAAATATACATGTAAAACAAATTGCCGTAATCTTTATTGGATGTTTATACTTATTAATTTGTCGCTTTTGATATTAGTAATTTAATTAATTGTTATTATAATTCTGCATCAAAATAATCATAAGAGATAGTCGTGTTCAGAAAATTAAACACAATATTTTTTTAAACACAGTAAAATCGTACCACACTGTCGCAGACATTGTAAATTAGAGTGAGAGAGGGCCACTAGGCGGTCGCCTACGCTAATTTTTTTCGTATCTTTTTAATGCACCTTCTGTTTGATTTCTAGAGTTTAAATATAAATTTTGGCTGTTCATTGAAAATTAACCCTATATATATTAATTGGCGTAATTGCAGTTATGATCAATTGTTTACAATATGAAGTAACAACTACCAACACTTCTGCCTACGACTTGACCAATAGAACAGCGTCATACCAACACGATTGTGTTCAATCAATGTGGCAATAAAGTACGATTAATTTCAGATAACACTACATCAACACGTTGTGGCAACAGTACCTCTAAAAACTGATCGCACTTAATAGGAAAAACTAAGAAATAAAACTATTCAAGTAAGCAAAGATAACGAAGAAAGAAACTCTTAAACAAATTTAGAACTAACTGGCTTACAGCCTCCTTAAATATATTTTACAAACGGCAGAACTAGTCCTAAATCTAACTAAACTAGTAGTACCTAGGTACTAAATCTTAAGGTTTCGACAAAAACTCATCTGTAAGGAAATGGGCACTACAATCTTGTAAAACATGGCAGTGCAATCTCTCGGCGTCGACCCGAGCCAAACGGGCTCGTACAAACGTCGGCGTGTTGGCGGCGTGCCCGCACCCCGCACCCTGCACCCGGCAGGCGGCAGGGGCGGCCGTTATACCGACAGTTACTGCCGCTGCTGATCCCGCTGCTGTTCGTAGCAAGAATATACCGTCGATAACTGTAATACTGCCATTAGTTTTATCTAGATTCAAAAAGCACCTACCAGAAAGAAAATGAACAAAAAAGTAACAGACAAAATCATTTTTAGAATGAGACAAATTTTGTTTCAAGTCAGGGACACAAAAAAAATCCTAGTTCTTAAACAATAAACAAAACTTTCCTTGTAGCGTTTTCTCTGATTACAAAAAGTTTTCCACACAATGCAATGAGAACTAATCGTTTTATAAACGCCTAACTCATTAGGTTATCTCCAGTCTAGGTTAGGTATAAAAGTTTATAAAACTCTTACTAATAAACAATATTGCACTCAATATATTTCAAGATGCAACCCTATATATATTTTATTTATTTTTTTTTATCTTGGGACAACTCACACACGGCCATCTGATTTCAAACTAGGCAAATCCTGTATTATGGTAACCAGACAACTGATAAACTTAATTATTACATACTAAATAAATACATATTATAGATCAATTACACCCAGACACAGAACAAATGATCGTGCTCATCACACAAAGATTTGTCCTGCGTGGGAATCGAACCCACGACCTCCGGTTTAGCAGTCAGGGTCACTAACCACTAGACCAACAGGCCCGTCAAAATTGTACGCCGAACAATAATTAGCCTGCAAATAAAAGGAAACATTTCCGTGAGCTGTACGACACGCGCGGCAGAGACACGAGGACGCGAGCGGTGCGAGCTGCGAGGCGGCGTGTAATGTGCTTAACGAGCCTGCGAGCTCTGCTACAGCTTTACACAAACCAAAATGTCACTGTGAATAATCACACAAGACGCGGCCCGGTGCGGCGCAGTGTCGCGCGGTGTTGCGCGGAGACGCGCGGTGTCGCGCGGTGTAAGCGGTCTAAGGGCGAGTCCTTTGACCGCTCAGGCACAGCCAGATGTAGGAGGTTTTTATTTAACTTGTGGGGAATGTTAATAATACGGAAATTGTCCTATTGTTTAATATTCTAATGTTAGCGATTGCAAGTATATTTATAATTCAAAGTGCACGTCTCTAACCGTTTATACAGTTTAAATTGCCCGTTGCAATTTTTTTCTAATAAATGTTTTATTTGCAAGAAAAATTTAAAATGCGAGATTGTTTCTAATAAATGTTTTATTTGCCTTAACTTACTTAATTTAGATTTCTGTAGTAATGACAAGAACCAAAATCTATCATAATATAATCGTGGCTGTAAATTTGTGACCAAGTGTACGGGGCAGCTACGGGGGAGGGGAGCACAAACCGCATTACGTAGCTGTCACCCGCACCCGCTGTGCGCGCGAGGCCGCGTGGACACACACAGGTGAAGGAAACACGATGTGTTGTACTGATAGTTAGTTATTGAAGCTTCCAAATTGTGTATGATGAGGAAAATAAATTAAATAAAATTGTTTAAGTATTTTGTAATATGAGTATGGCGGCCCCTGGATCCGACATTTTTTAACAACTCGGATAAGCGCCTTCTAAATAAAATCGTCCATTCAAGTAAAACTATGCAAGGAATTGGAAATAAATATGAATTTGATAAATACCAGCTATTTCCCTTTATTATAGGTACACAAACATGGAGTCTATCAAGGAATGTCTTCAGGCTATACAAATATTGTTTCCGATCGACGAGCGAGAGCCTGAAGCTCTGAGACGAGACGCGCCGGGTAACGAACTGAATGTCAGAAACAAATAAAACCTGGCGAATATTTGCGACGGGAAAAATGCTTAAGAAAAATATAGGCACACGAAGGTTAGGTATCGTAAGTAATGCTGGAAACTGTTTGTAACGTTTTCGATTTTGTCCGAGTAAGGATTTGAGCGTTTGGGCAGAGCCGCGAGCGTAAACTTGTATGTATATGTATACCTTTGCTATATAGGTTAGATACTTATACGTACGTAGGCATATGTGTAGGAATAACAATATGATGGCGCTATGAACACTCCCCACTCTCTCATTATGAACTTTGAACTCGATAAGTTCTGGCGTACGTCTACCTGTTTATCGTCGTGATGAGGAAACTTTCTTCGCTCTGTTCATTGCTCGCCAAAATATATTTATCTTATTAATTGCGTTGTTATTCGACCTTCGCTAACTCGGTAGTTACTTCTAAATAATATTAACCAGAAAGACACGTCTCTTCTTATTGTAATCTTAGCTGGAAATACTATATTGGTATAATGCGACATAAAAATTCTGAAAACAGTTAAAACATTAAACTAAAATTTTATCTACTGATGTGAGGAAGAGATAAGATGATAGTACTTAACAAAATCTTAGTTATTGTTATTCTGTTCAACTATTTAGATGTTCATCTAATTGTTGTAACATTAGCATTAAAATTTTACCAAGTACGTAACAACAAGCAGGGAATAAAGCTTTGCGAATGCTTCACAAGTGTTGTTTTACGAGCTGGCTCGCGCGGACCTCGGAGGGTGTTTTACTGTCGGTGGGAGCAGCCGGCGCGCTGCGGAGGCTGCCCGCTGGCCGGCGCCGCCCGTCCCCAACCGGACAGAGGGCACTCGACACTTCATAAACCACGTAAAATGTGGTTAATAACTGTGACATGTGTTCTAAGGGGAAGGTGATGATATTACGTGTTTAGTATTTGTTGATTTCAAGATTTTTAACGACTGATAAATAAAGACATTACGATATATGTATGATAGATGATAAGAACTTATTGATAATATGGAAAATACTTATAAAGTTGGCCAACTCATCTGAATTTAATAAACAAAAGATCAGATCGAACAGGACAAAGATATAATTTCCACATCTCTAGATTATTGTACACTTTTAAAACACAAAGACAACATCAAATACTAAGTTCCCGCGGCCAGATTTATTCTGAAACATTCAGAAACCAATACAGTAAGTACTAACCTATAAATATTTGAGTGCCGATAAATGTCAGATGTCGTGCTCCCTGGAACTGGAATCGAGCTATCTATTGAATTTATGTCCGCCGAGTTCCCAAGCCTCTCAGACATAAGTTATCTAGCCATATTTGTTGCTACACAAATAGAAAGCAGTTTTATCGGCAATCGTTTAACCAACACATCCCTGGGCCGGGAGCCCTGTCCTATGTAAATGCGGGCGCATGCGGACCGACCGCGCCTAACATCGTGCTCGTGACGTTTGACAGACGTGTGCAAAAGCTTCAGCATTTTTTGTACCTTCTGTATGCATATTCCACAACACAAAACAAGGGTAAAACTTTTGTATTGTTATTTGAATTACTACGTTTATAATTAAATGCTAAAGCAGATATGAGCACAAATCGTACGTGAAAACTGTACAAATTTGTTTAAAATTACATCTCATATGTAATTAATTAATGACTTACAGAGTCGGGTGTTCGGGACACGATGAGACATTAATTGCTCAAAAGTTTTAAGCTTACTTAACAGAGATGCGCTTTGTATTCGTTATCAATAAGGTACTGCAGAACTTGACTGTCTTATTTCTCTTCGTATTATCAATTATTGATAAAAGTGAGCCTTCTGCACAAGCGTGGCGTGCGTCACGTGACGTCAAGAATGTTGACAACTGCCTCACAAATGGTTATGTCTTACAAATAACACTTACTCCGGCTATAAAACATATCTAGCGAGCCCCTCGGGCATGGCGTGCAGATAAACTAGATTGACAACTTGTTTTGATGGCATCGGCGGAGTCGGAAGGGCCCGCTGTCGTGCGTTAGTAGACCGAACAATAACATAAACCTTGTATACTGCAGCGGTACTATCGAACTATGTTGTTGTAGGCTTTCTTTTATACGTAAACAGAATGATAGGTCATAAGTCTCTGGATACATACATCGTTAACATTGGGCAGTGTCCTTGTGTCTAGAAGTCGCGAGGTCAATCCCTATCGGATCATTATTTGCGTGACCTTTGAGAATTAAGATTAAAGTGACCTAAAGGGCAGGACCAAAATAACTATTGTAGGGCAAGAGCTCTCATAAAAAGGTCTCATATAAAGGGATCCTTATGTATGTAATCATAGAGAACGAACTATTATACAGACGATATCGTTTAAAAATAAAAAATAATCTGCTATTGTTTTCTATAAAGTAGGTATTTGCAGTAAAACTGTAGTGGTGAGTAGCGAGGAGTGAGTGGGCAATCTGGGCATCATTACCTTTTGTTTCGTTATCGCTAATCGCGGAACATTTGTGCCGGTAGCTGCATACACAGGTAATGGCGGGTCCGGGCTAGTTAACGACCTAGGATCGATGGATAGGTAAGCTGGGCCCGTCTTGCATTGGTGATCAAATAAATACTTATCTACAAAAATATTATTTAAATGTTATTGTTTCTGAAAACTCGCACATACCACTCAAAATTACTAATTTTAGCCACAGTCAACATAAGTCAGAAAAATTGGTAGTTTATGTATTAAATAAACCTTAAAATATTATTATTAGCTAAAAGCACACTCCTATCTTATGAATAAGTTTTAAATTACGCAGTTCCACCCCAAAGTATGTATTCTAGTATGTATACCTGTACAACTACCTTACATAATAATCATTTTAAAATCTCATTTACATTAACGTGTTCAACTTAATAAAACGGTTATCTCGAACAAACAAATCGTCAAACGTTTACGACACAGTAAAGAGGTTCTATACAGTAAGTTGTATCTGAGGGGTACAGCTCAAGTGTAACCCCCTTTAATTAAATCAATAGCGCAAGCATCCACAAACAAACAACGGTTTAGTTAAACTAACAGTCGTCTAGATACGAGATCTACATAGTACACAATGACATGTACTATCATACTGTGAGCTTGATAGTTGCGCATCGATCAAACTTATGTTGGGCAAGACGGCTTTTGTACCGGGAAAATTTATTCCCGGGGAGAAGTAAACGTCCGAAATACTCTGCCGTCATACCCAGGGCGGCGAAAATTTGTGAGGATTTACCCAGATAAAAAGGCAGCTATTGTGTTGTATATAACAGTAGTACAGGCTAGTAAAAAAAATAGACAAAAAACGAATAAGTGCGAGTCCGACTCACGCACTGAGGATTCCGCACTGATTTTAATAATCATCACGGTTAATTTTCCAAAAACAAACTTAACTTTGCAGTTGAAAAGCTTCCTCTTACACCAATATATGACATGTTTAAATTTCCAACGGCAAATATACAGAAATTTCTTGTTACTTCATTTTAAATACCACAGACTTCTTACTTATAGGTTTTTCTGTAATGTAATGATAAAAAACTATTTTATAAATATTCTTAAGGCATTTCTTAGTTTGTCATATTCGTAATGAATTACAATGCATTGCAGGCGACGCACCAACACGACACGCAGATGACGTTGCACGGCAGTTTAAGTTTAGTCGGTAAGACCCCGATGTTCAGGAGAATACGGCACCATAAAAAAATAAAAAGGGCCATTAGCCCAGTCAAATTAGCCATAAAAATGGCCTTAGCCTACAATAATTCCGATAGAGCTGAAAATTGGTGGAGGTCTTAAGTTCGCTATTAGAAATGAAATGCCAAAAGTCCCCATCGATATCGCGTGTACAAAAAAAGTTATTCGAGGTCAAAGGTCATGAAAATCGGTTTTTTGCTTTTTTCTCGGAAACGGTAAGTATTATCGTAAAAATAGGTTATATAAAGTTGTAAGTCATTAAATTTCCTATAATTAATGTACTTAATTTTTTTTCTCTACGAAGTACCAGTTTCGAGATATTGCGGTTTTAAACATTGATTGATACTCATACGCGCGCTCATGCGGCTTATACGGGTCATCGACCATTTACTATAAGTAAAAATGCGACAGTATCTATGTTGTAAGCAAATTAAACAATAAAATGTTATTAAATATAATATTTATATAAATAATATCTATAAAAATAATATTTTTAATATAATTTAATATAATATTTATAATAAAATAAAATTTTACACTTATAAAATGTATAAAACAATATCGCGCAGTATTTATAGCATTCATAACATTTACTTATTAAATATTATAAATGTTATAAATATGTGCACGTATATGTATATGTATACGTATACGTCATGAAGAATAGAGAGACGTCTCTATTCTTCATGGTATACGTATACGTCATAAATATGTATACGTATAAATATATATATATTCTGAGATTCTAAAATCTAAACATCTAAAGGAATGTATAGTCAGTCCCCAATTTTGTTCCCCTCTCTATAACCTTGAGCAACATCTGTTTGTCTACTCCATTGTTGTAGAGGCGACACCATAGTTTAGGTATATGTACATATACCTAAACTTCTTCCGATAGACGTACATAACAGAGCTACTTTTAGTAAAGACCATTTTTTCACAGTGAACAGACGTGCTTATTGATGTTATTTTTAATTTCAATTTGTAATCGTTAATAATTTTGAAGAAATGTCGAAATTTTGCTTTATTTGTAGTAAACCTTTGACTGAAAGTAAAACTGTTGTTGTTGATCGTGGAATACAATCACTGATTGATTCGAGTGCTGAAAGAAATGATGGGTTTGTAGATTACCTAAAAGATATGCAATCTGTGTCAGTCCACGTGCTGTATCGTAAAAACTACACACGCAAGAGTAGTATTACTGCAACTAAAAGACAGCATAAGATGGGAGAACCCAGTACATCTGGTAATAACCCACCTCATACTAGAGCACGAATAAGTGAGTCGGTTTTTCTTTTAAAAACAATGGGCCTGTTTCCTATTTTTTTTTTAATGTCCGTCTTGTAGATTAATGAATTTTATTGGACACGTATTTTTTCTTTTTTCCTGCAAACAAAAAATGATCAAAATACAGAGAACTAAAGTTACGCGTGACGTCACTCCTCGCTACGATTTTTAGCGAGGCGTAGCGTCATAAGCCCCCACTCCGAAACTTTAAAGCGGTGTATCTTTGTATTTTTTTTTTGTTTTGATAAAAGAAAAAATACGTGTCTAATATTTTTTTATTATCTAACTGACGGACTAAATAGATTTTAACTTTTCATACCCAGGAAACATCCCTATTGTTTATGTATAACGTGTGCATATTATTATTGTATTTTGAATGCTATATTAATAAATATTATATTAAATTATATTAAAAATATTATTTTTATAGATATTATTTATATAAATATTATATTTAATAACATTTTATTGTTTAATTTGCTTACAACATAGATACTGTCGCATTTTTACTTATAGTAAATGGTCGATGACCCGTATAAGCCGCATGAGCGCGCGTATGAGTATCAATCAATGTTTAAAACCGCAATATCTCGAAACTGGTACTTCGTAGAGAAAAAAATTTAAGTACATTAATTATAGGAAATTTAATGACTTACAACTTTATATAACCTATTTTTACGATAATACTTACCGTTTCCGAGAAAAAAGCAAAAAACCGATTTTCATGACCTTTGACCTCGAATAACTTTTTTTGTACACGCGATATCGATGGGGACTTTTGGCATTTCATTTCTAATAGCGAACTTAAGACCTCCACCAATTTTCAGCTCTATCGGAATTATTGTAGGCTCAAATGCTAATTTGACTGGGCTACATGTAGTTTCGGAGATAAGAGGGGGCGAAATTGATGACTTATACATTTGCTTATTTTTTTATTTGTTTTGACAGATGGACGGACAGACACACGAGTGAATCTCTAAGACGTCCGTTCCTTTGCGGTATGGAACACTAAAAAAATTATACAAAGGCTACTTTTTGCCGCGACAACCAATACCCATGCGGGCGGAGCTTCGGGCAACAGCTAGTTACAAATAAGGACGAATAAGCAAAAATACACTAAACTAAATTTAATAAAATCTGCGACGAATACGCTAAGTTCCTGCCAAAATAACTATAAGCTATAAGGAAATAAAAATAAAATAATTCGAGTCAAGGAATTGGAAGAGGAATGCGAACGTTATTGTGTAAGATCCCGCGAGCCCCACAAACGCTTTCATCTAAAATCAAGAAGGCGTAACTAGTGAATTGCTGAACGATTATATTACAGTGCCTGATCTGTAATTAAGTTCTGAAGAGGAAAAGTGGGTAGTATTTTCTCTATACAAACGCTCTCGCCTGTTATCTCGCAGGTTTATGAATTTAACGACAAAAACTAGCGATGTAAACTGGCATTATGCCCATATGTTTTCCTTTTTGATGAGACGTTTTATTTAAAAACACGGGATCCCTCCAAAAATGCTCTAAATTGGCTATTTCGATCGCTGTTCACAGAGGCGTAGATGTCAAATTTGTACACTAGTACTAGTGACAAATTTGTTATCTATTGACGTAAAAAGAAATATAAAGGTCATAGTCTTTTCATTCTGTACTTAAATTTCATAAGTCTTTCCAACCGCATTTCCTCTTAATGTTATTTAGCATTTAAAGTGACCTAATGATAGATGTATACCTATATAGTAAATATTTATCTAGCGATCACCATGACGAAGATGGTGATATATTTAACTAATTTTATAACATCTTCATCATTCAAATGTGTCAGGGTGAATTGCAATCCATTTCCACTAACTAACCAAACATGTAGAATACATATATATTGAAACCAATGATAAGCCTATATGTAAAGTCAAACTGGTACCTTTTGTTAAAGTTGTCAATGCTCAGTCAAACACCAATTGACAAGTATTTAATCCCCCATTATAACTAAGACCAATTAAACTACAATTGCTTACACAAGTCGATGCCACTCGAAACTGACACCAAGTGAACCGCACTCGTGTACCCCGCGCCCTCCCCCCTCGGTGGCAACCCCATCAAGTTATGTGGGTAACAAGTAACAAACAGCGCGATAAATCTCGCTTATTGCAGAACACATGAGAGACAACCCTGGACGAAAATATGTTTTTATTGCCATCCCCAGCCCCCAGCCTGGCGAGCAACAAAAGCGAACAAAAAATAATCTCACATCCTACGACCACGTTACATGCACATGCAGAAGGAACACTTGAATCGCACATTTCATAAAATCGGCTTCGCACCAACCACCTAAACCGCATCATTTATTAGATTTTCTGAGATAAGGTTCCATATTACAAACATTGACGATGTTATAGAACTATAAATAAGGCTTTGTTTTATTTTGGAACTCATGAAACCTGGGTTTATCGAGATATATTCTTTATTAATGCTGTTGTACTTCTGTAGCTGTAGTCAAGTGCCTGTTTGTTTCCATGGTTTGCATGGAATCATATTACATCACAGCATCCACAATGTTAGGAGCCGCAGTTAATTTTGTTTCTTTTTTAACTCAAATTGTCTGCACGCGGGCACACGCGGTACCGTGTTGCCTTGTAATCTAGGTTCCCAGGAAATGGAGTTAGGTTTTTGATAAAATCTGTTTTGTTGTTAGTGTCGGGATACTGTTCCATTGTTTTTATATGAAGTTACTTTTGTTTGACAGTAACCTGCGGCCTCAGCATTGTACGGAGTGAATTGGTGAAACATGGTTTTATATAATCCGTTTATTTTTAACGAGATAGACAGATCGTAATATAACGTTTTGACAGCTACAGCGCGATCGAAAAATCTTATGTACTAGTAATAGTCAGGCTCGAATTTGCTTATTTTATTAGTCATATTAATGCCACTATAGGAACCCTCATCAAAGTCAATGCGTAGTTATAATAAGACAACCCGAATGATGAAAATGATAACAGCAAGCTAAATGTAAATATAAATTTTCAAGACAAATGGAGTCAATAAATTGAGTTGTATAGGAATAGTATGATTAAGTAGTATGTGTCCAAAGTTTCGTACATTCACATAAAAATGTTTGGTCCAACCCTAGGCAAACATTTGCGTTCCCCGTAGGGCCAGCTCCCAACACACAATATTCCTTTCCCTACAAGGTCACATCCAGACGTGGAGTGGCATAAACAAGCATATTTTATTTACCATGACAGTTCAAGGTTGTCTCTCAAGGACGCGTGTATTGTGCCAGGAGCCCACTGATTGAGAGGCATTTCATGGTACTTTCCATCTATTGAATACATAAGAAAAGCTGCAAACTCTTGGTTGTTTATGCTAATTGTTAAGATGGTAGTTCTTTAAAGAAGCAGATACTGGTTAGTTGATGGCTAAATACCAGGTAGGAAAATAATGTAAATACATAAAAATAAATCATTTATTTCTACCCATCTGCGACCCATAGATATTATACACCTTACAAACTAATCCTTAATAATATAAACGCGAAAGTTTTGTATGGATGTATGTATGAGTGGATGTTTGTTACTCTTTGATGTGTGTTTAGACTACTCGACCATGCGGTCGTAAAAAATATACATGTATGTATGTAAACTGGCATAAGGATTATGTCAGTTTACATAATTATATGTATCATTTTGAAAAGGGTGTAACTGTAGGTAATTATTTATCACCACCACTCAATTCAGTTAGTATTTAAATCAAAAATAGATGAACTTCAAATATACGCTCCGCATGCGTTAATGCGTAACAAATAATTAAAATAATAAGTATTGGGTGGCATCATCTCTCGGATTTCTGAATTAACACATTGTTAATCAGAGTCGGTGAAGGCCAAACGCAAGGTTGGTTCACTAGATGTAGCATACGTCGCCCTAAAGACGTAACAAAATAGAAGGCATAATTTAAACTTCCAGGCAGTGATCTCGGTAGCTTAGTTGGTCAAGCGACTGGCGGGTCATGCCAGTGGTCGCAGGTTCGAGTCCTGCCTGAGGTTTAAGTTTTTCTGTGTGCCTTCGCAACTTCCAAATTCCGAAAGTTTTTGTAAATGGTAGTGTCACGCTAGCGTAGCGCCGATCTATCATTACCGACGGGGCTATTGTTGTCAATAAGCCTGATATAGTGGTGATAGATCGATTACCGCACAAAGCTGATCCATATCACCGCTCCACTTACGACGGTCTTATAAAACTATTGGCTTAGCCCGCGAACCCTCCTGGTACATGTCGATGATTGTAGGAAAAATGACTCGGTACACCGGCATTTAGAGTTAGTAGCTTAGGAGGTTCCTATTTTTGTAACCGAGTCATAATCTTTTAAAAGTTCGAAGCTGAACATTTCGTTCTGTTAGGAACATTATCAAAATCTGCAAGTTTGTATAAAGGTTTATTTAATTCCATATTAATTGGGTAAGGCCACGGAAAATCTCCACGGTATGGCCTATAGATAATAAAGTATCCGATATCTTAATTAACTTCAATAGTAACCGCAGAACAAATTCTGCATTAAGCGTCGTGCTGTCAAAGGAAAGTATTAAGGTATAATCTATAAACGTAAACTAGTAAGGTCACACGACTCAGTAATGGTTATTTATAAGGGAATCCAATAAGAAATAAACCTATATCATGCCTTAGCATAGAACAGGGCCGCCGGGACCTCCGGGCCGGAGCCGGTGCCGGGCTCCAGATTAAACCGTACCTGACTTTTTTATGACGGTTCAAACGATCACACTCGATGTATTTTGTAAAATTCCCGCTGTACCGACCTTTACGCTGAAAGAAACTGTTTAACGTGTTGAGAAAGCTATGCATTATCAAAGGCGGCCCTGTGAATGTAGATCGAGGGAAAAAGAATTGAGTTTAATATAGAAAAACCCAATAATAGGGTATTTTATTCGAATGAGCTACGCCGACTTAAGGGTGAAAAGGGTATAAAACCCTATGTACCTACTATTTGGAAATGTTAAATTATAACAATGAACTATTTTCATTCAATAAAATTTGGGGCTGGAAGAGGGACAAGAAAACCTTTAATTAATTCGTTTGTAGGAAACCCGACCGAACTGCCTATATGTTTTATGTATACCATACATACATAAAACATTTAGACATTTTATGTCATAGAATACAAACCACTGCTAAAAATCCGATAATTTTACCGATTCTATTTTTTTCAAAACTTCGTCGATAAAAGAGTATTGTCGATCCATATTCAAGGTTATTATATATATTAGTTATTATGTGCATTTGAAATTATATTACTAAGTGTACCTACATATATATTACTAGTTGTACCTGCGACCACTGTGGACGAATTTTTTGATGCCATATACAATATGGCAAAAAAATCGTCCACAACACTGTCCACTGTGAGTGTTCCCAAAAGGCTGGCGGCATTGCCACGTTGTATGGCAATGCTTATCCTCTGTCCAAGGTAAAAGCCAGCCCTTGGGTCGCGCGAAATGTCAACAAGACCTTTGGCTAGATCTTTAAAAAACATGTGCGCACGCAGACCCCGCGGACCAAGGGTCTCAACCCCAAACGGCTCGAATATACATATAACTTCCAACGAGGTTGTTCCATTACCGCCGTTTAAGGTACTCAGCATCCGCAGCAGCGGCACAAGCACAGCACGACGAACTAGGAAGATGGGATGACTTCCACGGGAACAAAGACATGCCGTCCGGTCTCTTGCCATCGTCGCGTGCCAGGCCATTGGGTTCGAGTACAGCCGGAACGCCGACGGCAACAAGAGCTCGTCGGATGATGTCGTTAATATTCACATGCCACGTCATGCGCCCGAGCTACGGCTACATGAAAGGCCGTGGTGTCTGAAGCTGTGGACAACTTCGCCGCAGTGGCAGCGATGTGGAGAGCAAAATGAAGCACCTAGGCGTAGTGCAACAGCGCGGAAGAAAGTAGTGTCGTCGAACAAGGTGACTATGTTCGACGACGGCAGTGCATGAAGCCAGAGGCCCGATTTGGCGACGAAGGCGCGCACACTCTGTAAAGATCGGGGAAGATGGGAAGTCAGGGAGATTTGAAAATGGGCAAGCGAGTCTCCAGGCATCCACAGACTCGGTGAAGCACGGCTCATTAAAATCAATCAGTGAGGAACCGAGTACATTCCTGATTAATTTATCAGTGCCGTGGACTGAGGATATAAAAGTCGGTAAACTGATACTGGTAATTTTGCGGACTCCGAGCTCGCCCATACGGATGGGAAGAGTGGGTTAAGCCCAAGCTCGGTATTTCCAAGGCCACATTTAAAATTAAGATGAGTGTATTTTTTAGAATTTTGACAATATTTTCCAAAAGTAAAGGGTGCATAAATGCGAAGCGTGAAGAAAATAAATCAAATTAGGACCGAAACAGCAATACCGAATTAGGGCGATGGCCGAATGCATGTTAACTTGTAACAATCTTTATATCTATCTAATCGATATATTCAAAATTAAATCCTAGTTATGAATAACGTACCTATTTATAAGGATTAATACGAGTATCATGTTTAGAAACACCTACGCAATTATGGCATTATTTTAGATCAAAGTTGATTACCGTAATATAGGTAATAGTGAGTCAACCTTAAAAGATAGACATATGCTGTCGCTAAGCATATGTCTATATTTTATGCTTGTTATACTTTTTTATACTTTTAAAGACAAACAATTTCGTCGAACATGATTTTTGCGTAACTTTCATCGCTTGCACAGCACACGTAACGGAAGCTCCCAAAGGGAATAATATTATACCCGTTTTTGCAACATTTTTCATTGATACTCCGCTCCTATTGAACGTAGCGTGATGTTATATAGCCTACCTCAATAAGTGGTATATCCAACAAATCATTTGTTTTCAATTCGAATCAGTAGTTCCTGAGATTAGCGCGTTCTAACAAACAAACTCTTCAGCTTTATAACAATAGTATAGATCAGTAATAATTTGTTTCATCCGTTAATCTATACTAATCTATACTAATATTATAAAGCTGAAGAGTTTGTTTGTTTGTTTGTTTATTTGTTTGTTTGAACGCGCTAATCTCAGGAACTACTGGTTCGAATTGAAAAATTCTTTTTGTATTGGATAGTCCGTTTATTGAGGAAGGCTATAGGCTATATAACATCACGCTACGACCAATAGGAGCGGAGCATAAATGAAAAATGTTGCATAAATGAAAAACCGTTAAAATTAAAACACGCGAACAAAGTCGCGGGGGACAGCTAGTTAGGAATAATTTGAGTATAAACGTAGTGAAATGATTTGTTAGCCGTATATTTAAACAAATATTTTACGGTAGCTGTGAGTTATTTTTATGCTAGGTACATAATTTGTTTGAATACATTTTTTGTTATAAAGGATAGCTCCGACATATGAAATGCTTTTGACATTAGATTTCTGAACAACCCTTGATATTTGAACTAAAAAACATTCCATTTCCGAATCTATTACTAAAATTGTCTTCAGATATCCTTTGACATTGCCCCACGTTTCAATTGAGTCGGCTGTAAAAAATACAATTTCGCGAATTGTACACAATCTAAGATTTTATTGTTCGGCCGTGTAATCGTTTTGCAATACAGTTGCCTAAACCATAATATTTTAAGAATTCTGGAAACATACTAAGTAGGTTTCGTGCACCAAAACCTCACTTTTAAGATCGTGTTATTATCAGTTATTATCAATTATTGGTATTGTTTGATTTGTAAGACATTACCTTTTCGAGTTCCCTCTCGATTTGCAGGGCTCGCTGCAGGATAGGTCCCCTCACGGCATACTCGATGTTCAGCAGGTTCTGGTTGATGTTGGTGGCCGTAAGGCTGGCTTCCAGCTTCATGTTGTATGCTCCTTGTGATATAGTGAGTCATGCACGCATGCGCAGAGCCCGCGTCGTCGAACTGCACTGGTCTCGCGCACTGCGGGTTGTCGTTTACTATCGGTATTTAAACGTACCCCCGCGCAATGTGGGTAAAGGTTTACACACATTGCGCTAATGCTAATTTTCTGGTTTTACTACGAATCTTTTAGTAAATTAATTATGTACTTATTATTTCTCATAGGACATTTATTAACCGAGGTACAATTCTTTTCAACAAAGAAGGTTCTCATTCATACCCGACTGTACTGTACCTATGGTTTAAATTGGTCAATATTCATAGCCAGCTTATATGTAAGCTACTAAAGAGGCGTTTTTCACTAGCCTTAGGTTTGTTAGGATTAATCCAATGTAATGTAAGATTTATAAAAGACGGTACAGTAGTATCAAGATATGGTCGAATGGAGGGAAAACATATAAGACCCTAACTACACCAACCAATCACTAGAATGAAGTCGGAGATGTTTTATTCACACTATTTTATTTTAGAAGCGTTTTCTTATACAGGTCTGAATATTTCATTTGTTTACTTATAATCTATTCAAAAGTATTCCTTTTGAGTAGCTTAGTAAAATTTGTTTGAGAAGTGGAAGTAGAGACATTTTATTATTAGTTTCTTTGAAATTCAACCACATCCACATTTAATAGGCACCAAATGGATCTGTATAGAAAATGTGACTTTAAGGCGCTACTCAAATAATTATTTCATTTGCGAGTAGGCGGAGTCTAGCG
Organism: Diachrysia chrysitis; assembly: GCA_932294365.1. Classification (NCBI taxonomy): domain Eukaryota; kingdom Metazoa; phylum Arthropoda; class Insecta; order Lepidoptera; family Noctuidae; genus Diachrysia; species Diachrysia chrysitis. The sequence goes on along the minus strand of OW028653.1, from coordinate 13,140,105 downwards.
GAGTGGAGAGCCAATCCGAAAATGCAAGACAGTGATAATACTAACGGCTTGCTTACGGGACGGAAAAAGCTAAACATATGTCAAAGCCGCGAAAGATTGTCTTAGAAATAAAAACGTTAGCAAAAAATGGTAAATTGAAATCTATCGGATGGAATAAGAAATAAATCGACATTTATTTAGATAATATGGTTATGCATCAAATAGTGTGAATAAAACATAATTAAGTTAAATAGTTTAGTGCATAGAGCAAAAAATGTGTAAATAAGGAGCTGATTTCAAAAAATAAAAGTATCGAGGAAAGTTTCTTTAATCGTGTAACTTATCACTATTAATTTGTATTATATTCTCTTCTATCTAGAAAACAATTTTCTACACGGCACTATCATAACTATGTTAGTGCCGGATAGAAAATTAGGTGTCGCTGGTGGCAGTGATTTTTATCTTGTGGACCATAGGTCGAATTGAAAATTTTTAACGTGACACGATTCGCACCGGGCTCCAGCTAGTACAAAATAAAACACAGTTGAAACCCGACAAGCTTAAAGCAATTGACACAAATGTAACGATTTTAATGATGTTCAACATTCATTCACTCAACCATTCTTGTAAAGCTTTCGTAAAACTCGAATGCGAACAGTTGTATAATAAATTAACAAGGTATTAAAATATAATGTAGGCACCCCTACATTATATTTTAATATCTATTTAAATTTAAATTCCGGTTCCTTCATTCTATAATAAGCCATTGCCCAGCAGTGGGACAATTACAGGCTAATATTAGTATTGTAACACCCTGTGTATAAAAAATAGACTCGATTACGTGAGAAGACCAATTAGGTCTAATAGCTTTCTTTCCATATTTTGGACTAAAAGCTTCTATTAGTTTTACATAATAGTGTATAAATTCCAGGCAAACACAGGGGGTTACAAGCGAGTTCGCTGCTTTATTATCAACCGTGTTTGTCAGGCGTACTTTTGTACGAGGTGAACATACAAATACGATCTATCGCACATACCGGAGCAGACCCGGACGGCGATAAAATACTCCAATATGACGGCAGATCCTATCTCATCCTTCCTTCCCCGCTTTTTCATAAAATGAGGGAAATGGCTCACCGGCGTGAGTAATTACATAATCTGGAGCAATTTTCGACAGGATTTCACGGCGCTATGTCAGGTATCGATCTGTGGTGGGAATGAAGACCGTCTCATTAGTATTGAGGGCGACGAGTCCCAAGTTATATCTGGAGACGAACAAAGTCTTATAATGTATCCTTGTCATACCCGGAAGTTGGACTTGTGCCAAGTGAGTGGCGATAGGATCATCCCTACCCCATGTATATAAACATTATAGCTTACGTCATCAGTAAACTGTGGCCATTCCGACCCCCGGAGTCTTTAGTTGTGGGCATAATGTTTTCGCAAAATAAGCACACGCCTCCGCAGAAATAGTGTAGCTGTTATAAATGCTCGTGAGATATTATTGCATTTTTCTATCTCATTTAGGCGCTGGGCAGGCAGCGGCTCGCCGCGTTATCCCGGGCCATCAATCTCGGCGACGCGCGGTGCTTCAGCCACTCTATCAACGCGGCTTTCGGAACGCCGGCGCCGCGCCATTTTCCACCGAGTACGATTTAAAATAAAATCTTGTTGGTTTAGTGGTAAGTGAGGTCATTCTTTACACCGCAAATGCTACCGCAGTCGTGAGACTAGCCTAATAAATATAGTTTAAAAAGGTAGGTACATTGTTAGTTACTTGAAACAAATATGAATTTGTGATCTTTCTAGGTGGTTTCTAACAAATAGTTCTCAAGTGCCACAGTGTATACAGAGCATTAGCGTGCCGAAGCGTGGTGGTCGTTTGTTATCAGCGCGTCTCGCGTGAGGTGATTCCCTAGAGATTGTTTACTTACACATGTTTCAACAAGACATGCCTCACTCGATACATTATAATATGATACTTACGATAAACTTTAACCGACGGGAACTCGGACTTCCCCATACAGGCTATAAATTTGTAATTTGAATTAGGTACATAAGGTTTTCTTCAAGATTTTAGTAGGCACCTACTTAACAGCATTGTTTCACTAAAATGGGTAATTAACTTTCTCTTGTTATCTATGGTACGACAAGAAACTAAGTTTTTCGTCTCTTGTTTGGAATAAAGAATATCTCAGTTGATTTCATTTATAAGCTGCACTATTAAAATTGGGAACTATTTTATTGATATTTCAAAAGACACAAACCAGATGCACTCTCCTAGTTATTTTATTAACGCTCAGGAAGCGAGGACCGCTCCGGACTCCGGACGCTCAAGAAGAGGCAGTACAACTAAGTTCCCAATAGCTTAAATTAGCTTACTACAGAAAAAAATTACTCTATCAAACCACGAAAGAGATGGCGGGACGAACTGGATACTGTCCTTGGGAATTGGCACGAAGAAGCGAGGGACCAGGATCGCTGGAAAGAATGCAGAGAGGCCTTTGCCCAGCAGTGGGACAGAACAGGCTAGTAATAATAATTGCTGTTTATTACGTAATATCATAAAATAAATAGAATATAATTATCTATTTATTAAAATACATTGTAAAATGTTTAATTAGCAGAAGTCATGCGTAGCACGTTACAACCTATTACCTACTTACTGCCGCACTCAGAGACGTTAATGACTACTTAAGGAATTTATTACCTACACATTAGCAAATTAAGAAATCCAACTCTCAAATGGCTTACCTAAATCGATTTAAGGGATTCGTAAGTATTGATTTAAATAAACCAACTCTGAAAAGTTTGAGAGTTTTCTTTCTTAAATCGCTAACAAGGAATCCCTTATGTAACCATTACCTAACTCTAGTCTCCGAGTGTGGCAGTAATGGTGTAAAACAAATATACATTTTAATGTATGTTGCAACTAGAAGACATAATATGTAACAATTGCCTAGATTATTATATTTTCCTGTACAAATGATATTATCCTGGAAGATTATATGAACATAAATAAGACGGCAATAAGCGGCGGCCATGCTAGTACTACTTATAAATGTGCTTTGTTGGTACACAATATTACGGCGATATTCTGTCAAATCGTAAAATATAATTAATAACATTAATAATTCTCCTTCTTCTAAATATAATAATTATATAAATTCTCCTAATTCGTGTTTATGCAATTTGCCGTCTGATTGTGAGTTCTAAGAAGCCCGGGCAACCTTTATACAGCGACATTACGGAAACACGTCTCTTATTTAAAATATGTGGGTGTAGAAATATTATTAAGGTTTTTTTTTCTTAGTTTTTACCTAGCTGTTTTTAATGCATGATACCTATAGAAAACTAGAGGAGTCTGTAGAAATAGTACCAGGACAGTATCGGCTGTCTGTAGCTGCAGGTTTCTAAACAAACTGAGCGCTGTTCAAATCGAATTCGCTCGCGTTCCCGAGGGCTTCCCTTGTATTGTAGATACTTATTCTTGCCTTACTCGGCGCGTGCCGGGGCGCGGGGGCGCGGGGGCGCACCGCTATCAAAGTTCGATTGTCGCTGCAATGTTATGATCCTAAACATTGCCTCATGTTACAAGGTTACCTAGATATTTGTTTAATTTCCTATTAAATTCGTTTGTAATAATTTCTTCTAAATCTAATTTTATAAAATTTCGAACATTTTTCCTACTATAGGTCATGCCATGTCGTATGCCAATACCTACTATAAATTAGGTACATTAATATATGCACAAAAGTTATTTGTCTAGCTTTTCAGTTTACTTTTACTAATTTCCTTAAAATATAATTTAAGAAAGTCGAGTTTGAAGGTATAGGTATGTATCCTACAAACTAAACTTTTTTCACATTTTAGTGGCGCTGTTTTTACTCAGACTTCAAAAAAGAAGGAGATTATCAATATTTGTCAATTTTTTTATTAAATCAACGTCTATGTACCTAATAAGGTTAATTAAAGTAAATAACAAATTAATTGAGAGTTAGTCTCAAAACTAAACCAAAATGACACAAAACTTTACTAACTGTTAAGTGCAATGCATTAAATTCATGGGAGGATCCGTGTAAGGTTTGCTATCGATTAGGTCAACTCGTTAGCTAGAAAAAAATAAAATCTTGGCTCGAGCACAAAAAGCTCTGAAGCAGGCAATGAGGGCAGGGCACACCAGCAGGGTTAGTTTGAGACTAGTAGTGCTCTCTACATGTGACTTATCTGTACTTATGTAAAGAAACATGTAGCCAGTCCTTTAGTTAAGAATTAGCTATAGGTCTCACGAGTTCTTTACATCATCGATAGATGGCGTTGATTGCAATTTAAATAGAGGATTGATTCAGATATTGGGCATTTTATGCTACTGTGCTATTCCATAAATACTATAGAAGGCGTTATAATCCTGACAGTAGAGACACCGTGCGAGTAAAAAAGAAACTTTTCAGACCCATTGGTTGCCACTGTCAAGTCTGTAAATGTGATTTTACAATGATTAAAATTATAAAATATGGTTTTCTACCAATAAACAATGATCGGCAGCGTGGTCAAAATATATCAAAAGGCCAAAAGCTATTCAAGTCAGGACATGTTTTCGATGTCACAGAAACAGTTGGCCAAAAACAAGAAACAATATTAACTGGCATAATTGTTGCTCAGACAAAAATTTCTAATGTTTATGATGTTAAGATAACAGTAAGTACCTTTTTTTTAAATTAATTGTTATTACAATATCTTTAGACAACCATTATTTCTATTTTTAATTTTTATCTCTGTCTTTTCAGCTTGATTGCAATAGAAATATCATAAGTGCAATTTGTAAATGCAAGGCAGGTCTATCAGGACAATGTAAGCACGTCTGTGCCTTAGTTCATTACGTAAATTCTGCAGAAAGTGCATTTATTCTTATACAAATAAAATCAAATAGTACTTTTTAAATACTTTAATGCGTATTTACGTGTGTTTTACAAATGCATTAATCCATTTAATTCTTTTATCCCTGAGCCATGGCATGTGAGCACTATTAGTAGGGAAAAGAAAAATTTTACACCCTTGGAGTTATTTATGGATGTATTACAGCATCCAGAAATACAACAATACATTTTGATAACTTAAATTAGCAAAATTTAACACGAAAATTCAGATTTTTTTCCTTGGTTAGTCAATAGAATTTTTGATACTTGAGGTAAAAGTTTCGGATACGAGTCACGAGATGGCAGAGCCATCGCTACGCACGGTGCCCGCGTTGACAGAGTAAACTACTGTCTACGCTTATAAGCCTCAGTAAATGCTTATCTTTTTCTTATAAATATAACAATCGTGTTAGTGTTTGTAATCAAAGTTTTTTAATTCTGTTTTTTTTTGTGTTTATTTTGGTAGGTCTGAGAATATGTCGTATTCTATTTTTTATCCCCCTAGGTGATAAGGGTGGCCCGAACAAAACAACTTTTACCGGATCAGCTAGTTATTATATAGGTATCAAACCAGTCAAAATTTATTTTTCAAATCTACAAAAACTACATTTAACTGTTTTTTTTAATAGCCTATATTAGATCCCACTTCTGGGCAAAGGCCTCCCCTTTCCTTTTCCAAACCTCTCTGTCTTATGCGATATCTGGCCACGTACGTCCCGCATATCTGACGAGATCATCACACCACTTTCGCCGCGGTCGACCTCGACGGCGACGTCCGTCTTCCGGCGTCCAGTGGGTGACGATCTTTGCCCATCGGTAAGGCTGCATTCGCGCGACGAGACCAGCCCACTCTCACTCAAGCCTGGCTGTTTTTACTCCGACATCCGTTACTTGAGTAATGGAGCGCAGCGTCGTGTTTCTAACTCGATCTGTTAGTTTAATACCTACTATGCTACGCTCCATCGCTCGTTGACCAATCTTGAGTTTGGACTTCTGCTGTTCAGTAAGTGACCAACTCTGAGCACCGTAGGTTAAGACGGGCAGGACGCACATGTCGATAAGTTTACTTTTCAGCGTTATTGGCAAGCTACCCTTCAAATGTTATTTTAGGGCCCAGAAACTCTTCCATGCATTCTGTAACTCTTCTTCCCACTTTTTTTTCTTGCTGGTTCTTAAAAGAGACAACCTGAGCCAAGTATATGGATGTACTCATCGACATACTTCGATGGATTTATTGTAAGTCCAACCTCAAGACTTATCGTGCTGAGATCTTGGAACATATCTTGAGTTTGCTGTATTTTTTTTTTACTAAAAGCAAATAAAAATACAGCCATAACTCAAAAACCTCCGTCAAAACTTTAATATCTATACTATCTATCTGTGGTTTGAACATTTAAAGCGACACGCCCAGGCTTCGCACGATTAGTACATAATGAAACAACAATAATTATTTTTACTTTATTGGATTTTTAACAATGTGTTAACAACTAATAACAAAATCTCATAATATGCATAACATGTTTTATTCCTAAGCTAACACTTCACTTAGCATTAAAACAAGGCATAAGTTGGTAAGCTGTATGAAACTGTCCTTGACTCATTGCATTAGTAAATTTTAATAACAAATCAATTCATAAATAAAATAAAAACAAGACCACAATTAATTTTTCAAAATAAGTTGTATATTCTTGATCAGTTGTCAAATGGTATATAGTTAATAAAATAGTTAAATAATAAACCTGTATTTGCAAAATGGGTAGGTACAAAGCGCGGAAATGGCAGGCATCAGAGCAGCTCTGCGTTTGGGGGATATAAATGCTGATACATTACAAGATTATAAAACTAGCTTCGAATCCAACAACCCTTGGCCGTGAGGATCATCCTTAATACAGTTTCGAACTAAGCCAAAGTATTTTCGCGCTGAGTATATAATGCAATATAAAAATATGTGTATATTATAAAAACGATCAGTTGAGATATAGATAGAGTAACGTCGACGTTCTGTCGTTTTTCGCAAAACGACGACTTGTACGGGGCAGCCCCAGGTTAGTGTGGAGAAAACAATACCTATTGACATATTGTACACCTCTCTCTTTCTGATTAGCAATATTAAATTCCTTGTAACTAGTTCAATATGAAAGTTACTTATACTCTACATAATTATTCCTTTCTCGAAGTATTGCTAACGTTTTGCCTTTAAAAGGATATTAATGTTACATTTATCATTTCATTTATAGTTTTATTATTAAAAACTTAATTTCAATGAAAGTAAATCTGCTTTACTTTGTAATGTAATAACCATACGGCAGAGCGCTGATGTTTGAAATATAGATATTTTATCTAGTTTCAGACACACGTTTGTGTACCGATATGGTTATTGTATGTATGATTATATTGATGGATATACTATAAAATATTACATACCATTACTTGAAAAAACAAAAGTTATAAATTTGAAAACGACTAGTTCCGTAAATGGCACAGAGGGTGTACGCAGCACTGCTCCGGTTTAGGATTACAAGCAGACTACACACACAGCCGTGTACGATACACGTTACTGTGGGTTGCATGCGACTACGAACAAGTGTGGCATCCTAAACAGGCACGTACTGACAGTTGTCAAATATGAATCATTTGAACCTGCGGGGAAATAACATAATAATATGGAGTATTTTTTGATCAATAAATAAGCATATTAAACGTAAAACACGAAAGTAGTCGCTGCTTGAAAACGATACTTTGAACTAGTTGTTCCGTTAGACAAGAGCTACACTAATTATTAACAGTTAAACATATTACACTAGACGAAGTTTAAAATTATTACACAAGTTAGAACGGTTTCCTTCGCAGTAACAAACAAATCATTAAGATACCGTGGGGCAGTCGCAGTGCCGTGGCCTTCAGAACGACTCGCACCTTACGAGTACTCCTGCGTGAACTTCTTGTGGAACTTCTGGAAGACGTCCAGCATCTCCTGGAGCATCTCCGTCGGCGGCAGGATGGTGGTGCGGAAGTGGTATGTTTTGGGGCGCTGGCCGAAGCCGGAACCCGGCACTATGCAGATGCCTGCAGGACAAACGTTACCGTCAGCGCTACTAGCAACACTAGCTGCGACCCGGGTGCTCTATCATTGCAAACTTAATACAGGACAGAGCAAATTCCTAATCGAATTACATGTTGTGGATTCAAACATGATTCTAAAACAACGCATTTTATCTTATGGTTTTCTTTGTTAGTTCAAGTGACATTTGCAACGGGAGTTCCCCGGCCGGAAACTGCTGTAGTTTGCAATTGACTTCACCTGGTCCCTAGTAAAGGCAAGAGAGACGCAGTGCGGTGGTTTAGTAAATATCCTGCGCTAACAGCTTCGTTCATTATTCCCCCAGGGCGACCAGGGCGGCATTAGTTTAATATAATCATGATGATGAATATTTGTGTGGTCTGTATATGAGTGTATGGTTTATGTGTTGGCTCACCGGTCTCCTCCAGCAGCTTAAAGGCGTAGAAGGTGTCGGGAGGGCGGTTGGCCTTCTTAGCGGCCTCGATGGCCTTCGGAGGCAGTTCGATGCGCGGGAATGCGTACATGGCGCCCTGCACAACACAGTACGTATGCCATTCAGAATACTCTTCACAAATTTTACATATTTCAACTCCAAAGTAGAAAAGTTAAGTCAAGAATGGAGGTTTCTCCAATTTTAAATTTAAATGTACCGTGGCCGTCACATACTTCATAGTCGTGTACCTGATACCATATAGTGAAGAGTCGTGTACCTGAACGATGTTGCACTTAAAGCCAGGCATACTGTTGAAGGTTTTGGCAATCATCGCGGCGCGTTGTTTGAATGAGTTTAGGGTGCAGTTCTTCTCCTTCTCCCACAGCTCGTAAGAAGGGTCGCCTTCCTTCGGGGGACGAACCTAAGCAAGAGAAACCATTTCATGTGTTTTATTTGTAATCGTTTTCGTACATATTATAGCCTCAAGTAGTGTAGCGTGTGTAGCGTGTACTCACGACGCAGTCCACGGCGGACTGGCCCAGCGTGGAGGGGCACAGCATGGCGGACATGGCCTTGTACAGGTGCGCCTTCACGAGCGGGTCCAAGTTGATGAGCTCCATCCAGCCGCCGCGCAGCCCGCACTCGCCCGTGAAGCCCTTGCTGATGGACATGAAGGACGCCAGCTCCGTCTCGTTGTACGGCGGGCCCATCTCCGACATCACCTGCACACTCACACTTTGTGAACGCGACCATACGACTCGAGAGTAAAGGTATTAGATATTAAAAATTAAATCCACGTTATACTACGTTATTACAACCGAATCATTAGCTTCGGTGAGTCCACTCGATTACTTTAGATTTACAACAGTATTTAATTCTCATTTACGTGGTCAACAAAAAAAGAAACAAAGACATTATAAATCCTCAAGATAAGCTAATAAATTGAAAAGTTGTAACTAAATAACTATTCTTCATTCAGTTAATCCGCGCATGGTTTAACTAATCCGCCTTTGTTGATTAGTTCCACGACATAAACTCAACATTGAAATCAAAATAACTCATCTCCAAGAACTCGATGCATACAAAAACAATCTATGTTGGTATCATAAAAATGCCAATGTTATATGTACTGATAAATGATATAGCCATGTAAAACATGTTCCTTATACATCGAACTTTGAGAAGTAATATGTATAATTCCCACAGCGCGATCAGGGGGGTAGGGCAGTTCGTCGACGGCGCTGATAACGGTTTAAAAATTGTCGCGCCTATTTAAAAATTTTCTTCTGCTTATACAAATTAAATAACTAGATGTTTTATACCTTACTTTTATAATAAACGATTTAAGTTTATTTGAATAAAAAAATAAGAAATTAATTAGGTAACAATCATCTAATAAGTAAAATAGAAATATAATATAATATTAATTTTAGTATTTATATATGTATGTTGTCAACACAACAGACGAAACAAGATGTATAAAGAAATAATTAGCAGGCTAAGAAACTGAGGCATATTGGTTCATAATATTTTTTGGTGGGGGCGACAACTGGGACAAGGCCAGAAACAGGCTACTGTAAGTAAAATAATATTAAATGACCTTCTTGAAGGAGAAGAACTTGCTGTCAGGCGCGTACACGTTGTGCTGGTACACCTCGTCGGCGAACAGCAGCAACTTGTGCTTGTGCGCGAACTTGATCACAGACTCGATGTTCTTGCGGGTCAGCACCTGCAAACCGTGGGTTATAGTTAACTACATGTTAAATACATTTATTGCACTACTAGCTGTTTCCCACGGCTTCGCTCGCGCTTAGGTATACCAAAGATTAGTAGTTTTTTAGTGTGCTATGCTATTTTCAAAATGAAATGCATGAAATTTCATAACGGTTAGAAAAAAATACGGCGTGTTAATGATTTATTGTTTCATCATGACCCAATTTTGATGATTTTTTGTGATGTGATGGAGATAGTTAACGCCGTTCATTATTTACTCTTTTCTAAAATTTGTCGGATGCTTCTTTTATCTCTAAGTCTTCGTCGAAGGGTTTAGGCTGGGCGAAGATGAGACAGTCAATCAGGACTTCTCCTTTTATACATAAATAGATTACTTGTTCCGCTTCTTCTTAGCGTATCGATCACTATTACTTACTGTAAGGACTTATGAGAAGAGTGCACATTAAGTATATTATCTAGACGAATTTATTTATTTATTTATTTATAACAATTTATGTACACACAAGAACATATAAAGGACACAACAATTACAACGATTAAGTACAAAGGTACTGCTTATTTCTTAAAGAAATTTCTTCCAGCAGACCTGCGAAAGGAGAAATATACATCAGAAATGGAGACAACAGTGTGTAGGAGATAGAAAAAGAGAAATAGTGCTAATGAAATATTAAATATATATACACAAATAACTACTATTATACATATAAATATATACTTACATATATAAATACTAACAAGTTAAGAAGAAAGGTAGTGCTCTTTTACTCTTTTCTTGAACATAGATATCGATACAGAGTTACGTATGCTAGGCGGCAGTGAGTTCCACAATCTAACTGCATGCACGGAGAAGGAGTAGGAGTAATAGTCAGTGCTATGAGGTAGGAATTTAAGGAGGGTTTTGAGGTGGGATCTGCACGGAGCATCGGAAGACTTGACATAGAAAAAACGCTCACGCAGATAGGAGGGATACTGAGGGTTATGTAGGATATTGAAAAGGAGACATAATATCCGAGTGTTCCGGCGAAGGCGGATCCACTTGAGATCCTTGCGAAAGTCAGAAACATGGTCATACTTTCGTAACCCGAAAACAAAGCGAATGCACAAGTTTTGCAAGCGCTCAAGCTTGTTCAATAGCTCCTCAGTAGCGTCCAAATAGCAAGCATCAGCATAGTCAATTATCGGCTGAATCAGAGTCTGGGCCAGAGAAATTTTAGTTTTAAGGGGAAGAAAACTTTGGAGGTGTTTGAGTGAGTGAAGGGAGTAGTGCACCTTACGGCTAACTTCATTTACATGAGTACGCCACGTGAGGTTGGAGTCCATAATAACACCTAGATTTTTGGCTGTATCAGAATATGGGATGATCATTCCGTCTAGAACTATACGTTTAAGTGGAGCAAGGTTAGCCACATTACAAAAATGCCGGCTGCCAATAATCATTGCCTGAGATTTGGCAGGGTTTATTTGAAGCCCATAAGACTTTGCCCATGCACTTATGCTAGTCAGGTTATGATTCATGGCAGTAATAGCACTATCAGCATCAGCCAAAGCAAAATGGTGATAAACCTGTAAATCGTCTGCATATAGATGGAAGCTAGAAGAAATAACCCTGGTGACGGAGTTAATGAAAATAGAAAATAAAAGAGGAGATAGGACGCCACCCTGAGGAACCCCCGCAGTGAGTTCACACCAATCAGACGCAGAATCTTCATGGCGGACACACTGGGATTATTTAATGGTGTTATTTCAATTATTAAAAACTTTTTAGCACGCCTGTGGCTTTTTGTATAAAAGTCTGCTTACGTTCAGAATGTACTTCTCCTTGCAAAAAGCAGTAAAAGTGTTAACATCAGTCTAATGCTGGAAAAAACGTTTTTCAATTAAAATACCTGGTGGTGACATACAATGCACGACCAATTTGTCTACGTCACTATTGTACAAGATAGTAGCGCACCTGTCCGGTGGGGTTCCCGGGGTTGATGACGACGAGTCCTCTGACAGCGAACTTGGCGCTGGCCTCGGTGAAGGCGCGCTCCATCTCGTTCATGTCCAGACCCCAGTTGTTGTCCTCGTCGAGGTAGTAGCCCACCTGGCCCAGCCCGAACTCCGCAATTGACGCCGAGTACAGCGGGTACTGCGGGATCGGCACCATCACCGCTGCAACCGCAACACTCATATGGACTTTATGCTACAACACTGATATGCTAACAGACAGCTGCATAGTGTTTATTTGCTATCACCAGTTGACAACCCAAGCGATATTCACTGGATAAAAATAACGGTAATAACGCAAATTTGGTATCGGCTCAGGTCAGTGACCAACTACCAGTAGATCAACTACTAGTAGATCTAGTTTATCATCGACTGTAGACGACAACATTTTTTTTGTTCAGTGTTTTTTATAAAGTGATTATCACTTTAGCTGACAACCGCTATTACAAATAAGCCTGCTGATTATTTAATCGTAGTACAAAAACGTTACGACCTACCTACAGTTATTAACATTTGCATGGTTGAAAAACTACCTTCTAAATGGAAGAATGCTAAAAAAGAATGCTAACCTCATCATGAATTTACAAAGACCTTATAAAATGTTGTTGGCAGAAAACAGAATAACCCTTTTTGTTTTTTTTTTTGACGGGGGGAAATCCTCATGGACTTCCTCCGCCTGGGGAGAGGCGGAGGGGCGTGCCGGACTCTTACCGGCTAAAACCCCCCGGTGTCTCCTCGCACGTGCGCGCGGGGCCGCGGGAATCCAAATTCTTCCGCAGCCCTGCACTAGTGCCGGCCCGGTCTGCCCGGGCCTCGTCTCCTGCACGGGGTAGTGAGGTGTTAACTACCCCGTGCATCGTCTCAGAGGCGCGCGCCGACACCCGCGCGCGCCTCCGCCTCGGGTCCATCGAATACGGGGCGGGGACTTCCCCAAGTCCCTCGCCCCTGGACCCATTTATGGGGGGCGGGAAAAGGGCGTTATCCGCCCTTCCCCTGCGCCCGGTGCGCCTTCTGCGGCCCGGGAAGGGAGTCGAGATCTCCCTCTCCCGTTCCGCAGCTTCCTTCTGCGACATCACGTCCTCGCAGAAGGACACCACCGCGTCCCACGACTCTGCGCTACCGACCATCCCCCGCACCACGGCCGGCAGCGACAGATCGCCTCCTACTTCGTTTGTGAGGGCACGGCGCTGCTCCTCCCAAGCTACACACTCAGCGAGCGTGTGTTGCGCCGTGTCCTCCCCGCAATGGACGCAGTGGTGGCACCGAGCGTCCGGCTCCCTATCTATGCGACACAGGTACTTGCCGAAGCAGCCGTGCCCCGACAGCACCTGCGTCACCCTGAACGACAGGGAGCCGTGCCTCCTCCCGAGCCAGACGTCGAGTACTGGCCGGATCGCCTCGACGGTAGCGAGGCCGGCGGCAGGGCGCAGAAGCCTTTGCCGCCATTCCGCCACCAGGACCTGACGGAGCTCATCTCGGCGCAGCGCGATCTGCCGCTGCGCCGGTCTCGAGCCCCGTGCCCGCTCTTCCTCGCGAACCTAACCTAACCTCATCATGAACTTACAAAGACTTTATAAAATGTTGTTGGCAGAAAACAGAATTGCCTACAATTTCCTCTTTCTGAAACTTCATATCGTACATAGTAACACCTAAAATATCATTGATCTAACTAGGTAGCAACAGCGGCTCGTGTTCATAACAAACCACCACTAATATATTAAAATAAATAATAAAACAACACAATAATAAAACACTAATATATTAATATTATGTAAACTAACGAGCATCAGTATACAAACAAACCCATTTTAAATAATAATCTTATTTGAAACTGATAACAATATTGTCTTGTAATATTTTCATAGTAACTATTTTATCAGAGTTCACCGGGTGAACTATGTCATACAATTTGTTGTGAATGTGAAATTGGTAGCCTTTGTTTGCCGGCCTCGATTATAATCATCACGATGATCGCATCGACGACGTTTATCTCTCAAGATATTAGCCTGTATCGTGATACCCATGTACTAAAACTTTCGATACCATCTCTCAGGTCGTTTACCGCACAAAACCGTACAAGGCCGGCTTATTGTGACATCAGCCGGTACTCCAGCTACTATCATGCCAAATTATATTTAACCCTCCTCCAACTGTCAGAAACACGTGAACCAACACTGTCACTGTCTGTTGGGCCCGAGTTTGTTACATTTGGTAATTGACATCAAATCTTTTAAATCAAGTGTGTTTCAATGTGATGTACTGCTGTTTAAGATAACGGACTACCTTAAATATATATTTATCACAACGTTATCTATAGCTAAGGGAAATATGATGGAGTAACATGAAGTCTCCAGACTTGCTATAGCACAGACTGACTTGCTATGACACGAATCTGCAAGTCTGTGCAAAAAATTCCGTGACTTAATGTACACACGTCAAAAGCTAAAGAAACTAATTTATCATAATATTCTGGATGTTTATTACTTCGACCTTGAAAACATTAGAGAACAGGTTCCAATATAACGTATCATTGTAGAGTGGAGCAAGTAGCAATCAACTAACATTTATTATGTTGATTATACAACGAGTGCAATTAAAGTTTTCTGATGCGAAGCCATTGTATGCTGCATTGGAATATGTTATCGAGGAATATTATTAACTGTTAATGGTAGGTAGTTATTATGGTTAGAATTGAAATCATTTTATATTTGGTATAAAAACAATAGTCAAGCCCTTTACGTGACTTATGCGACATATTGGGTAGGTATTCCATTGCCTATGCAACTAAATGCATTTGTTTGCATAATAGATTAATGTTTATCAAGCAGTTATCAAGATTAGTGATGGAACAGACCTCTGTTACTACTTCCGCAACTGCGGAAGTTCCGCACAATTTTTGACATTCGTTTCTGCTTCTATTTCCGCATCCGTTATAACGGAAATCGGAACGGAACTTGTATTAAATCTATCAAACAATTTTTTTATAAAATATAAATTGCCGTTACTTCATCTATACTTATAATAAAACTGTAGAGAGGTCAATTCTGTACATTGAATATATATTCAAAATTAATATTAGAGGATGATGACTGATGCCAAAAATGCAATAGAATAGAATAGAAAAGAATAGAATAGAATAGAATAGAATAGAATAGAATAATCTTTATTTGCATAAACATGTGTGTGTACATACAGAAGAGATACATACAAGATGTCAAAATAAATGAAGTGCAGACATGTTTGCCACAGGGTGACGTGCAAAATATTATGGTTACAATTTTAAAAATTAACAAATATAAGTGTTGTCATCATTATTGTTAAGATATGTGTAACAATCATCAATCAGTAAATTTTTTGTCTGTCTGTCTGTATGTGCACGCATGGGTCAAAAACTACGAAAGGGATTTTAACTAATCTTGGTACGATTGTAGTCCATACTCATGGGCAGGTTATAGGCTATAACATAACGCTTAGACACATAGGAGCTGAGCAGTGACGATAAATTTAAAGCAAGTCGGATAAAAATGCGCTTTCGAGCTCTTATCCTCGCATACGTTGATCATACACCAAAAGTATGTATTACAAAGATGATGGTCTCCAAAAGATCTACAAAAAGTCCTCAATAGTATATGTCTATCTTTTATAAACTAGCCACAATAACGTGTTTAATCGTTAGGCATTTGTTTAAAGTGTTTTAAATATATAAATATATTGTATATCACATAGATATATCTTTATCAAACTCCAATATTCAAAAAGTACACTTTAATAACTATTTTATAAAAAGAAATATAGAAATCGGTTTATAAACACAAGAGATATAGATGAAATAAAACTTCCAAATCTCGCCGCGCCAGTGTGGGTACGGCTATACGGTTGATTTTTGTTTAACGAGCGAAACGGCCATCCGCTGCATCTATAAAAAGGCGGGGGCGTTCACGCGCCAACTTCTGTATGTTGAACAAGCGTAGTAAACTCTCTCTTACCTGTAAGAAGAGAATTTACACTGCGTGCGTGAGACCTATCATGACTTACGGCGGCGTCGTATTCTCTCACGTACCCGATTATACATTAAAAAGGATGCAAGCCCTCCAAAACCGTTTCATGCGTAAAGCCACGGCCGCTCCAGGTTACGTTTGTAACTTGCAGCTGCACTGTGACTTAAAGCTGCCCACCATCAAGCAGTTCATGAAACGCGCCGCGACCTGTTTCTTCGACACCGCCGAAACCCACCGTAACCCGCTAATCGTAGCGGCCGCGCGATACCGACCTTCAGTCATCTCTAAGATAAAACGTCCTAGACACTGTCTCTCCTATATAAAACTAGCTGTCCCCCGCGACTTTGTTCGCGCGTTTTAGTTTCAACGGTTTTTCATTTTTGAACATTTTTCATTTATGCTCCGCTCCTATTGGTCGTAGCGTGATGTTATATAGCCTATAGCCTTCCTCAATAAACGTACTATCTAATACAAAAAGAAATTTTCAATTCGAACCAGTAGTTCCTGAGATTAGCGCGTTCAAACAAACAATAAATTTGTCAAATGACGAACAGTGTGAAACCAGACTTTTTGCGGATAGATTTAAACATATTTTTGATAACTTAGATTTACATGAGGCTCAAATTCTAACAGGTTGCGGTGCCGGCGAAATTGTTTTTATTCCCAGAATTCCCATTATACCAAATAATTTTCTAATTAAACTCAGGGTCAGACTTTCCGCGTTGCTGGAGTAGATCTTAGTCTCAGTTGTTTTTCACATGGGCAGTTGTAAGTCGCTCTTTCCCGGGTCAGTAGTTTCAGAGAGCTTTATGCATAAGTACCGGAAGGGTCCACTTTGAATATAGTTTATCCGGAAGCTTTACGCTGAAATTATGTATTTTTTATATTAAATAACATTTTATGTTAGAAACGATGCAAAGCAAAAATTACGGTCTTAAATAGATTTTATTAAGGCAGCGTCATATATATCGATTAAATTGTAGTTTAATAGTCTATAGTTTAAACAAAAACATTGTTGTGAAAGGAGATCCACGCGGACGAAGTCGCGGGCACAGCTAGTTTATAATATTATTTTAATTTAAAATTGAATGTGTAAGAAATTGTTGCTGAAATATTCACACACTTCCGTTTCCGAATCCGTATAAGTATTTTTCACTATTTACTTTTCTTTCCATTTTTGGTTCCGAAACGACACTTTCTTCGCATCACTAATCAAGATATGCGTTCCCGACTAAGTTCTCCTACTTTGACATTTAAACATGTTTCAAATCTTTAAACATCGACCTCAAAAGGTTCTACAGATTACTGTTCTAGTACCATAATATAAACATACGAGTATAACCTCGATTGTTTTAATCTCTACAGCAAACCTTGACAATGTGATCCATTTGCTGCACTTGAAAACAATGGCTCTTATGCCATTCCTTTGGCATAATGACGCAATATAACATAAGCTCTATAGAGCGAGTATTATTAACGATGTTACGGAGATTAGCTCGGTCTACTATTGACACTGAGAGTATAGAAGCTGGTCAGTCGTACAGTAGTGTAGTGATAACACAACATGGGCAGTGCTCGTTTATAAGTAACGTTATCTGTTTGTAAGAGGGCGTCACGGTAAAGTAGGATGCCAAAATTAAGTCGTCAGTGCTTTAAGTAAGTTTTTACTCGAATTGCGCAGTAGATTCTTTTTTTACATCGTAGTCACTTGTTTAAGCAAATCTACGTCCTTATTAATATGTAAAAACATGAGCGTTTATAAAAACTAATCCAGTTTTACAATCATCTGGTTAGCAACACCGACCTGCTTCTGCCGTAAGTACCGTGACACTATATGATTTCTTATCAAACACCAACGATCGTAACTTGATAAAGTCTGAGATTAAACGATTTTCGCTGCGTATCAGATCGAGTGTTTTTGCTAAATATCGACTGTCCCAGACTTTCCCTCCAGTCGCCACGTTTATAATTTATAACTATTTAGCTAGTAATACAGTCTTAAAATAAATTCTTCTTTTTCTGCCTAGCCTTTTCCCAAGCTATGTTAAAGTGGGCTTCGAGTCTTATTTACATGAATCTTACCTGCAGAACTAATTTTACTGGGTTATACACTACTTATACAGTATCCCATTGTAAGACTGGTTGTCAAAATTGTAATAGCTTAACGACTCTCAAAGATCTACTCATGACAGTCAGGACCAACGGGTTAACGAACGGACTTTCTGAGGCACTGAGTGGTCTCAGTTGTTAACAAATGGTAACAAAAGGCGCGGATTTACCTTTGTTACGGTCAAACCCACGGAATAGGTAAATAAGGTTGGAAAGGCCTTCGCTTTAAGGTGCGTATAAATTAAGCGCGGTAAACCATCGAACATTGGCGCGCGCGGCGGCCGCGCTCTATGTAGACGGGATCGCCGCGCGGCGACGCGAACATTGCCGCGCTTGAACGTGCCGCGGGGCGATCCGCTCGCTGTCGGTTTTTGAGACCGCATCAAAGGAGCTTCAGTCGTTCACTCGCGCGCAGTTGGGACGGTCGTTGGTGAATTGGCTCGCGCGGCAAATTCAGAAAAATGGACAACGAAAAGTGGCGTCTACTAATTCAATTGTATGGCGCTAATGACTTGTTGTGGAATAGCAAATCCTCACACTACCACAATAAATCGTTGAGGTATGATGCGTGGGTACAAATAAGTAAAAAAATTGATATTGACTTGAAAAGGAAAATGACTCCACTTTTGGCGTCATATAGAAGAGAAAAGTCCGATGGCTAAAAGTTTACAAGATTTTTTTTTAGTTTACAAGAATGAACTGGTCTGGCTCTCCGCCGCGGGGTGTTCGAACTGGATCGCCTGCCGCGCGAGGCAGCCGCGGTCTACGTAATTTTATTTCTACATATTGGCTCGCGCGCCAATGAACGTCAACTCTGATCGAACATTGGCTCGGGCGGCTGCCGCGGTTAATTTATACGCACCTTTAGTTTTGCGCCGTTCAGTGAAAAGGACGCAATGCATGCTTATACATTGTACGCGGACTTGGTCATTGCGTTGATTAAGCGAGTACACAGCGGGCAATGTATATTTTTTGTAACTTGTAGAAATTGTGTTGTCCATGTTTGGTGTATCATTATTATCAGTATATTTTTATGTTTTTTACAATTAATATTGTAACTAAATATTATAATTATAATTGCACAACACGGCATTATTAAGCAGAGCTCTGTTCTCCGAAGTAGTGCGACGCCCACTGAACGTGGGGAATTAATTAATAGGTCGAGTTATGATTTTCAAATCATGACTGTGGCGCGCTTGCCCCACCCTTATTACAACGTTATTTTGTTAATCCCTAGTCAAACCATAACGCTTACGCTTGCGCCCTGGCTTTTATTCTGAGAGCTAGTGGTCAATCGAAATCTTGTTTCTTTATTTATTTCGCAGACCCTTCCCTTCATTGACTACTTTTGTTTACGCACGCCCCCATCTACTATCGACTTTACTTGGTCTGTGACTGGCAACTGGCACAGGCAGTTACCTGTCTGTTTCCCGTCGACATCGTTGCAGAGCATCTGCAGACAGTTCTTGATGCCGGTGGTGGCGCCGGTGGTGAGGCAGACGTCGTTCCAGTCCGCCTTGTGGCCGTCGCGCTTCTCGAGCCACGCTGCCACGTTCTTGCGGATCATCTCGATGCCGAGCGAACTCGAGTACGAGCCTACCGAGCCGCTGGAATAACGAATATTCTGTTTAACTTACACACAATGTTATGTATATTGTCATGAGAGGTGACCTACCTCTCATGACTATATACATAACATTTACGCTACGTATTTAATATTCTTATCTATCAGATTTTTGGAAGGTTAACCAGGTAAAATGAGCTAAGTTGCTCCCAATATTCGCTCCGCATGCGTTAATGCGTAACAAATAATTAAAATAATCATTAATTGATAAGCTGATCATAAAGTGCGTACGTACCCCATAGAGCATAGGATCTCTCTGGCGCGGTCCTTGACATCTTTTGGCAGGTTGGTGGATTCAATCAGCTCGGGGTGGCAGATCAGCGCCAGTACCTGGACTCAACAAAATTAAATGGTTAAGGTAAAAGCTCTGAGTAAAACGAGCCTAAAACATTCATACAATCTTAATTGAATGTGCAATATTGACCAAATTTTACTAAATTTCTGTTTCTGAATAACAAGACCTAAGTATCTATTTTTGTCCCTCATCATCATAATCATAAACATTTCGGCAGTTTATAACGACCTTAAATTAACAAGCATAGCATAATTCCACATCTTTGATGAGGCGGAACTCGCATTATCAATGCGTGTCAGGAGCATACATACATAAGCACTCGGTCCGTATTATCACCATGGCCCGGAGATTATCATGAACAATAAACAGTAATTATGCTCATCAAAGTGTCGTCATAACAGATAGTATCTGAATAGTTAGAAGATAATGAGAATACAACGTATTCTATTTTACATACAATGCGTAGAGTAAACGATGCGATAAAGTAATTCGGGGACAAGATTGGCAGAAACCCAAGTAAAAAAATCATGATATACTGGACTCGAACTTTTGTGTATCCTAGATCATGTCTTTATAATGTACCTAATTGCAGATATGTCCACGAATATAAGAAATTACAGTTATTTGGCGATCGTAATACTTTACCTTATCAACGATTTATTTACGTGTTACATTGTTATACATACAATGGAAAACTAACTTTACCGGTGATTACCGTTGTTATCGAAGGAATAATTTACTGCACTGCGCTTATTGTGCGAGAAGGTATGCGAAACACGCAGTTTACGTGCGAAAACACTATTTAATTAATATTTGATGTAATTATAACCCATCTTTATAGTACAGATTTAGATAATTATTCATTCGTAATAATCTTCCATTACCTACCCAGTTTTTTTGACTTTGTATGGCAGGTACACTGCAATGCGGTGGTTTTAACCAGTAACAGTGCAGTGACCGCTTGCCTACCTCTGGTCGAAAGCAAACTCCATGATATTGATGGCTGTACGTACCTGTCTGATGAAAGTCATGGGTGGCTGTCCCATGGCGTGCGCATCTCCAATGTTGGCCTTGATCACGCGCTTGAAAGGCTTCTGGACCCCCTGCAGACAAACAACATAATATTATTAACTATAAGAAACATCGAGATTTTTGATGTGGGGAAATTCAGACTAATTATGAGATGACTTAAGTAGCTGTACGTATGGAAATATTTTGAAAATCTTACACCCCTGTGTGGAGCCAGGGCATATTTAGCTGTAGATACGTAGTTGCATAGACGTTAAGTACAAGAGTTACACTTTAAACATGCTTAAACAGAAGTATTTAATTATAAGTACTCGTTGATTTTAACCTACATAAGCTTTATTAAATTTGTTACATGTTAACTAGCTGATATAGCCTTGATCAAAATGATCCTTTCTAAAGTTGTTATTATCATTAATTTGTCATAATCATTTACCGAGAGTACCAGTGACAATAAATTATTCAGTCTACAGGTCATACAAATACTATCTAGAAGAGATATTAGCACTTAATAAGGTAGAGAGAGATAAAGCATATTTCAGCAAGTTATTGGCATTAAGAGAGGGCGCGTCGGATTCAGAAACTGGTTCTGTGTAGTATTGATCCGTAGTGTAACCTTTATATAACCTTCATGTGAGTTTTACGAAAGCAGATCTGTTACCGTGGAATCTTAAGTGTCATACAAGTCGTGAATAACCGATTTATGTTGTGTGTGTTATATCATAGGAATTCTAATAAAAATATGCGCCCACATAATATAATTACGATGCTTAAACTGAATTCTTGGTCCAACAGACAACAGGTAAAAATGGGGGTATTATGACGATTACCATATATTCTATTTCAGGAAAAACCATCTGTTTTCCTCAATTGATTGTTCTGGCTTGAAGACATCGTGACATAACATGATCCTTGAAGGTTCAATGAGTAACCCCCAATTGGCACACAGTATCAGTAGGAAACATTGTTCTATTAAAGATAACCATGTGTAGTGGGTCTCTGGCGAGTGTTATCATGACGTTATCTGCAGCAATAAACAGGCTGTTCACATCATTATCTTTGTAGGCTACAGGTACATAATAGACAATTATTTATTTTGGGGACAAGGTGAAAATATTACGAGCCGTTATTAAATTTTCAATGACAATATTTAGTAATTATAGTTGTGTGAATCTAGGACGCATACAGTTGCTGTAACCGGCGAGACTGGATGCCGACCCTAATGTAGTTGGGGGAAAAGCTAGGCAAAAATAAAAGCAAGTTAAGGAAATTCTAAGTTACTACGTTATTTATTTTGTATTACTATAGGTACACCCAGTACTGTATAATCAAAGAACATAATGCAGCACTAACTACGCTTGTTACTACAGAGAATGACGAATACCTACCTATGTACCAATTGCAGATTAATTAACTAAAACATTTGGAAATACCGTTAATATTTATTATGTAGAGGCGAAGACATTGAACCATACAATTAGTGTTACATTTGCACAACCCATGAAGCAAAAAAATTGTATTTTTGCTTCTTAAATGTACCGTATGTACCGATTTGCATTGTTGGATCAAAATCCAAATCAATAAAATAAGCAAAATTTATTTTAACCCTAAGCCTTTTCAGGCGCTTTTGAAACATTAATAATGACTCCAGTTGCGAGGTTCCAAAATGTCATGTGGAGAATTTGGAGAAGAACCAAATGTGGAGAACCATTCCAAAATGTGGAGAAGAAACAACAAAAAACTCCATAGGATCGATGCCTATTCATGCACAGCTGCTAATTGTTCTCAAATGATCAATTTGAAGAACATTCGCCAAACAGAGAACAGTCTGTATTGCATTCTGGCCGTAATTTTTTTTGTTTTTTTATCCATCACAAATTATTATGTTTGGTAAATGGTAACGGAATCAAAAAATTCCTAACAATCTACAATGTGCAATTAATTAATTACAATATTTAATATGTAAGTCTCTAGTGGGCAGGTTATATTGGAATTGAAATTAAAATAGGTACTAGGTGTGTATAATACAGAAAACCACCTATGAACGCCATATAAACAACGCGACATAGCAAAATTAGAGATCCTGAGTAGTAAACCGCGACCTAGGTTCCAGCAACCTTGGACCACCTTGGCTGAGAAATCTTTACACAGCCGTTGCGTCACACATGTGTATGTATTACACATACCTATACACCTAGTTAACCACAAACCGTTTAGTCTAGACCAAGACAGTACGATGACATTTGTCACAAGTGCAAATGCTAAAGACCTTGTAAAATACTATCATTAATCTGTCTTTCCCATTTTCTAGATGTTATATTATTGGCTAGCTAGTTTCAGACGCCTCTTTTGCTCACAAAGAAATAACCTTCGCTACAAATTGTATCCAGTTGCACAAAAACCATAATTATCTCGAATGTAAAGAATAGGAATAAAAGTTCCTGCTATGGAATGTTTCCACAACGGAGTAAACAATTTACTAAAACAAATTTATCAGAACTGTAAATAGGTTTATTTAAGAAACTTGTCATTTCATAACGTTGTTTAAAAGCTAGCTACTAGCGTAGGCGTCAGTCTGGCGATGCTACATACAAATCGATACAAGTATGCATTATTTAGTGGCGCAACTTAGTAACACCAACGGACGGCCTGACACGCAACCACGATTGCTTTCCAGCAGTTTGCAATTTTTGCAGTACATAATAAACTACCACATTCAACTTCTGCCACCCAAGACTTCGTTAAGACAAGATTTTCATTCTAAAGGCACTTAGATCAGAACATGTCTTGAGAATTTACGGTTTTCGTTCACCAGCCGTGTCCAGCCTGGCCAGCGATAAATAGGTATGTAGAGTGGTGAGCTACAACAGTTTATCACTCTTTACATAAATTACACTATTTACTTCGCTGTGTACCTACCTAGTTTAAATTGGCGCAGTTTCAAACCAATAATTATAATTATGTATTCTCCGGCTGTAATTACGAATGTGACGAATGTAGGTAGGCATATTCCATAGTCCAGTGTTTGCAGTTTTATAGAGGACATTTACTAGGTCGTTAGTTGCAACTATTGTATTGTGTACTTTTAATATTATACCTACCTACTTTGCATGAAAAAATAATATTATTGACTTAGAATCACGTTTGTCTAGTCACAATAAGGTAGGGTTGCCATCCGTCCGGTTTTCCCCGGATTTGTCCTAGTTTGGAAGACGTCCGGGGAGCGTCCGGGCGGGGTTTAAATTGTAGTCCGGGTGCAATCCGGACTACAATAAAAGTCCGGGTTTCCGATCAGATACGGACGGAACGGAAATGCCTGTTCAACTGTTAATTGTAACGAAAAATAAAAAGTTCAACAAGTTTTCATTTAATTTCATTAACTGAGTAACTAATATTGGGTTAGTTTAATTTTTATTTAATAGGGTAAGTTCGCCGGTTTGCGTCCATTTAGTGGAGTTGCCGACTTTGTTAACCAAAATTAATACGATATTGAATAAATCTATACTATATTATAAAGCTGAAGAGTTTGTTTGTTTGTTTGTTTGTTTGAACGCGCTAATCTCAGGAACTACTGGTCCGATTTGAAAAATTCTTTCAGTGTTAGATAGCTCATTTATTAAGGAAGGCTATAGGCTATATAACATCACGCTACGACCAATAGGAGCGGAGCATAAATGAAAAATGTCGCAAAAATGAAAAAACGTTGAAACTAAAACACGCGGACAAAGTCGCGGGGGACAGCTAGTTTCTAATAAAACGTAACGTGTTTCGTATATATACCTAACTTTTATTTAACGTAAAGGTTACAGCTTTATTGGACAAGGGTTTTTCTAAACAATCATTTAAAGCTGAAAATGAGGTTTTTCCCAGTTTTCGTCCAAAAAATCCAGTTTGCGTCCAAGGGGTTGCCAAGTTATCGTCCACTTTCTGAAGTAAGGGATTTGTTTAGATAATTAAGTATATTATTAATAAAACATTGTCAATCAACATTTTTATTGCAACTTAGGCACATACAAATCCAAATAATCAATCTCGGGCTCTCTTTTATAGCTACTAGCACTGTTAATCAGATATAACATATAGTCAGATTTAGCGACGTGTAGAGCGACTTTTTGTTGTGGAATATCCCTAATGTATGTCACTACGTTTCGCAATCGTAGGCCATTACAGGCAGAATATAAGGGTCAACGAAAAGAAAATCTTTAACCAGTATGCTATGACTGTATAGTTACAATACCTTCTGTAGTATAGGCGACGAGTAGCCTCGACGTAGCTTAGTCTACTTTTGGGGCTGACGAAAATATTTAATTAAAATAGAACCGCATATTGTAAGCTAAATACACTGTAAAAAGTTTAAAATGTAAATCATTCGTATCGTAAAGAAATAAATAGTTTTAAAATCTTAATTTAGCTTAAAAACGGTCGGAAACTGGCGCGTTTTTTTTTATGAAAACTAGTTTTCGACCGCAATTTAGGTCTCTGTAGTTTAATACGTGGCGACAATAAAGTGGACGCAATTTGGACATAGCAATGTCAGTGTACTATATGTTTTAATTAATCCATGACATCATATGTTTTCAATCAGATAATATATGAAAAAAGAGAAGACAAATATTGCAATGTTTAAGCCCGTTTCCGTCCACCCGGTCGAAAACAGATTTAGCTTAAAACGAAAAGCCGATTCCCGTCCTTTTATTAGTGCTGTCCTTTTATTAAAATGCATTTTATTAGGTAAACAATAGTGTTTTTTATAAATATAAGACTTACTTGATTCCAAAAAGAAACCAATCCCGAAGGTCTATATTTATATAGAAATCTTACCGCGAAAGTTGAGGCAGCGCGCTTTACTTTTTAAGTTTTTACAGTATTTCATCTGTCAACGCTCGTCCTTTGCAAACCGTAAATTGATTGTGTTTGTTTTAATTATAACATCTACTCCCTAACATGTAAGCTTGTTGCTTAGATATTAAAGCATGAAAAGGGAAACAGACGAATTCGTAAGTGTGTTAATATTGCTATTTCGCGAAGTTTTTGATGCACGTAGCATCAAATGGACGAAAACAGGAGGTGGACGGGAAACAGGCGTACCTACCCTACCTTTAAAAAATAAAGCAAATACTCACTTGTCGTCTCAAGAACGATTAAATACACTATTTCATGCAACAAAAGAGGCTTAAAATTAAAGTTTTCTTCTATCAAGTACGGAGTAAAATATATTTTAATCAAGATGTAAGTGAATGAAAAAAGTATTGAAATGTCCGGGGTGAAAGCTCCAAAATCCGGGAAACTTATGCTTCTGGTCCTGGGGGGCAGGTTTTAGAGATGGCAACCCTACAATAAGGGAATATCTAAGGGAAGGGAAGTTTTATTACCTACAATGTTAGTCGATGATTTTCGCCATATGAATAACAAGTTGTTCCAGGTAGAAATTTAGGATGTGCATTTCTATTGGGGTGAAAATATCGTTTTTTTACTTTAAATAACATAATGAGGCCATGGTCTTTTATTGCTTTGTTTATTTAGGTATTTTATGAAAAAGTGCCAGCCCGGCTTTCCCAATGAAGAGTCCTTTCTAGGGAATGCAAATCTCGCGAGATTGGAGCTTAAGCGAGATCTCGCGAGTTTATTCTAACAATACTGCGAGATTGGCAGATTCGTGTTGTTTTTGCAAATAATCACAAAATTTGAATAAATTAGGAAAAACATAAAAATTATAAGTATTTAAAAATAAACATTTATTTTCACGTTTTTTTTGTTCTTAATTTCAAAATTCAAAATCTCCAAACGAATTGCGGGTCAGGTCAACTTTGGGACAAAAATATAAATTTCTATTTAAACGATATTATTTTGACACGACTTTATGTTACGACGTTACGCCGGCAATGAATGCAATATGTGCCTAAAATTAGCTTTTAATAGGTCTGAAAAAGTTCAACGATTTAGGTCTAAAAAAGACAACTTTGGGAGTATACATATAATACCTACTACGTATACGTATGAACGCAGATGGTTGCAAAGCAGAAGAAGAAAGAAAGCAGACGTTTTTATTCTCGAGTGCAATCTCGTTAAACTCGCGAGATCTCGCCCTTTTTTCGTCCGAGATCAATCTCGCTAAAAAAAGGCCGAGATCTCGCGAGAACGAGATTGCATTCCCAAGTCCTTTCTCATGAGGAAAATTAGATAAATCGGTAGATTTAGATTATCAAACAAAGCCAATACTCGAGATAATTTGACGATCAAAACAAAATGCGAGCGTTATGATAAAGCATCGATAAGCAAGCTACAATAACTATCACATTATGTTACTGATTGCAATAGTTACGTTATCACGACTTGCGTTACATAATCTGTTAGTTTAAGATAAGTTACGGTTTTATTTATACATTATAGGTACCTTCCTATATAGGTATACTGTGTGGAAATGTTTGATATGTGGAGATTTTCGTACGAGATATAATCGTCGGGCGTCAGTAATACTAACACACAGTCACGACGAATAATGTTGCAAAGTAAGGAATGATGGAATAATGATAATGACACATGAAAACTAACATAGATTAATGAAAATAAACCCTGTAGCATGGAATTAAAGCTCAATTTCGACAAAACCCTTCAAAGGATAGAATAGGTTAGGTTAGGATAGGTATATATTTTTTTATTGTTTACTCTACAGCGGTCTTGTGTTGCGCGCTCACATTTAAGAGTGTGAAATTTTCCCTAATCCAAATAATTGTTTGGATGATAACTGTATAAATAATATAAATACTAATTATATTTTTTAAGTATTATTAGTAGCTATTTTCTCATGAAACTCGTCGTAACCACCTACTACTTTTTATGTTAGGCCATTACAATTAACGAAGGTTGAATAAAAGCTGCTAGAATCTATCTCTATCTTTAACTACTAATAACGATAAAATCAAAAATAATTTCATAATCTTTATTTTATGCGCAATTTCTGATAGCTTTATAAGTAAGATATCCAAGAAATAGCCGGCGTCAAATTTAAAACTTTTACATCAGACCAAAGAATCGGTCAATAATAAATGAAATACAAATATGCAATACCTTTTGTAAAAAAAACATAGTTAACAGAGCATAACTAACCCTACCTACCTAGCATACTAACTTTCCCTACCGGTTAGGTAGCCACCCTGTCCTACCTATCTACCTACCCACCCTGCCTACCTACCTAACCACCCTACTACCTACCTACCCACACATCTACCTACCAATTTTCTTTTTAGTTACTCACTTTTTGTATAACGAGATTGAAAAAAAATGTTACCTAGTTCTTTTTTAATTCTTTTATATAAACCTTGTCCTTACACTAAGGAACACAACAAAAAAAGAAATATCCGATTTGGTGCAATCGTTCAGAAGTTATGCGCGTACATACATTACGGGGATTCGTTTTTATAAATCGCACCTTTGGGAACAAAGGGTCACTTCTGCATGTTTTCAAACTTTACAGGAAGAGCATTTTTACACATTTTTTTACATATTTTTTTAATAACTTTGTACTGTTTTAGAGTATGAAGACGATTCTAACAGTCTTAAATAAATAGTTTATTCACGAACAATCGTAACTATTAAAAATAAAATACAAGGAGTTTCTGAGAAACAAGCAATAAACTGAGGGAACGCTACCAAAAGTGACTTTTTGTTACAAATCGCTAACTGATATATTGCAGAAGTGACCTTTTAAAAAACATAATAAATCCATGAAAGTATGTATTTTTTACGGTTAAGGATTTTTTTTAGTAAAGTTGTATTTGATTAGAAACCATAAAATGGATGGTTATTACATGAAATAGGTATGTAATATAAATATCATTTTTTTATTTGAAATTTAAACAAATGGCATCAAAATGAAAAAATAATAATAAACATTTCGAAACAAGTTACTGTATAACTGAATAACAGAATAAACCTGTAATATACTGAATAGTTAGTAAACAGAAGTACGTTTTGATGCAATGAGAAGAAAAGTGTTGTGCTATACTGTCATTTATAAAAAGAAGTGACGTATGTTTACAGCAAACAAATACCAAGATTTGGTAACAAAACGTGATTCTCACCCAGAAGTGACATTATTATTGCCAGAAATATGTAAACAAATAAGTCATTACTTATCGCAGTGCCTTTCCGTCAAAAATGCGCAAGGTCACAGTTCGGCTGTCAAAACACTACTGACAGGTTGAGACGTTACGTTTTAAGCAAACTGACCAAAAATGCAAAATAATCTCCCTTAAAACGATGTTATTCATGCGATTTTCACCGTTTTTACT
The DNA here is from genome assembly GCA_932294365.1 of Diachrysia chrysitis. NCBI lineage: Eukaryota > Metazoa > Arthropoda > Insecta > Lepidoptera > Noctuidae > Diachrysia > Diachrysia chrysitis. Next base: position 13,110,650 of record OW028653.1, on the reverse strand, counting down.
GAGTGTATTAAGATTATCGCGGTTTTTTCTGCATATTTAAGTCGTTTTTGCAAAAAATTGCAGAAGTGACCCTTTGTTCCCAAAGGTGCGATATATATACCTAGATGAATAATGTCTCCTAAATAATCTAGCTTAATAATCTTCAGTTCTTATTTGACTCATGTTGACTGTGATATTTAAAGGTTATAAGATATAAACTGTAAGATGACCTTTTTATCTCACTTGGCTCTTGTAAAATAATTGTATATTCATAATCATTTTGAGATGATATTATTGGAATATAAACTTATCAATAGGCAAAGTCGTCATATATTTTTACATAGCAACTATAAAAGATATTGACTTAAAATTTAGTTCCGAGACAGAAGAGGATAATGATGAAAATCCCATCAAAAACATAAATGTAAAATGAGAGCCAAGTTCAAAATTATGATATATGCCTTGGTTGTTTACTTCAATGACAAAAGAAGTGAGATCTTAATGGATGCCAAGTTTAATGGTCAGTCCTGAAAGTTATTTATAACAACATAAAATATAATTTCTTCTTATAACTTGGGATAATATATTATAGCCTAAGGTCTGACTTGGCTTGGTCTCATATACGAATTGTTATGGTTAGTTTTCGGAATAATAAAATAAGAACCAACAAGTAACAGGTTTAGAACTTGCAAAGGCTATAATATAATTCGTATATGAAAACTAGCCAAGTCAGTCCTTAGGCTATTATAGGCTACAATATATTATCCTAAGTTATAAAAATTTACCAGTTTCAGTTTCTTTGTATTCACCTAATTACCTATCTGCATGCCAAATTTGAACTTTCTAGGTCATCGGGAACTGAGTTAAAATTTTGATCTATAGGTCAGTCAGTGATAAAAATGACGATTTTTAGACGTTAATATCTAAATAACCGTTTGAGATGTGTTTATGAAATTTGGAGCACATATGTATCTCGCAAGTCTCAATAATATGACACTCTATCAATTTATGTGAAACAGTTTTTCAGTTATGAGGGGGTCAAAAGTGGCTCCAAATGGTTCGTGTAATATTACACACGGTGCTGCTCGCCAGTTCTGTTACTGGAACTTGGCTTGACACGCTCCCGCGTGTCTAGATAATGGACAATCAGTTACACGATTAAAGAAACTTTCCACAATAGTTTTTTTTTTAAATCAGTTTTATATTATTAACACTTTTTTTGCTAATTCCACCAATTTATTAAACTTAAAAATTTTTTTTTACACTATTTGATGCATAGTCATCATATCATATGATTAGCTCTTTCCGTTCCGTAAGCAAGCAGTTAGTATTATCTCTGTCTTGCATTTCCTAGTCTCCGCCTACTCGCAAACTAAATAATTACTTGAGTAAATTAAGACCCAGCTTTCATGTTATGGTTCAGTAAAATTTACAAGACATTTCTTATTTTCATGGAAACACAATTTAGAAATTTTTGGTTTGATATTGATGCTAAGTCCTTGGCCGCAACTAAATCAAAATTAAACTAGTAGGTACTATATTTTACTAACAGACAGTGTGAGAAAAGGATGGCAAAAGATAAGAAATAAGTTTGAACTGTCAAACCCACAGAGCACATAAATATTAGTAGAGATGGTGATCAGGTATTGTGCCAGGTCATACCAGTTTTCGTCTTAAACATTACCATTTTCAGTGCACATGTTTCTGCGTGGTAGCCAATTTATATGAGAATTTAATTCAGAACTAAATTTGTCTATATAAGAATGGCCTAAAATACGTTTAGTGTGTGTTTTGTTTCAATAATGTATTGCTTAAAATGCCATAAAGTATTGCTTAACAAACCTCAGGCTTTTTGTCACTTCATGGGAACAGACTTGTGATATTGAATATGTCCCACTTTAGTCAATTTCTCCACTTTCTAAAAGGCTATCAACATAGCTCTCAATAAACCACAAAACATTATAAATAGAGGATCAGGTGTGCTAAAACAAATGCCTAATTAGTCATTCAAGGCTTACCATACTATTACTACCTATAGCCTCATATTGCATCAAATTTAACCAATTGATTCTGAGTTGTACCTCGTTGAACTAGAGGTTAAAGTTAGTATACCATCAAACTTCTTCATACAAAAGTAGACTCTTAACACAAAAAAAAGGGTTCAAATCAAGTGGAGGTAGAGAGGGTTAAATAAGGTATAAAGACTTACATAATTATTTTTATGAATATTTTTACTGGACTCATTACAAAATGTGATAGTGATTGTCAATAATAATCTTTTATGTGTTAATTCCTACTTTCTTTTATGGCAGTCAGTCTGTTAAGAAATAACTGTCAAATATTCTAAATTATTCCTTAGATATCATTGTATGGTGTTGAAAAAATCAGCCCTTAATGTATGTATTGAATAAACTTTAAAACAACCAGAGTCACAACAGCATACAACATAAAGAAATAATTCTAACCGCTTCCATATTCTGTGAATTAAAAAAGTCTGTTATTTTGCATTTCAGTTTATTTAAATATATATAAATTGATATTCACATACTAATGAAAAATGAATTGTCTCCATTATTGTTGGTGGAACTACTTTAATTTTCCATTTACAGAGTATTCACACTAGGTTTCCAAATCATACTTCACCAACCATTATTTAATATATAAACTCTCATATTAAATATCCAATTTGATTTATCATAAATATTATATTGTGTAATATAAATTAGCTTTGTGGCTGCACTACTAAAAATACAATTTCAATATCAATTTATTGTACAAGTGAACATGATGAACCCACAAAATTAGTAGTGTGTGTAAGCATAGTAAAAATGAGTTCACTTGAATATTAAGGATCACTATTGAGGAAACAGATTAATCTGTTTACCTGCTCTTTCTCAAAAAATCAATACCATTGTTTTATTTAATATTCTAGCAGTAAACCTGCCACATCTTCGACACCGGTGTCCTTGAAACATGTTATTACGAATAATAAAGTGTGTTTTTCATTCTGACAGATTAACAGTTTACAAAAATCAATATCCCATATTTCGTAATAAAAAAATAAGACATCAACATATATATATATACAGGTGTGATATTAAGTATAGTTATTGTGAGGAGTTTTATTGTGGTTGGATAATGAATAGTTACCTTTTCGAGTTCTGCTTCAATTTCGGCAGCGCGGGCTATTACGGGTCCGCGGACCGCATACTCCAATTTAACGAAATTTTGGTTCATGTTATTCTGGGTAACCCCGGTCTTCGGTAAGCTCGACATGGTGCGTACACTGTTGTTACTTCCTCGCGATTGTGATAAAACTAATGCACCTAGCTCGGACCGCACGGATACGTCGGCTAACACGCGACGACTAGCGTGGCTTATCAACTTCATCGTTGACATGGCCGGACTTGGTAATCAATCGAATTACTTAAAACGCGTCACTGATGTTGCGCACCGCAAACAATACGTAAAGATAGTGATAAATATCCAAAAATTATTAGTTACAGTTTAACTATAACAAAATTCTCTTCACATTCACAATTCGCTAACGTTGCAAGCACATAACTAGTTCCCGAGAGGTTCGCCGCTATTGTCCGCCGAGTCGATCGATGCGCGCACTTCTCAATTTATAAACAAAGATGTAAGTTTCATCGAACGGTAAATCTGATACTGATTGTGTTGACGAATAACCCCTTGTGCGACACAGAGAAGTCGTATGACCCCGGGAAGTTATCACTGTTTTATATTATAATATTATCTTGAAGATAAAAATAAGTAAATAAAAAAACACAACATTACATAATCTAAAACTGGAAATACATTACTATCATAATGGCAGTTGACCTGTTTCTATGGATACCACTAAATAAGAAGTATTAGGTAATCAGGTGGTTGCGTAAAGAAAAGAAAAATAATTTGAGTCAAAATATAGATATACATAAAACACATACATATACCTACATATATGGCTGTAACTAAATTTGTAAATAAAGTAAACGCGTGGTCAGTGTTGCCAACGCAAACATTCTAAAACCGTACACAAAATAAAAAGCGAAATCTTCATGAAAATAAACTATCTACTCATATTCAGTAGTGCTAAAATAGGGTGCAAATACAGTCCTATAAAATATGATGTATTAGTTGTTTTTTCTTTATTGTTTTTATTTTTTTACTTTTTGCTTTAAATAGTATTGATTCATCACGAAAGATTAAGGCAGGACTAAAAAGATATCTAAATTTATTTTTTCTACCTAAGATAGAACTGATAATTATCATTCGTTCAGGAAAATATATTTATATTTATACAGTCTTATTATTCATAAAAAAATATCGAACATCTAAAGTCTCGCATTTTAACACTAAAACGTTCTATAAACCTCTCTAAGTTATAGAGCCCAGAAGCCTACTATACCAGGACTATAAGTACAAAAATGACCGACTCTTTACAGCTGTTGGCTAGTATGAACATGTAAATTCGTAAAATTTGTGTCAAAACAGACCCTTTTTATTAAAACTATCTCTAAGCCTAATATTAGGTACCCTAATAATATCGGAACCGTCAATATTTTCGACTAAACGCCTGTCGACCATGAAGCTATAGATCAAAATGGAGGCCACATTTTTAACAAGAGCTTGAGGCAAATACCTACGTATCTGTATCTCACTCTCTGTGGGCAGACTTCTCTTTTCAGTGTGGGCTTTAGTATTGCTATCGCTTTATTTAAATCTCCTAGTAAATTCTTAGAAATAGTTACTACACTAACCAAATCAGAAATTAAACACTGTAAAATGATGTATCTATATATAAATATTTGAACTGCGATTAGTTAATCCTAAAATTGTTGGTCATATATGAATATCTGGGTTGGCGAATCAGGGAATTACAGTCCCATTTCCTAAGGATTCGGTAATGTGGCAACATTGGCTCTACATGTCAAAAATTCAAAATAAATCGGGCCAATATGGCGGTTGTTTACTTTGCGGTTCACAATTTCGTTTGAGATTTTTCACGGTAATCATTGTTATATATTAAGAAATGGTGCAAACTTGTGTAGTGCTTGGTTGCGGAAGTACGTGGTGTCCAGGAGGTGACATAAGATTTCACGCGTAAGTGTTTATAACGTGATTTCTGTTATTGGATCATTGTAAACATTTTTCTTTATATTTTCATGTAATTTCTTCCTAAAACGTTTTACCAGTGTTTCAACATATTTGTAAATGATAGCTATGTCAAGAACAAATAGTTTTACATCGTATTTCATTGTCTTTATTCAATTTTATTATTTTTGTGTTTTTGAAGTCTTACTGAAGTAGTGTGACCATATTGAGGATTTATCTAGTACTTTCCGTGGGGGGTGTCATTCTGAATTTCGACAGTTAATTATTTCGACAGGGTCCCAATTTCGAAACACATTATAGTTCGACTACTCATTGCTTCGACAGAACATATATATGACATGACTAGCATTAGTTCGACAGATGTTCTGTGTGTTCCGTGGGACTTCCAATTATATAAATGTTTCTTAATCAATATACACATACCCTTAACCAAGACTTAATATTTTATTTAGTTATTTATTTGGTTTCTCATTATTTTATCAACATTAATATACAAGAAGCACATACATAATTATGTTTTTTTTTAGATTTCCTAAAAATGCTACTCGGAGAAAATTGTGGTTATCCATTTTACCATTGAAAATAAAGTTTTATGAAAGTGCAAGGGTTTGCAATTTGCATTTTCAACAATCAGATTATGATTTAACAACAAGACGATTAAAACTAACAGCAGTTCCAACTATAATAATAAATCAAGAAACAGTATCACCAGACAAGGTAAATATTGAACATCATTTTAAGTATCTATATTACATAAATTATTATGTATTTAGAAATATGGCAACATTTTGTAAAATATATTTTGTAATATTTTCAGACAATAAGTTCATTACATAATGAGTCTATGGGGCAAATAGCTGCTCTGGCTATACCAAGCACTAGTTCTGGCAATTATGAATGTAATACCCCACCTAAGGAAACGGGAGAGAAACATGCTGGCTGCAATATTGAGGATCGAAATAGAAAAAAACAATGTCGAACAATTCTTGGAAACATAAGCAACCTTAACAAGTTACCTGTAAGCTGCCCGTTTCCTTTACTAAATATTAAATACATACTTTTTAGGTGTAATTATTATCTATTACGTTATACAATTATTATGTAGAGTTTTAAATACTTCTTATTTAAACTGTTACACTGTGTGGTAACCGTCATTACGACACTAAGCATGAAGCTTCTTGTTTGACTCTTCAGTTTTGCCTACTCATAGTACTCATGAAGGCGCTTCTTCATGTCTAGTACGTCTTTTTGCTAATGGAGCCGCCCCTACATGTCTAACACGACAATTCTGCTTACTCATAGAGGCGCGCTCCGTTAAATTTTGTGGTATATCATGTCTGTTTACTTATTACCGTGCCTATTATGTCCTATAAATTCATACTAATGTTAAAAAGCTGAAGAGTTATTTGATTCTTATTTTTTTGCGTTTTAACCGAATTCTTGAGGAAGATCCTTAGGAGCGGAACAATGCAGTTGAAACCGCGTGGCATAACTAGTATTTAATAAACCGATTTCACTAGTTTTCTTGTTTTCTTAGGTCAGCAGTGAAGATCACGTTCCCGCGAAGATTGATAGGGGCATACAAGTAAATATAAAAACTCCTAAAGAAGAAATACTTCAGAAGAAAACTAAGATTCTTTAGCAAAAAGTGGCGCGACAAACTAAAACAATTCAGTCTATATCTTCCTTAATGGCAACTATAAAAAAGTATACGCGTCATTCAGAAATTGAAAATATTATTCAAGGGCGTTTTGCTGATATCTGTAAGGAATTCAAAAAACCAAAAAAGAATCTGCACGGTGTTCGTTATAGTGAAGAAGTCAAAGCTTTTGCTTTAACTCTGAATTTCTATTCACCGAAGGCTTACGAATTTTTAAGAAAATATACGGCTTTGCCGCATGTGGAAACGATACGAAGATCTTTGTCTTTATTTAACTGTAATGTTGGTTTCTTGTCCGAAATACTGGAATATTTAAAAGAGCAAGTAAAACAACCTGAAAAAATATATTTAAAAAATGTTGCTCTAATATTTGACGGAATGGCATTAAAACAAAATTTGACTTATGATCAAAAATTGGGTAAAGTGGTTGAATATGTAGATTTAGGGCCAATTTTTGTAAGTGATCCAGAAAAATTAGCTGGTGAAGCCCTCGTATTTCAGATAGTTTCATACGGTTTACGCTTTAAGTGTCCAATTGCATATTTTTTTATTGCAAATAACTTGCCTGGGGAACTGCTATCCGAATTAATAAAAACAACAATAATTCTGCTTTATGAAATTGGTGTCACCGTAAGATCTCTGACTTGTGATGGTGCATCATCCAATGTAAAGGCTTACGAATATTTAGGCTGTTCACTGGATCATAATAATTTAAGATCATTTTTTCAACATCCCAATGGAAAGAGTAATATTTATTGTTTGCTTGACGCTGCACATATGTTATAACTAGCTAGAAATGTGTTGGCCGATTTTGAAGTAAAGTCAAATACCGGCGATATTTCGTTTGAATATATACGAAAATTACACGAAATACAAAGCAAGGAGGGGTTGAAATTTGCCAATAAATTAACCACGTTACATATAGATTTTAAAAACAAAAAAATGAATGTTCGGCTTGCTGCGCAGGTACTTAGTTCATCAGTTGCTGATGCAATAGATTTTTTGGTCATCCTGACTTTCTTAATAGCGAAGCGACTACAGAGTTCTTGCACATGATTGATAGACTTTTTGATCTAATGAATTCAAAGTCACCCTTCGGAAAAGGTTCTAAGTCTCCAATATCTATGAAAAACACGTTATTGGGAACCAATATTTAATGATACTGGAATGTATTTAAAATCATTAACAATAAATGGTAGGGGTATTTTAAATCATCCTAGAAAAACATTTGTATTAGGGTTTTTAATGAACATACATAGTTTGTCATTACTTATTAATGACTTGTGTACACTTGAGCAAAATCCAATGAAATATTTGTTGACTTTTAAGTGTTCACAAGACAACTTGGAAATGTTTTTTTCATGCATTAGGGTTCGCGGTCGGGCGCAAGATAACCCGAGTCCACTCGAGTTCCGCTATATAATGAGAAAGATGTTGTTCAGACATTCTATTCAACCCTCCATTAATGCGAACTGCATAGAAAATGGTTTTGATACTTCACACGTCTTTGATTTTAATAAACCGAAAAGTTTGTTTCAACCTCGGGAAGAACTTGACTATCAACAAGACGTTGAGAATGTATTTCAAAATTTAGATTCAATACATACTAGTCCATACCAGGAAAATATATTATATTATATAACTGGTTACATTATTAAAAAAATTCTTAGCCGCATTTCTTGTGAACATTGCAATAATGCGTTAGTAGCACTTAACAATCTGCCAACAGATCATTCATATTCTATGATTGTAAATAAATTTAATTCATTTACGACATTTGTGAACCGCGGCAAAGTTTATTTTCCTTCGGTAGCAGCATACAAAATCGTTAAATATTGTGACCAAGTTTTTCAACGATCTAATTTGATGGGCCAACTTAGAGCAAATAACATTGAAAACAAATTAATTAATGTCGTATCACAATATTTTACTCCTCTGTTGCAGGAAATGTTTAACCATCCGATTACGGACTCAATTAATTGTAATGATTTGCATGAAACTATGATAGTTAAGCAATTAGCAAATTCATTTTTTAAGATGCGTATACGTGCTCACTTAAAGAGCCATACAGAAAATATACTCAGTGCTTTACGTGGTAAGAGACAGAAACTACATAGAGCAATGATATTTAGTCATGTATAATACAAAAGTTATAATAAATGATTTTAATTTGATATGTGTTTTTTTTTAAGATTTTTACCGTTCCTATGATAGTCCCGTTCATTATATAAAAAGTGCGCTCTGGTTAACAAAATCGACACTGACTAAAATGAAATGATCCCAAAAGTAATGTTTCATTCAGCTCTAGCCCCAAGCCCGAACTCAATTCCAGTTAGAGCCCCTAAACGTTACCCAATTTAAAAACAATTTGGCGGTAGCATCGAATTCAAAATTACGAAACGTCACAATTCCATTGTCGGAGTTAAATTCAAGACTAAGCGCGCACGTTCAGCTTCTGCCCGCTGTTTCTCCCGCACCCATGTCAAACCAGGACCTTTTGCGTGATTAAAGACAAACAACTTAATGAATACTCAGAAATATCAGAACTTTCACACTCTAACAAACATTTTCTTTCGTAATTTATTTATTATTTTATTTATTTATTAAACTCTTTAAATTATAAGACTGTTTACTTTTACATAAAACCCCACAAAACTGTTTGCACAGTTTGTCTGTGGGTATGACGACTAAAACTAATTAATTTTTTAACAATGAAACTTATTAAATCTTAAAACTAAAAATATATAATATTATAAAATAATATGTTAAGACCGTTATTCACATGTTTGTCAAAAGGTAAGTCTTTAAGTTTTACAAAAAACTTTTTTATTATTAATATTTCTTATATTGGTGGGCAGGCTGTTTACTAAGTAAGGTATCCTTTTACTAAGTGTTCTGTCCCCATAGTAATTATTTATTATACGCATACAATCTTTAGGGGCTAGCTCTTAGTAGTAAACAGAGATGTAGATATTTATAAATAAACCACTAAATGGAAAGCAATTTACTTTCAGTGATGTCCTGGGAAAAATAAAATAAAGGTTACCCTACTTAGAAAGAGAGAGTCTGCCCACAGAGAGCGAGATAGTGATAAATAGGTTATGCTTCAAGTAGGTATTCGCAGTGTGGTCTCCATTTTTAACTATAGCTTCATGCTGTCGACGCACGAAAAACCACATAAAAAACGAGCACAGTACATTTGGCTAAAAATGTGCTTACGCTCGACATAAGGGGCTACTAGCGATGACGCTTTATATAGTTCGATTCAAACTTAATGGCGGCTGTGAACACGAGTCGAGTCGCTGCGCAGTACCAAACTTATGCGCCAGCGGGGGTGCTGGGTGAGGTACTGCGCAGCGTTTAGCGAACTTCACAGCCGCCATTAAGTTTGAATCGATCTATACTTGTCGATGTTTACTCTATGTTCGTAAGCAGCTTGGCAATGACAACTATCAAACAAGACCAAAAAACAGATCACCTATGTGTGTGTAGAATGTCTGTGTGTATAGAATGTCTGCGCGTGCATGTATAGCGTTGTATGACTCGTGAATTCAATCGATATCGATAATATTATCGTCGTTCTAGAGATCGCGGTATCGCGGTAGCTCCCATTCGCGCCATTCTTTTGAGTTAAGATTTGACTTACACGGCCATTCGAAAGGCAGAGTAACTAAAATAAATAAACCAAAAATATTTTGAGAATATATTAGTCATATAGGTAAACACCAACCAATAGGTAGGTAATGGAACAAAATAAACAAAACTTACAAAAAAATGGTTTATTAATCAAATACATAATACAAAGTACATAGTCATTTTTACGTACCTTCAAAAATAATTAGTTTGTCATAAAATTGTCGAATCCTATCTTTTTAATTTTTATTTTTAAGCTATTGCATAGCTTCTATCGCGGGCCTTGAGCGTGGCGACTGAATCCAGAAATTCCGTAACGAAAAAAACCTAACACTCCGACCGGCACAGCGGTGCGGCGTTGACAGCCGTGCATCGTCTAACGTCGTGTCAGTTCGGCAGACTTCGGCACGGTGTTTGTATGCGTGTAGACCTGAGGTGTAGACTGTACGAAGCTCGCACGGATCGAGACGATCTGCTCCAAACTCAAACTTATGTTTCTTATTTCAGTTACTTTTTTCAAATTTTAGTGGCGCTGTTTTTAGCCGACTTCAAAAAAGAAGGAGATTCTCAATATTTGTCAGATTTTTTTATTAAATCAACGTTTATGTACCTAATAAGGTTAATTAAAGTAAATAACAAATTAATTGAGAGTTAGTCTCAAAACTAAACCAAAATGACACAAAACTTTACTAACTGTTAAGTGCAATGCATTAAATTCATGGGAGGATCCGTGTAAGGTTTGCTATCGATTAGGTCAACTCGTTAGCTAGAAAAAAATAAAATCTTGGCTCGAGCACAAAAAGCTCTGAAGCAGGCAATGAGCAATGAGGGCAGGGCACACCAGCAGGGTTAGTTTGAGACTAGTAGTGCTCTCTACATGTGACTTATCTGTACTTATGTAAAGAAACATGTAGCCAGTCCTTTAGTTAAGAATTAGCTATAGGTCTCACGAGTTCTTTACATCATCGATAGATGGCGTTGATTGTAATTTAAATAGAGGATTGATTCAGATATTGGGCATTTTATGCTACTGTGCTATTCCATAAATACTATAGAAGGCGTTATAATCCTGAAAGTAGAGACACCGTGCGACTAAAAAAGAAACTTTTCAGACCCATTGGTTGCCACTGTCAAGTCTGTAAATGTGATTTTACAATGATTAAAATTATAAAATATGGTTTTCTACCAATAAACAATGATCGGCAGCGTGGTCAAAATATTGTTATGGAAGATTCACTTTCTAAGATTAAAACTAGTAAGAAACATATCATAGTATGTGGGGATTTCAATGTAAATATTTTAGAAGTATTGCCTACATCTATCAGACTTCTTAATCTATTTAAGTCCTTTAATTTAAATAACCTTTTTAGCGAACCAACTAGGATTACGGCCTCTTCTGCTACTTGCTTAGACAACATATTTAGTAACTGTGAAGCGAATAATAAATTAATCCTAACTGATGTGACTTCTGACCATTGTGGACAATTTGCTAGCTTTCCACGTTTAGTAGTAAACAAACCTTTAAAGGTTGTAAGTAGGCCATACACGACGCACCGGTGTACTCAATTTAAAAACAACATCATGTCCAAAATACGGCCATCTATTTTGGAATCTGATGATCCTAATGACGCTTATGGAGCATTTTTTGATGTTTTTAAAAATGAGTTTGAATCTACTTTTAAGATTAAAACTACACAGGTCAAGAGTACTTCTGCCTCATTTAACCAATGGGCCACTGCTGGTATTTACAAAAGCAGAACAAGGCTTTATGAGTTATATGGTATGAAAAAATATAAATTTGATGTCAAATTTTTAAGTTATGTAAAAAATTATTCTAAAATATTCAAAAAGGTTTGTTACATGGCTAAATCTAAATATATTAGTGAGAAAATTAAAAAATCATCAAATAAAATTAAAGTAACTTGGAATATTATTAATCAAGAAACTGGTAAGGTTAAGAAACGGGACAACAACCTAGAGATTATTTCTAACAATAAATTAGTAAATAGAGCTGATGAAATCGACCTAATTTTTAATGAATTCTTTGCAAACATACCAATAACTACAACTTGCTCTTTAAAATCGTCATCAGTTGATGCAGAAAACTTATTACGCGATAGTGTGCCAGAATGCGATGCCAATTTCAGTTTTGAGCATGTGACTCCTTTAGATATAACGAATGCTTTCAAGTCACTTAATGAAAAGAAAACCGAAGATTTCTGGGGCTTCTCTGTAAAACTTTTAAGTAACATAGTAAGCATTGTAGCACCTTCTTTATCTATCATATTTAATAAATGCGTGGACGTAGGCATCTTTCCAGACCTTATGAAATATAGTAAAGTCATACCGTTATTCAAATCAGGTAATAAAAGTGATATTAGTAATTTCAGACCAATATCAATTCTACCAGCATTCAGCAAGATTGTTGTTTTAAATTGATATTAAAACAACTTTTAAAACATTTCAATACGAAAACTCTCCTACATAGTGAACAATATGGTTTTACAAAAGGACGTTCAACTACCGACGCCGGTGTCGCTTTACTAAGACATGTTTATAGTGCATGGGAGAATTCTCAAAACGCTATTGGGGTGTTCTGTGACCTTTCCAAGGCTTTTGATTGCGTTCATCATAATACATTAATACGCAAACTCAGGTATTACGGAATAAAAAATAGAGCACTCGACTTAATACATTCTTACTTAAGTGATAGGCTCCAATGCGTTGATGTTAACGGTAGTAAGTCCGCCGGACTACCTGTTAAGCTAGGTGTGCCTCAGGGTTCAATACTAGGCCCGTTTTTGTTCCTAGTTTACATCAGCGACTTACCATTCTTTTTAAAAGGCAAATGTGACGTCGTACTATTTGCAGACGACACTTCTTTAATTTATAAGGTAAATAGAAATAGAGATGATTTTAACGAAGTAAATACTACACTCACTCAGGTTACACATTGGTTTTCAGCTAATAATTTAGTTTTAAACGCGAAAAAGACCAAATGTGTTAAATTTACTATGCCGAATGTTAAAAATCTCGGTCCAAATATTATTATAAACGGTGAGGTATTAGAGACTGTAGACTCAACGGTTTTTCTAGGCATTACCATTGATACCAAACTTAACACGTTCACTGCCACCACAATTTTCTTGAAGTTCATAGCGATGCCGCCCTATAAATTCACGCGAACACGCCAGGCGTGTCGGCGGCACTGCATCTAGTTAAACATTGACACGCTAGGCGTGTTCAGTGGCACCTCGATAGAGTTAAATTCTAAATTTGTCTATTTCTCGGGTTAAGGATGAATATTAGTTTCTTTGCATTTCGCTTCGCAAGAATAAAGGTGATTCTAATACGGTAGTGAGATTTAACCTGGAATTATGGCTGGAAATAGATTTTTAGGTAAGTAATTATCGTAATTTTATCAGAGATCGTAAACATGTAGTCATTTTGAAATTTTTTATACATAATATTAACTTGGATAGATAGGTAAGTTTACGGCACGATACCTTTTTTAGTTGAAGTTATCGTATTAATTTACTGCAAATACCAAATTGTACTACTAATGTGTGCACTAATTTAATATATTTATTTATGTTTTGCATCATGTACATACACAGTGATTTAAGAACTAAATAAATATGAGTAGATACCTACATACCCTGCGGGTGTCATAAAACAAAAATGTACCTACGTATGTACCTACATAATGCAAAATATGTTAGGTATTAGTATTATTATGTCTTATGTAGGTATTTCTAGTAATTAGTAGGAATAAAAAGTTGCCGACACACATTGTTTAAGGATTTAAATCCTTTACAAATGTGCGAACTGCGACATAAATCATTGTTATCAGATCTCTCGTTCACACTTGTAGGCATATCGGTACTCTCGTTCGCACTTCAAGTATTGTGTGTAATAGCAAAGAAGGGATTTGTTGTAAGTCAAAAGCAGGTAATTAAGGAGTAACTAAATAATGCACAATATTTTGCAGCTGAGCGGCATCCCTATAACGATAACGAGTTGTGCGGCAATGTTACATCCCTTTCAATTACTTTAGTCGCACTAACTGGGAACACAAAATCTCCCTATTTAGACAGTGATACCATATACCATACACTTTACGCGTGTTTTCAAATGTGGGAATACACCTATATAATATAACGGAAGTAGTAAAACGAAAGAAAGAAACTGTTGACAACTTCTGATAAGTTGAAAAGGTGGACACGCCCGGCGTGTTCTCGGCATTACATAATCACTTTTTTTTTAATGCAAAAATTAAAAGAGTTTTTCCGGCCACCTCATTTATACTTAGGTTATTGCTAGAGGATTATGTACTGAGAATTTCAAAAGGCAATTTAGGCAAATTTTCGTAATATCTCTAAAACATTTAGGACACGCCTGGCGTGTTCGAGGCGTAGTTATAGAAATTAGCAAGAACACGCTAGGCGTGTCGGCGGCATTGAACGTGTTAATTGGTCGGCACATATTGCGTATCTGGCAAGTAAGCTCAGCTCTGCAGCTTACGCCGTTAGAAAAGTTAGACAAATCACTGATGTAGACACTGCTCGTCTTATTTACTTTAGCTACTTCCATTGCTTAATGTCCTATGGTATTCTGTTGTGGGGTAAGGCGGCTGATATAGAAACCATTTTCATTCTTCAAAAACGAGCTGTTAGATCTATTTACCAGCTAGGCTCTAGAGTTTCTCTTAGGGAGCTATTTAAGGAGATAGGTATTTTAACTGTAGCATCGCAATTTATTTTTGCTAATATACTATTTATAAGGCAAAATGTTCACCTTTACAAAAAGAACAGTGATATTCACAACATTAATACACGTAGTAAACATAAGTTATGTGCGACATCACACCGCCTGCATAGAGTACACAATTCATTTATAGGGCTTAGTATTCGCTTCTATAATAAACTCCCTCTCCATCTGTTAGAGTTACCCTACAACTCATTTAAATCTTATATTAAAAATAAACTTTGTGAAAGGCCTATTATACTATTAATGATTATTTAAATGACAAATGTAGTTGGTCGCCGTGATAGACACAAGACGGTTCTGTGTGTGGTATATTATCTTATTTACTACTGTACGGTACTATTTAATTTGATAGGCATACACTCAGTATGTAACAATATGTTACCTATTTTGTTTTATTTTTAGTACGATTATACGTATGTGTATTGTATTATTAAATTCTTTACATTGTTTTGGAATGTATAATTATATTAATTATAAAATTTAATTATGTAGCTATCAATTCCTTCTTTTAGGGGCAGTGCAGTAAATCAGTGTTTGGAGTATTTTCATTCAATGCATACTTTTTTTTATCTTTTTAAAGCCGGCAGCAGTTTCGTCATGCTCCCTTAGTTGTCATTGCCTGCGGTGGCGTCTTGGGTCGGGTCACCTCCTTCCCTCTAATATGGCGAGGGAGGTGATGGCTGATCCTTGCGTCATATTCGTGAACG
The DNA here is from genome assembly GCA_932294365.1 of Diachrysia chrysitis. NCBI lineage: Eukaryota > Metazoa > Arthropoda > Insecta > Lepidoptera > Noctuidae > Diachrysia > Diachrysia chrysitis. Next base: position 13,094,783 of record OW028653.1, on the reverse strand, counting down.
GGTGCTGCTTGCGGTGACTGGTCGTTCTGCTGACTTTGGGCTCTGTAGATTATACTTTTAATTTCATAGTACCTATTGTAGTACCTATCGACCTCAAATACTTGTTTATTTGCGCAGTCCCTAAATTATATAACTATTATTATTGTATTCGAAATGACAGCGTGCTGCTGGGGAGTTTGTTGCGCCGTTTCTTCTTCACAGCCAGAGCACTTAGGAAGCGGTGAAGGGTGGGCGAATCAGGGTGCTGTCCATTGTATTGACGTTCTGAAAGTGCTACTTTGTAGCCTAGTTGGAATAAATGAGTTTTTGATTTTTGATTTTTGATATATCAAAAAGCCAAAAGCTATTCAAGTCAGGACATGTTTTCGATGTCACAGAAACAGTTGGCCAAGAACAAGAAACAATATTAACTGGCATAATTGTTGCTCAGACAAAAATTTCTAATGTTTATGATGTTAAGATAACAGTAAGTACCTTTTTTTAAATTAATTGTTATTACAATATCTTTAGAAAACCATTATTTCTATTTTTAATTTTTATCTCTGTCTTTTCAGCTTGATTGCAATAGAAACATCATAAGTGCAATTTGTAAATGCAAGGCAGGTCTATCAGGACAATGTAAGCACGTCTGTGCCTTAGTTCATTACGTAAATTCTGCAGAAAGTGCATTTATTCTTATACAAATAAAATCAAATAGTACTTTGGTCATATAAATAATAAACAAAAAACCGTTGGCATCTTCCTGGATTTATCCAAGGCTTTTGACACCGTTTCTGTTCCTTTATTACTTAAAAAGCTGGATAGCGTTGGAATTCGTGGTTATGCTAACAACCAGTGGCGTAGCTAGGTAACCAAAGGCCCTGGGGCAAAAAATAAAACTAGGGCCCCAAGTAAACTATTTAAATTCTCTTGGTTCCGTATTCGTCGTGTACCGAATGCAATGTATATCGATCGACAAAGGGCATTAGCAGGGTAATATTATTTATAAGTATTGTAACTTCATATAAACATTTTTTTCTGAAAGAGATTTACGCAGTTAGCCTGAGCACAGGCTTTGACTGCTTTACTGGACTTTTGGGGAGAAACTTAAGGGCTTTCAGCTAGAGCAATATAAAAACTAACTACGTTAGCAACGTTTTCAAAGGACTGTGGGGTTCGGATCTCGACTTAGTGGGTTTTTATTTTTGGATGAGATTTACGCAGTTAGCCTGAGCGCAGGCTGTGCAGGCTTTGACTGCTTCATCGGACTTTTGGCGAAAACCTTAAGGGCCTTCAGCCAGAGCAATAGAAAAACTAACTACGTCAGCAACGTTCATTAAGGGCACCCCCTGTGGGGTTCGGACCCCGACTTAGTGCGTTGCTGACAATCTTAATAAGGCCAAAACAGCAAGGGAGGGCTGGATCTAAGTTTTTATTATTTAAGGACATTTTTTTATTGCTAGTTTGGCCGGCTCGGGCCAGCTTGATCTAGGGACGGGAGGGGGGGGGGGGGGGAACATTTACGTTACAATTATTTATACTGACGGGCCTCGCCGGCGAGGACGTAATATACGGCGGTTGTGTTTTGTATTGCTACTGCTAGCTAACTCGATGCTTCTTGGAGAAGCATTGTTTTATCGTCGGGTTAGGAGAGAGTATGTTTGGGCCTAATCTTAGATATATAAATGGACGAAGCGCGAGCTACCTACGCGCCTCGTATTTCAACATGCGCTCGGCATACAACCAGTCGCGAATATACCAGCCGCCGTGACGAACAGACGGTGTTTGTTTTTTAAACAAAATAAGTACAAGTACATATTTTAATCAAAAAAATCTTATTAATATTGCAAGGAGCAATTGTAGAATATTTTGTGCTGTACAATTACAATTAAAAGTTCTGAATTAAGCTTTATATTTTAATGTGGATTTTTTATCCAATTGAATTAAATAATAAAGCATTTCGTACGTCTCAGTCGAGGCACAAATATTTTTCGGTCGCAAATTTATCAGAATGATTTGTTATTTAATCCTAAATTAAACATATTATAAGCATGGTTTTAAATTAATTCTACTGATAAAAAAAGAACATGCATTTTTATTGAACACTTTCTATTTAATTCGCAACGTATTTGATGTTAAAATAAAAAAAATACAATCAAAAAAATACATTCACTAAACTAGATAGAAACTCGAAGTATGTGGACATTTTTTTTAAATTTACTCGCCACATATTACTTTAAAAAAAATATTAAACACGTATTTTTTCCTTTATCCTTAAACAAATAATGGGGAAGATACAGGAAAAGGAACTTCTAGCTACAATTTTTACCAAGACGTGACGTCACTCCTGAACTTGCGTTTTGACTTTGTCTTTTTTATTGATTTCATAAAAGAAAAAATGCGAGTTTTATTTTCTTTTTTAAGTATTTAGTGGACTAAATGGATATGTCCTTTTCATACCCGGTCCACACGCCTATACGTACCGCGCAACTGTAAGCTATAAACTGTATTTTAAAAATAGGGTCTATTTACAATACTGATAGATAATATTACCGTGGCAAACCTATACTACCTATTATAATGCTCCGACTACACATGTATGCGGCTTGAAGCTTTGCGAATTTGCCTATTTGCTCACTAGAAAATAAAAACGAGACAAAAGCTTCCGTTTCCGTCAAACATTCGTACGAATAGGTAGATACTATCCAAGTGTAGTAGGATTGTTATGAATTATGTGGATTTTTCCTAACTTGTCTTATCATGTACCCGGCTCCGACACAAAATCACGTCTTAGCGTCTTCATCAGACTGTAAAACCCATTTTTAACCTTATTGTCTTATAAAAGAAACACACACAATATGAAAAACAACAAAATACTCATTTAAATACATATATCTATTAATAAGGTTTTCCTTAAAATCAAAATCTTCTACAACTTGGATCAAAAACTTTGTGTTGTTTGTCTATTAACGTAGTAATGTAATGAGAGATATACTTACAATCATCTTAAAATAGTTAAGTATCGATAATATATGATTCCCGGTGACGATAAATAGGTAATTGTGAATTGTTAATTATGTACAAATAAAAGTTGTAAGTGTGAGTCCAAGGGCCCCCCGAGCTTGGGGGCCCTGGGGCACAGCCCCGTCTAGCCCTCCGGTAGCTACGCCACTGCTAACAACATCTTCCAAAGCTACCTGACAAAACGGAAACAGGTAGTAAAAATTGAAAATTTTACCAGCAAAGAGGAGGAAGTTACTTTTGGTGTGCCTCAGGGTAGTGTCCTTGGACCTACCCTCTTCCTCATTTACGTAAATGGACTCTGCCAACTATCGCCTCCAAACTGCAAGATCGTAACTTATGCCGATGACACGGCGCTTATAATACATGGTAAAGACTGGTCTGATACCTTCAATAAAGCGGAGATGGCCCTCAGCGTGGTTATGTACTGGTTAAACACAAACCTTCTCACGATAAATATCACCAAAACCAAATTCATACCCTTTACCCCAGGTATTTTAAGTCAGCCGCCCCATTCCCTTAAAATTAGAGCCCACGTTTGTATGCAAACTGACTTCTCCACCTGCAACTGTATACCTGTTGATAGAACTGACAGCATCAAATATCTCGGAGTATTCATAGACAACTTATTAAAATGGAAAAAGCAGATCGATTCAACAGTAACACGTACGCGAAGATTAATTTATATATTTAAAAAACTTAGAGGGGTTGCTGACCTCAAATGTCTGATAACTGTGTACCTTGCTCTCGGCCAATCAGTCCTCGGGTATTGCATTACCGCGTGGGGTGGAGCGCATAAAACTACCATGCTACGACTTGAAAGGGCACAGCGAGCCGTACTAAAGGTCCTGTCAAAAAAAACAATCCTCTTTCCTACATCAGACCTCTATTTACTCTGTAAGGTCCTCACAGTTAGGCAGCTTTTCGTTTTACAGACTGTCCTTAGAAAACATAATCAGCTTCACTATAACCCAGCCTATAGTACAGCAAGGCGCCTGGCTGACAGAGTTTGTAATTATATACCTTGTAGAACAGCAGTAGCGAGAAGACATTTTAGGTTCATCAGCTCCAAAATTTATAACAAAATAAATAAGGTCCTAAACATTTATCATTTACCTCGTAGCCTCTTGAGGAGGAAGTTGTCTGAGTGGCTGAAATCATTGTCATATGATGCAACTGAGGGAATTGTGGAAACTTAATAGCACATATACAGACACACACATAAACTGTCATTCACGCATACCCCTGCTCACTTCACACAAACATTCGCTTACACACACACTCAGGCACACGCACACACACACACACACACACACACACACACACACACACACACAATGCCGTTTTTTTTTTTGTTTTGTTTTATGTACCTAAGTAAATTTATTAGTTTTTTGTTTTTCTCTTTTAATTTTATTGCTTTGCTCTAGTTCTGGAACAATTATTTTTCCTGTTTGGATGGGCGTTGATAGCTGCGACTCAGTTTTTAACTTTTGTAGCTATCATCGTTTTCTTTGTAAATCGAGTCAAATGTATATGTTCCAAAAATAAATAAATAAATAAATAAAATAAAATTTTTAAATACTTGAATGCGTATTTACGTGTGTTTTACAACTGCATTTATCCATTTAATTCTTTTATCCCTGAGCCATGGCATGTGAGCACTATTAGTAAAATTTTACACCCTTGGAGTTATTTTTGGATGTATTACAGCATCCAGAAATACAATAATACATTTTGATAACTTAAATTAGCAAAATTTAACACGAAAATTCAGATTTTTTTCCGTGGTTTGTCAGTAGAATTTTTGATACTTGAGGTACAAAATTTCGGATACGAGTCACGAGATGGCAGAGCTATCGCTACGCACGGTGCCCGCGTTGACAGAGTAAACTACTGTCTACGCACAGAACAGATAAAATATAGACGACCGAGACCAGCGTACCCAAACCACACCCAAACTCACACAAAGATAGGTATATCGTATTTCGTAACACTAAAAAATCCTTCACGTCATTGGGCATTTTGAAGTAGGCGGTTTATCAAGCGTTACTTAATAGAATAAAAACCATGACAGCATGTTAACAGTGTTGTTTATTGTATACCCTTTATTGTACAGAATAGTTTGAAGAGAAAGTTATGCTACTCGCTGCTAGATGGCTCTATATTAAATTCATTCAATTTAGCTGTATTCACACACAAATAAGATTGATATTCCTGGATCAAACTTATTACTAAATGTGTTTTGCTAGGTATGTAACATTGGCATTGCCTTATTTTATCGACATTACTTTTTATTCTTATAAATAAGAGTTAAGGCGCTACTCGAATAATTGCATGTAAGCGGCGTAAAGCGGAGTGGAGATCCAACCTAAGAGAATCGAAAAGAAATCAAATGTACGAGATAGATAATACTAACTGCTTGCTAACGGGACGGAAAGAACTAAACATATGTCAAGGTTGCGAAAGATTGTCCTAGAAATAATAACGTAAGCGACAAAATGGAAAATCTTATATTAATCGAAATTTATCCGATGGAATAAAGAATCAATCCACATTAATCTATAGATATAATGATAATGCATCAAATAGTGTGAAAAATATATTATCAAGTTAAATAGTTTGGTGGTTTGAGCAAAAAAGGAAAATTAATCGAGGAAAGTTAGCTAGGAACCAAGTTTCATGACCCTAACTTTTATAGTTGCTAAGTACCTAAGTTAATTAAGTAAAAACGAAATTAAAATAAAATAATGTGTTTCTCTTACAGGCCCACAGTAAACCTAATGTTTTGGTATAGTCATCTTTGTTTAAGTTTAAGAACTCGTTTGTGTTATTTTCATTAATGATGTCATCGAGGATAGATGGTTGATTGGACCGCCATTTACGTAAATGAAAATGAGCGCCCTGTAACGTTTGAATGACGCAGTTTTTTCGTCATCATGCCCAGATATATTCATCTACGTGCTAAAAAAAAATGTGTAAGGCCTCAACTACTCGAATAATATGAAAACTACATTTTGAATCTGTAAAATATTTAACTATGTGAAATTTTCTTTTTTTAGTAGTTCAACATAAATAAAACGTCTGTATTTTAAACTATCGATAACTCATTATCGATAACGGTAATGCCTAAATGAGTAGCTGAACTTGACATTCAAGTGCATTGTCGGAATGATCTAGAATAATTGTTTTCCTTTAAAAAAAAGTGAACCTAACTGCCAACAAAATAAAGTAAATTTCTATTTGCGTTTTTTTACAAATTAATGTTTTTCAAAATTTTATCAATAGAAAATAAACCAGGACTAATCGATGATGGGAAATTCCACCATTTGATAAATTTTTGGCGCTGCTATCTAGCTAGCACTCTAAAACAGTACAAAACGGCATCTTTGTATTTATTAATCGAGCTTGTTTCACCGTGGCGATCGTAACGAGACTGACGTGCGCGACGTGTAGCGCGGTGTATCATACGCGTGAGCCCGCTTATGCCGGGGTACGCGCGCCCCGCCCACATGCTACTTCTACTATATTTATCTGTTCTGTGTGTCTACGCTTATAAGCCTCAGTAAATGCTTATCTTTTTCTTATAAATATAACAATCGTGTCACAGTGTTTGTAATCAAAGTTTTTTAATTCTGTTTTTTTTTTGTGTATATTTTGGTAGGTCTGAGATAAGTTGTATTCTATTTTTTATCCCCCTAGGTGATAAGGGTGGCCCGAACAAAACAACTTTTACCGGATCAGCTAGTTATTATATAGGTATCAAACCAGACAAAATTTATTTTTCAAATCTACAAAAACTACATTTAACTGTTTTTTTTATTAGCTTATATTAGATCCCACTTCTGGGCCTCCCCTTTCCTTTTCCAAACCTCTCTGTCTTATGCGATATCTGGCCACGTACGTCCCGCATATCTGACGAGATCATCACACCGCTTTCGCCGCGGTCGTCCAGTGGGTGACGATCTTTGCCCATCGGTCAGGCTGCATTCGCGCGACGAGACCAGCCCACTCTCACTCAAGCCTGGCTGTTTTTACTCCAACATCCGTTACTTGAGTAATGGAGCTCAGCGTCGTGTTTCTAACTCGATCTGTTAGTTTAATACCTACCTACTATGCTACGCTCCATCGCTCGTTGACCAATCTTAAGTTTGGACTTCTGCTGTTCAGTAAGTGACCAACTCTGAGCACCGTAGGTTAAGACGGGCAGGACGCACATATCGATAAGTTTACTTTTCAGCGTCATTGGCAAGCTACCCTGCAAATGTTATTTTAGGGCCTAGAAACTCTTCCATGCATTCTGTAACTCTTCTTCCCACTTTTCTTTCTTGCTGGTTCTTAAAAGAGACAACCTGAGCCAAGTATATGGATGTACTCATCGACATACTTCGACGGATTTATTGTAAGTCTAACCTCAAGACTTATCGTGCTGAGATCTTGGAACATATCTTAAGTTTGCTGTATTTATTTTTTGCTAAAAGCAAAAAAAAATACAGCCATAACTCAAAAACCTCCGTCAAAATTTTAATATCTATACTATCTATCTGTGGTTAGAACATTTAAAGCGACACGCCCAGGCTTCGCACGATTAGTACATAATGAAACAACAATAATTATTTTTACTTCATTGGATAATATGCATAACATGTTTTATTCCTAAGCTAACACTTCACTTAGCATTAAAACAAGGCATAAGTTGGTAAGCTGTATGAAACTGTCCTTGACTCATTGCATTAGTAAATTTTAATAACAAATCAATTCGTAAATAAAATAAAAACAAGACCACAATTAATTTTTCAAAATAAGTTGTATATTCTTGATCAGTTGTCAAATGGTATATATTTAATAAAATAGTTAAATAATAAACCTGTATTTGCAAAATGGGTAGGTACAAAGCGCGGAAATGGCAGGCATCAGAGCAGCTCTGCGTTTGGGGGATATAAATGCTGATACATTACAAGATTATAAAACTAGCTTCGAATCCAACAACCCTTGGCCGTGAGGATCATCCTTAATACAGTTTCGAACTAAGCCAAAGTATTTTCGCGCTGAGTATATAATGCAATATAAAAATATGTGTATATTATAAAAACGATCAGTTGAGATATAGATAGAGTAACGTCGACGTTCTGTCGTTTTTCGCAAAACGACGACTTGTACGGGGCAGCCCCAGGTTAGTGTGGAGAAAACAATACCTATTGACATATTGTACACCTCTCTCTTTCTGATTAGCAATATTAAATTCCTTGTAACTAGTTCAATATGAAAGTTACTTATACTCTACATAATTATTCCTTTCTCGAAGTATTGCTAACGTTTTGCCTTTAAAAGGATATTAATGTTACATTTATCATTTCATTTATAGTTTTATTATTAAAAACTTAATTTCAATGAAAGTAAATCTGCTTTACTTTGTAATGTAATAACCATACGGCAGAGCGCTGATGTTTGAAATATAGATATTTTATCTAGTTTCAGACACACGTTTGTGTACCGATATGGTTATTGTATGTATGATTATATTGATGGATATACTATAAAATATTACATACCATTACTTGAAAAAACAAAAGTTATAAATTTGAAAACGACTAGTTCCGTAAATGGCACAGAGGGTGTACGCAGCACTGCTCCGGTTTAGGATTACAAGCAGACTACACACACAGCCGTGTACGATACACGTTACTGTGGGTTGCATGCGACTACGAACAAGTGTGGCATCCTAAACAGGCACGTACTGACAGTTGTCAAATATGAATCATTTGAACCTGCGGGGAAATAACATAATAATATGGAGTATTTTTTGATCAATAAATAAGCATATTAAACGTAAAACACGAAAGTAGTCGCTGCTTGAAAACGATACTTTGAACTAGTTGTTCCGTTAGACAAGAGCTACACTAATTATTAACAGTTAAACATATTACACTAGACGAAGTTTAAAATTATTACACAAGTTAGAACGGTTTCCTTCGCAGTAACAAACAAATCATTAAGATACCGTGGGGCAGTCGCAGTGCCGTGGCCTTCAGAACGACTCGCACCTTACGAGTACTCCTGCGTGAACTTGTTGTGAAACTTCTGGAAGGCGTCCAGCATCTCCTGGAGCATCTCCGTCGGCGGCAGGATGGTGGTGCGGAAGTGGTATGTTTTGGGGCGCTGTCCGAAGCCGGAACCCGGCACTATGCAGATGCCTGCAGGACAAACGTTACCGTCAGCGCTACTAGCAACACTAGCTGCGACCCGGATGCTCTTTCATTGTAAACTTAATACAGGACAGAGCAAATTCCTAATCGAATTACATGTTGTGGATTCAAACATGATTCTAAAACAACGCATTTAATCTTATGGTTTTCTTTGTTAGTTCAAGTGACATTTGCAAAGGGAGTTCCCCGGCCGGAAACTGCTGTAGTTTGCAATTGAGTTCACCTGGTCCCTAGTAAAGGCAAGAGAGACGCAGTGCGGTGGTTTTAGTAAATATCCTGCGCTAACAGCTTCGTTCATTATTCCCCCAGGGCGACCAGGGCGGCATTAGTTTAATATAATCATGATGATGAATATTTGTGTGGTCTGTATATGAGTGTATGGTTTATGTGTTGGCTCACCGGTCTGCTCCAGCAGCTTAAAGGCGTAGAAGGTGTCGGGAGGGCGGTTGGCCTTCTTAGCGGCCTCGATAGCCTTCGGAGGCAGTTCGATGCGCGGGAATGCGTACATGGCGCCCTGCACAACACAGTACGTATGCCATTCAGAATACACTTCACGTCAACAAATTTTACATATTTCAACTCCAAAGTAGAAAAGTTAAGTCAAGAATGGAGGTTTCTCCAATTTCAAATTTAAATGTACTGTGGCCATCACGTACTTCATAGTCGTGTACCTGATACCATATAGTGAAGAGTCGTGTACCTGAACGATGTTGCACTTAAAGCCAGGCATACTGTTGAAGGTTTTGGCAATCATCGTGGCGCGTTGTTTGAATGAGTTTAGGATGCAGTTCTTCTCCTTCTCCCACAGCTCGTAAGAAGGGTCGCCTTCCTTCGGGGGACGAACCTAAGCAAGAGAAACCATTTCATGTGTTTTATTTGTAATCGTTTTCGTACATATTATAGCCTCAAGTAGTGCAGCGTGTGTAGCGTGTACTCACGACGCAGTCCACGGCGGACTGGCCCAGCGTGGAGGGGCACAGCATGGCGGACATGGCCTTGTACAGGTGCGCCTTCACGAGCGGGTCCAAGTTGATGAGCTCCATCCAGCCGCCGCGCAGCCCGCACTCGCCCATGAAGCCCTTGCTCATGGACATGAAGGACGCCAGCTCCGTCTCGTTGTACGGCGGGCCCATCTCCGACATCACCTGCACACTCACACTTTGTGAATGCGACCATACGACTCGAGAGTAAAGGTATTAGATAATAAAAAATAAAATCCACGTTATACTACGTTATTACAACCGAATCATTAGCTTCGGTGAGTCCACTCGATTACTTTAGATTTACAACAGTATTTAATTCTCATTTACGTGGTCAACAAAAAAAGAAACAAAGACATTATAAATCCTCAAGATAAGCTAATAAATTGAAAAGTTGTAACTAAATAACTATTCTTCATTCAGTTAATCCGCGCATGGTTTAACTAATCCGCCTTTGTTGATTAGTTCCACGACATAAACTCAACATTGAAATCAAAATAACTCATCTCCAAGAACTCGATGCATACAAAAACAATCTATGTTGGTATCATAAAAATGCCAATGTTATATGTACTGATAAATGATATAGCAATGTAAAACATGTTCCTTATACATCGAACTTTGAGAAGTAATATGTATAATTCCCACAGCGCGATCAGGGGGGTAGGGCAGTTCGTTCACGGCGCTGATAACGGTTAAAAATTGTCGCGCCTATTTAAAAAATTTCTTCTGCTTATACAAATTAAATAACTAGATGTTTTATACCTTACTTTTATAATAAACGATTTAAGTTTATTTGAATAAAAAAATAAGAAATTAATTAGGTAACAATCATCTAATCAGTAAAATAGAAAAATAATAAGTATAATATTAATTGTAGTATTTTGTATGTTGTCAACACAACAGACGAAACAAGATGTATAAAGAATTAATTAGCAGGCAAAGAAACTGAGACATATTGGTTCACATAATATTTTTTGGTGGGGGCGACAACTGGGACAAGGCCAGAAACAGGCTACTGTAAGTAAAATAATATTAAATGACCTTTTTGAAGGAGTAGAACTTGCTGTCAGGCGCGTACACGTTGTGCTGGTACACCTCGTCGGCGAACAGCAGCAACTTGTGCTTGTGCGTGAACTTGATCACAGACTCGATGTTCTTGCGGGTCAGCACCTGCAAACCGTGGGTTATAGTTAACTACATATACTAAATACATTTATTGCACTACTAGCTGTTTCCCACGGCTTCGCTCGCGCTTAGGTATACCAAAGATTAGTAGTTTTTTAGTGTGCTATGCTATTTTCAAAATGAAATACATGAAATTTCATAACGGTTAGAAAAAAAATACGGCGTGTTAATGATTTATTGTTTCATCATGACCCAATTTTGATGAATTTTTGATGTTCAATAGCTGATGTGATGGAGATAGTTTACGCCGTTCATTATTTACTCTTTTCTAAAATTTGTCGGATGCTTCTTTTATCTCTAAGTCTTCGTCGAAGGGTTTAGGCTGGGCGAAGATGAGACAGTCAATCAGGACTTCTCCTTTTATACATAAATAGATTACTTGTTCCGCTTCTTCTTAGCGTATCGATCACTATTCCTGACTGAGATTCTGAATGTACTTCTCCTTGCAAAAAGCAGTAAAAGTGTTAACATCAGTCTAATGCTGGAAAAAACGTTTTTCAATTAAAATACCTGGTAGTGACATACAATGCACGACCAATTTGTCTACGTCACTATTGTACAAGATAGTAGCGCACCTGTCCGGTGGGGTTCCCGGGGTTGATGACGACGAGTCCTCTGACAGCGAACTTGGCGCTGGCCTCGGTGAAGGCGCGCTCCATCTCGTTCATGTCCAGACCCCAGTTGTTGTCCTCGTCGAGGTAGTAGCCCACCTGGCCCAGCCCGAACTCCGCAAGTGTCGCCGAGTACAGCGGGTACTGCGGGATCGGCACCATCACCGCTGCAACCGCAACACTCATATGGACTTTATGCTACAACACTGATATGCTAACAGACAGCTGCATAGTGTTTATTTGCTATCACCAGTTGACAACCCAAGCGATATTCACTGGATAAAAATAACGGTAAGAACGCAAATTTGGTATCGGCTCAGGTCAGTGACCAACTACCAGTAGATCAACTACTAGTAGATCTAGTTTATCATCGACTGTAGACGACAACATTTTTTTTGTTCAGTGTTTTTTATAAAGTGATTATCACTTTAGCTGACAACCGCTATTACAAATAAGCCTGCTGATTATTTAATCGTAGTACAAAAACGTTACGACCTACCTACAGTTATTAACATTTGCATGGTTGAAAAACTACCTTCTAAATGGAAGAATGCTAACCTCATCATGAATTTACAAAGACTTCATAAAATGTTGTTGGCAGAAAACAGAATTGCCTACAAGTTCCACTTTCTGAAACTTCATATCGTACATAGTAACACCTAAAATATCATTGATCTAACTAGGTAGCAACAGCGGCTCGTGTTCATAACAAACCACCACTAATATATTAAAATAAATAATAAAACAATACAATAATAAAACACTAATATATTCATATTATAATGTAAACTAACGAGCATCAGAGCGTGCTATATTTACACAAACAATTATCTTATATGAGATCTGCCGCAGTATTACTAAAACTCGTGATGCTTGTTATACAAACAAACCCATTTTAAAGAATAATATTATTTGAAACTGATAACAATATTATCTTGGAATATTTGCATAGTAACTATTTTATCAGTGTTCACCGGGGGAACTATGTCATACAATTTGTTGTGAATGTAAAATTGGCAGCCTTTGTTTGCCGGCCTCGATTATAATCATCACGATGATCGCATCGAAGACATTTATCTCTCAAGATATTAGCCTGTATCGTGATACCCATGTACTAAAACTTTCGATACCATCTCTCAGGTCGTTTACCGCACAACACCGTACAAGGCCGGCTTATTGAGACATCAGCCGGTACTACAGCTGCTATCATGCCAAATTATATAATATATTTTGTATAATATAATTATATTTTTAACTAAGCTTGGTACGATTGTAGTCCATACTCCTGGGCAGGTTATAGGCTATATAACATAACGCTTAGACACATAGGACCTGAGCAGTGACGATAAATTTGAAGCAAGTCAGATGAAAATGCGCTTTCGAGCTCTTATCCTCACATACGTTGATCATACACCAAAAGTATGTATTACAAAGATGATGGTCTCCAAAAGATCTACAAAAAACGTCCCCTAGTATATGTCTATCTTTTATAAATTAGCCACAATAACGTATTTAATCGTTAGGCATTTCTTCAAAGTGTATTTAATATATAAATGTATTGTATATCACATAGATATATCTTTATCAAACTCCAATATTCAAAAAGTACACTTAAATACATATTTTATAAAAAATATATATATAATAGGTACCTATTTTATTATTAAGAAGAGAATTTACACTGCGTGCGTGAGACCTATCATGACTTACGGCGGCGTCGTCTTCTCTCACGTACCCGATTATAGATTAAAAAGGATGCAAGCCATCCAAAGCCGTTTCATGCGTAAAGCCACGGGCGCTCCAGGTTACGTTTGTAACTTGCAGCTGCACTGTGACTTAAAGCTCACCATCAAGCAGTTCATGAAACGCGCCGCGACCCGTTTCTTCGACACCGCAACCCACCGTAACCCGCTAATCGTAGCGGCCGCGCGATACCGACCTTCAGTCATCTCTAAGATAAAACGTCCTAGACACTGTCTCTCCTATATAAAACTAGCTGTCCCCCGCGACTTTGTACGCGCGTTTTAGTTTCAACGGTTTTTTTATTTTTGAACATTTTTCATTTAACCTCCGTTCCTATTGGTCGTAGCGTGATGTTATATAGCCTATAGCCTTCCTCAATAAACCAATTCGAACCAGTAGTTCCTGAGATTAGCGCGTTCAAACAAACAATAAATTTGTCAAATGACGAACAGTGTGAAACCAGACTTTTTGCGGATAGATTTAAACATATTTTTGATAACTTAGATTTACATGAGGCTCAAATTCTAACAGGTTGCGGTGCCGTCGAAATTGTTTTTATTCCCAGAATTCCCATTATACCAAATAATTTTCTAATTAAACTCAGGGTCAGACTTTCCGCGTTGCTGGAGTAGATCTTAGTCTCAGTTGTTTTTCACATGGGCAGTTGTAAGTCGCTCTTTCCCGGGTCAGTAGTTTCAGAGAGCTTTATGCATAAGTACCGGAAGGGTCCACTTTGAATATAGTTTATCCGGAAGCTTTACGCTGAAATTATGTATTTTTTATATTAAATAACATTTTATGTTAGAAACGATGCAAAGCAAAAATTACGGTCTTAAATAGATTTTATTAAGGCAGCGTCATATATATCGATTAAATTGTAGTTTAATAGTCTATAGTTTAAACAAAAACATTGTTGTGAAAGGAGATCCACGCGGACGAAGTCGCGGGCACAGCTAGTTTATAATATTATTTTAATTTAAAATTGAATGTGTAAGAAATTGTTGCTGAAATATTCACACACTTCCGTTTCCGAATCCGTATAAGTATTTTTCACTATTTACTTTTCTTTCCATTTTTGGTTCCGAAACGACACTTTCTTCGCATCACTAATCAAGATATGCGTTCCCGACTAAGTTCTCCTACTTTGACATTTAAACATGTTTCAAATCTTTAAACATCGACCTCAAAAGGTTCTACAGATTACTGTTCTAGTACCATAATATAAACATACGAGTATAACCTCGATTGTTTTAATCTCTACAGCAAACCTTGACAATGTGATCCATTTGCTGCACTTGAAAACAATGGCTCTTATGCCATTCCTTTGGCATAATGACGCAATATAACATAAGCTCTATAGAGCGAGTATTATTAACGATGTTACGGAGATTAGCTCGGTCTACTATTGACACTGAGAGTATAGAAGCTGGTCAGTCGTACAGTAGTGTAGTGATAACACAACATGGGCAGTGCTCGTTTATAAGTAACGTTATCTGTTTGTAAGAGGGCGTCACGGTAAAGTAGGATGCCAAAATTAAGTCGTCAGTGCTTTAAGTAAGTTTTTACTCGAATTGCGCAGTAGATTCTTTTTTTACATCGTAGTCACTTGTTTAAGCAAATCTACGTCCTTATTAATATGTAAAAACATGAGCGTTTATAAAAACTAATCCAGTTTTACAATCATCTGGTTAGCAACACCAACCTGCTTCTGCCGTAAGTACCGTGACACTTTATATGATTTCTTATCAAACACCAACGATCGTAACCCGATAAAGTCTGAGATTAAACGATTTTCGCTGCGTATCAGATCGAGTGTTTTTGCTAAATATCGACTGTCCCAGACTTTCCCTCCAGTCGCCACGTTTACAATTTATAACTATTTAGCTAGTAATACAGTCTTAATATAAATTCTTCTTTTTCTGCCTAGCCTTTTCCCAAGCTATGTTAAAGTGGGCTTCGAGTCTTATTTACATGAATCTTACCTGCACAACTAATTTTACTGGGTTATACACTACCTACTTATACAGTACACAGTATCCCATTGTAGGACTGGTTGTCAAAATTGTAATAGCTTAACGACTCTCAAAGATCTACTCATGACAGTCAGGACCAACGGGTTAACGAACGGACTTTCTGAGGCACTGAGTGGTCTCAGTTGTTAACAAATGGTAACAAAAGGCGCGGATTTACCTTTGTTACGGTCAAACCCACGGAATAGGTAAATAAGGTTGGAAAGGCCTTCGCTTTAGTTTTGCGCGGCCGTTCAGTGAAAAGGACGAAACGGCAATGGGTAAAGGACGCAATGCATGCTTATACATTGTACGCGGACTTGGTCATTGCGTTGATTGAGCGAGTACACAGCGGGCAATGTATATTTTTGTAACTTGTAGAAATTGTGTTGTCCATGTTTGGTGTATCATTATTATCAGTATATTTTTATGTTTTTTTACAATTAATATTGTAACTAAATATTATAATTTTAATTGCACAACACGGCATTATTAAGCAGAGCTCTGTTCTCCGAAGTAGTGCGACGCGCACTGCACGCGGGGAATTAATTAATAGGTCGAGTTATGATTTTCAAATCATCACTGTGGCGCGCTTGCCCCACCCTTATTACAACCTTAATTTGCTATTCCCTAGTCAAACCATACCGCTTACGCTTGCGCCCTGGTTTTTATTCTGAGAGCTAGTGGTCAATCGAAATCTTGTTTCTTTATTTATTTCGCAGACCCTTCCCTTCATTGACTACTTTTGTTTACGCACGCCCCCATCTACTATCGACTTTACTTGGTCTGTGACTGGCAACTGGCACAGTTACCTGTCTGTTTCCCGTCGACATCGTTGCAGAGCATCTGCAGACAGTTCTTGATGCCGGTGGTGGCGCCGGTGGTGAGGCAGACGTCGTTAAAGTCCGCCTTGTGGCCGTCGCGCTTCTCGAGCCACGCTGCCACGTTCTTGCGGATCATCTCGATGCCGAGCGACATCGAGTACGAGCCTGCCGAGTAGCCGCTGGAATAACGAATATTCTGTTTAACTTACACACAATGTTATGTATATTGTCATGAGAGGTGACCTACCTCTCATGACTATATACATAACATTTACGCTACGTATTTAATATTCTTATCTATCAGATTTTTGGAAGGTTAACCAGGTAAAATGAGCTAAGTTGCTCCCAATATTCGCTCCGCATGCGTTAATGCGTAACAAATAATTAAAATAATCATTAATTGATAAGCTGATCATAAAGTGCGTACGTACCCCATAGAGCATAGTATCTCTCTGGCGCGGTCCTTGACATCTTTTGGCAGGTTGGTGGATTCAATCAGCTCGGGGTGGCAGATCAGCGCCAGTACCTGGACTCAACAAAATTAAATGGTTAAGGTAAAAGCTCTGAGTAAAACGAGCCTAAAACATTCATACAATCTTAATTGAATGTGCAATATTGACCAAATTTTACTAAATTTCTGTTTCTGAATAACAAGACCAAAGTATCTATTTTTGTCCCTCATCATCATAATCATAAACATTTCGGCAGTTTATAACGACCTTAAATTAACAAGCATAGCATAATTCCACATCTTTGATGAGGCGGAACTCGCATTATCTATGCGTGTCAGGAGCATACACACATAAGCACTCGGTCCGTATTATCACGAAAATTTGTCGAAAGCAAACTTCATGATATTGATGGCTGTACGTACCTGTCTGATGAAAGTCATGGGTTGCTGTCCCATGCCGTGCGCATCTCCAAGGTTGGCCTTGATCACGCGCTTGAAAGGCTTCTGGACCCCCTGCAGACAAACAAACAACATAATATTATTAACTATAAGAAACATCGAGATTTTTGATATGGGGAAATTCAGACTAATTATGAGATGACTTAAGTAGCTGTACGTATGGAAATATTTTGAAAATCTTACACCCCTGTGTGGAGCCAGGGCATATTTAGCTATAGATACCTAGTTGCATAGACGTTAAGAACAAGAGTTACACTTTAAACATGCTTAAACAGAAGTATTTAATTATAAGTACTCGTTGATTTTAACCTACATAAGCTTTATTAAATTTGTTACATGTTAACTAGCTGATATAGCCTTGATCAAAATGATCCTTTCTAAAGTTGTTATTATCATTAAATTGTCATAATCATTTACCGAGAGTACCAGTGACAATAAATTATTCAGTCTACAGGTCATACAAATACTATCTAGAAGAGATATTAGCACTTAATAAGGTAGAGAGAGATAAAGCATATTTCAGCAAGTTATTGGCATTAAAAGAGGGCGCGTCGGATTCAGAGACTGGTTCTGTGTAGTATTGATCCGTAGTGTAACCTTTATATAACCTTCATGTGAGTTTTACGAAAGCAGATCTGTTACCGTGGAATCTTAAGTGTCATACAAGTCGTGAATAACCGATTTATGTTGTGTTATATCATAGGAATTCTAATAAAAATATGCGCCCACATAATATAATTATGATGCTCAAACTGAATTCTTGGTCCAACAGACAACAGGTAAAAATGGGGGTATTATGACGATTACCATATATTCTATTTCAAGACAAACCATCTGTTTTCCTCAATTTGATTGTTCTGGCTTGAAGACATCGTGACATAACATAATCCTTGAAGGTTCAATGAGTAACCCCCAATTGGCACACAGTATCAGTAGGAAACATTATTCTATTAAAGATAACCATGTGTAGTGGGTCTCTGGCGAGTGTTATCATGACGTTATCTGCAGCAATAAACAGGCTGTTCACATCATTATCTTTGTAGGCTACAGGTACATAATAGACAATTATTTATTTTGGGGACAAGGTGAAAATATTACGAGCCGTTATTAAATTTTCAATGACAATGTTTAGTAATTATAGTTGTGTGAATCTAGGACGCATACAGTTGCTGTAACCGGCGAGACTGGATGCCGACCCTAATGTAGTTGGGGGGAAAAGCTAGGCAAAAATAAAAGCAAGTTAAGGAAATGCTAAGTTACTACGTTATTTATTTTGTATTACTGTAGGTACACCCAATACTGTATAGTCAAAGCACATAATGCAGCACTAACTACGCTTGTTACTACAGAGTATGACGTACCTACCTATGTACCAATTGCAGCTCAATTAACTAAGACATTTGGAAATACCGTTAATATTTATTATGTAGAGGCGAAGACATTGAACCATACAATTAGTGTTACATTTGCACAAACATATTTACCTACCTACCCATGAAGCAAAAAAATTTTATTTTTGCTTCTTAAATGTACCGTATGTACCGATTTGTATTGTTGGATCAAAATCCAAATCAATAAAATAAGCAAAACTTTTTATTTTAACCCTAAGCTTTTTCAGGCCCTTTTGAAACATTAATAATGGCTCCAGTTGCGAGTTCCAAAATGTCATGTGGAGAATTTGAAGAAGAACCAAATGTGGAGAACCATTCCAAAATGTGGAGAAGAAACAACAAAAAACTCCATAGGATCGATGCCTATTCATGCTGCTAATTGTTCTCAAATGATCAATTAGGATAACATTCGCCAAACAGAGAACAGCTGTATTGCATTCTGGCCTTAATTTTTTTTGTTTTTTTATCCATCACAAATATGGTTGGTAAATGAAAAATTCCTAACAATCTACAATGTGCAGTTAATTAATTACAATATTTAATTACTATAGTGGGCAGGTTATATTGGAATTGAAATTAAAATAGGTACTAGGTGGGTATAATAGAAGAACGTGCAGAAAGACTGTGCAGAAGGCAACGGGAAACCACTGCACTATTTTCCCAAGAAATCTAGTATGAAATGAGCCTACAGAGAGATGATATGGCATGCAATCCGGCTACCACCCGGCGCCACGACGATTCCAGGTCGCTTGGTGTGAAGTATGCTACTGGCCACCCTGGAGTGACTCGCCAGGCACAGTGTGGACAAAATGCTACTGGTGACGCCGCGAAGACGCCAATGAACCAACGATCGCTAAGGAAGATGGTTGCACTTGCAACGTGGAATGTCCGTGGCATGATACAAGTAATAAAGAAAGAAACAATCGACAAGGAACAAATGGCCTACAAACTGGATATATTAGGCCTCAGCGAGACTCACATGAGAGGCACAGGATTTTATAAAACGAGTAGAGGGCACACCATATACTTCTCTGGCCCTAATAACGAGTGCAGCAAAGGCGTGGCGATATCTGTTACACCTGAGATCGATAAATGTGTTCTGGGATACAACCCTGTTAGCGAGCGTATAATTACGCTAAAACTCAACACTAAGCCATTTCGCATGAACATCATACAGGTGTACGCACCCACAAGTAATTCTAGCGAGGAGGAGATAGATGCATTTTATAATCAGCTAGATGACATTTACAACTCGCTACCTAAGCGTGAAGTGAATATCCTGATAGGAGACCTAAATGCTAAAGTTGGATGTACAGAGTATGACGACCACCTGAGAGATGTTGTTGGGCGTTTTGGACTGGGCGTGCGTAATGAGCGAGGAGACCGGTGGCTGCAGTTTTGTGCAGCCAACTCACTGTCTATAATGAACACCTGGTTCCAGCATCATCATCGACGACTTTATACATGGAGATCACCAGGAGATAGTACCAGAAACCAAATCGACTATATCGCAGTTCCAAGGAGGTGGAAATCGTGCGTTATAAACACCAAAACACACCCAGGTGCCGACTGCGACAGCGATCATTCCCTGCTAGTCGCAAAATTGGTTATCAAACTTAAGAAATGTCACCGACTTATAGATAAGCAAAAGCGTAGGCTTACACCTGGAGAACAAACAAATTTCAAAGCACGGTTCCAGCTAAAGGTGGCGACGGGAATGCAGATTGATGATAGCTCGGATGTGAATGAGAGTTGGAGCAAGATTAAAGAACTGTTGCTTGTCACCCATAAAGAAAGCCAGATTGAAACGAGCGATTTACCCCGCAGTTCATGGTTATCAGATGAGACATGGGACATTGTTAAGAGAAAAAAAGACCTACTGAAAAACCTCTCAAATGATAACAGTCGTGAGCAATATAAAGCTCTCTCGAAGGAAATACAACGGCGATCTAGGGAGGATAAAAACCAGTACTTCAATAATATATGCACTGAAATTGAAGTTCATGCCCAAAAGATGCACACTCGAGATCTTTTTATGAAAATAAAATCTATAACGCGGGATTTCAAGGCAAAAACATGGGCCATAGAAGACGCAAATGGAGGTTTGCTTACAGAGACTGATAAGGTGGTAGACAGGTGGAGAGGTTATTGCGAAGACTTGTACGCGGACGCGACACCGACATCAATAAACCCACCACACAGCATGACTGATGTCCCTTTGGAGCCACACATCCTAAAATCCGAAATCGAGTTCGCTTTAAAGAAGCTCAAATCTAATAAATCGGCCGGAAGTGACTGTATTTTTGCCGAAAACTTGAAGCTCGTAGGAGATGACGGTATATGCATTCTACAAAACCTATGCAATCAGATATGGAGAACAGGCGAATGGATCGGTGACTGGCAGGAATCTATTTTAGTACCACTACACAAAAAGGGGTCAACTAAGTCTTGCGGAAACTATAGGACTGTGGCGCTCATATCCCATGCAAGCAAGATTCTACTGTATATTATCAACGGACGCCTTAAGCCTTTTTTGCAATGGCAGATTCCAGTAGAGCAAGCGGGATTTGTTAAAGGACGGGGTACAAGGGAACAAATTGTGAATGTCAGGCAAATCATTGAAAAGTGCCGCGAGTTCAACATTCCAATGCTGATGTGCTTCGTCGACTACTCAAAAGCGTTTGATTGTGTTAGATGGGATAGTCTATGGAGCATTCTAACAGAGATGGGAGTACTAAAGCACCTCGTTGTTCTCATCGCAAACCTTTATCAGAATGGAAGTACGGTTGTAAGGGTGAACAATGTTCTGTCAAAACCCTTTACACCGCAAAAAGGTGTGAGACAGGGATGCATCCTATCTCCGATTCTCTTCAACATCTATGGTGAATATATCATGAGACGAGCCCTAGAAGGTTGGGAGGGTGGAATATCTGTTGGCGGCAGAAAAGTCAGCAATCTAAGATACGCAGACGACACTACTCTGTTTGCATCGTCCGAGCAAGAACTAGCTGAACTTCTCTCCAGAGTAGAGAAAGAGAGTGAATTAGTTGGCCTCACAATTAATAAGGCAAAGACAAAGGTGTTGGTGGTAGACAGACCTGGTATGCTAATTCGCTCCAATGAACTCAGGGACCTGGAATTCGTTGATCAGTTTATCTATCTCGGCTCCCTTCTCAACAACGAGGGTGGCAGTGAAAGGGAGATATCCAGAAGAATCCAAATGTCAAAAGCAGCTATGACTAAACTCACTAGGATATGGAAAGATCGCAATATATCCCGAAAAACCAAAGTGAGGCTGGTGCGTACGCTGGTCTTCTCAATTTTCTTTTACGGCGCCGAATCCTGGACGATAAGGCAGAAAGAAAGAGCAAAAATAGACGCTTTTGAAATGTGGTGTTGGAGGCGGATGCTGCGAATTCCTTGGACTGCACGACGAACCAACGTGTCCATTCTAAAGGAGCTCGGAATAAACACTAGGCTGTCCGCTATCTTCCGCTTCGCTATTATCCGTTTCCAGCGAATTATCAGATATTTCGGACACGTCGCTCGTAGAAACCCTGACAGCCTAGAGAAGCTGATGGTAGTTGGCCAAGTCGACGGGAAAAGATCACGCGGTCGCTCACCTACCCGCTGGTCAGATCTGGTAAAGTCGCTTACTGGCCTGCCAATTACCAAGGCGATTAAGACTGCCGAAGAAAGAGACACGTGGAAGTGCATAGTAAATAAAATAAAGTGATCAAGACTTTCAGACTAGACACGACCTTCAGCAATGAAGATGCCGACTAAGAAGAAGAAGGGTATAATACAGAAAACCACCTATGAACGCCATATAAACAACGCGACATAGCAAAATTAGAGATCCTGAGTAGTAAACCGCGACCTAGGTTCCAGCAACCTTGGACCACCTTGGCTGAGAAATCTTTACACAGCCGTTGCGTCACACATGTGTATGTATAACACATACCTATACACCTAGTTAACCACAAACAGTTTAGTCTAGACCAAGACAGTACGATGACATTTGTCACAAGTGCAAATGCTAAAGACCTTGTAAAATACTATCATTAATCTGTCTTTCCCATTTTCTAGATGTTATATTATTGGCTAGCTAGTTTCAGACGCCTCTTTTGCTCACAAAGAAATAACCTTCGCTACAAATTGTATCCAGTTGCACAAAAACCATAATTATCTCGAATGTAAAGAATAGGAATAAAAGTTCCTGCTATGGAATGTTTCCACAACGGAGTAAACAATTTACTAAAACAAATTTATCAGAACTGTAAATAGGTTTATTTAAGAAACTTGTCATTTCATAACGTTGTTTAAAAGCTAGCTACTAGCGTAGGCGTCAGTCTGGCGATGCTACATACATATCGATACAAGTATGCATTATTAAGTGGCGCAACTTAGTAACACCAACGGACGGCCTGACACGCAACCACGATTGCTTTCCAGCAGTGTGCAATTTTTGCAGTACATAATAAACTACCACATTCAACTTCTGCCACCCAAGACTTCGTTAAGACAAGATTTTCATTCTAAAGGCACTTAGATCAGAACATCTTGAGAATTTATGGTTTTCGTTCACCGGCCGTGTCCAGCCTGGACAGCGATAAATAGGTGTATGTAGAGTGGTGAGCTACAACAGTTATTCACTCTTTACATAAATTACACTATTTACTTCGCTGTGTACCTACCTAGTTTAAATTGGCGCAGTTTCAAACCAATAATTATATGTATTCTCCGGCTGTAATTACGAATGTGACGAATGTAGGTAGGCATATTCCATAGTCCTGTGTTCGCAGTTTTATAGAGGACATTTACTAGGTCGTTAGTTGCAACTATTGTATTGTGTACTTTTAATATTATACCTATCTACTTTGCATGAAAAAATAATATTATTGACTTAGAATCACGTTTGTCTGGTCACAATAAGGGAATATATTTAAAGGGAACATTGTAGGTAATGAAACTTCCCTTAGTTTCATTACCTACAATGTTAGTCGATGATTTTCGCCATATGAATAACAAGTGGTTCCAGGTAGAAATTTAGGATGTACATTTCTATTGGGGTGAAAATATCGTTTTTTTACTTTGAATAACATAATAAGGCCATGGTCTTTTATCGCTTTGTTTATTTAGGTATTTTATGAAAAAGTACCAGCCTGGCTTTCCCAATGAAGAGTCCTTTCTAGGAAATGCAAATCTCGCGAGATTGGAGCTTAAGCGAGATCTCGCGAGTTTATTCTAACAATACTGCGAGATCTCGCGAGATTGGCAGATTCGTGTTGTTTTTGCAAATAATCACAACATTTGAATAAATTAGGAAAAACATAAAAATTATAAGTATTTAAAAATAAACATTTATTTTCACGTTTTTTTTGTTCTTAATTTCAAAATTCAAAATCTCCAAACGAATTGCGGGTCAGGTCAACTTTGGGACAAAAATATAAATTTCTATTTAAACGATATTATTTTGACACGACTTTATGTTACGACGTTACGCCGGCAATGAATGCAATATGTGCCTAAAATTAGCTTTTAATAGGTCTGAAAAAGTTCAACGATTTAGGTCTAAAAAAGACAACTTTGGGAGTATACATATAATACCTACTACGTATACGTATGAACGCAGATGGTTGCAAAGCAGAAGAAGAAAGAAAGCAGACGTTTTTATTCTCGAGTGCAATCTCGTTAAACTCGCGAGATCTCGCCCTTTTTTCGTCCGAGATCAATCTCGCTAAAAAAAGGCCGAGATCTCGCGAGAACGAGATTGCATTCCCAAGTCCTTTCTCATGAGGAAAATTAGATAAATCGGTAGATTTAGATTATCAAACAAAGCCAATACTCGAGATAATTTGACGATCAAAACAAAATGCGAGCGTTATGATAAAGCATCGATAAGCAAGCTACAATAACTATCACATTATGTTACTGATTGCAATAGTTACGTTATCACGACTTGCGTTACATAATCTGTTAGTTTAAGATAAGTTACGGTTTTATTTATACATTATAGGTACCTTCCTATATAGGTATACTGTGTGGAAATGTTTGATATGTGGAGATTTTCGTACGAGATATAATCGTCGGGCGTCAGTAATACTAACACACAGTCACGACGAATAATGTTGCAAAGTAAGGAATGATGGAATAATGATAATGACACATGAAAACTAACATAGATTAATGAAAATAAACCCTGTAGCATGGAATTAAAGCTCAATTTCGACAAAACCCTTCAAAGGATAGAATAGGTTAGGTTAGGATAGGTATATATTTTTTTATTGTTTACTCTACAGCGGTCTTGTGTTGCGCGCTCACATTTAAGAGTGTGAAATTTTCCCTAATCCAAATAATTGTTTGGATGATAACTGTATAAATAATATAAATACTAATTATATTTTTTAAGTATTATTAGTAGCTATTTTCTCATGAAACTCGTCGTAACCACCTACTACTTTTTATGTTAGGCCATTACAATTAACGAAGGTTGAATAAAAGCTGCTAGAATCTATCTCTATCTTTAACTACTAATAACGATAAAATCAAAAATAATTTCATAATCTTTATTTTATGCGCAATTTCTGATAGCTTTATAAGTAAGATATCCAAGAAATAGCCGGCGTCAAATTTAAAACTTTTACATCAGACCAAAGAATCGGTCAATAATAAATGAAATACAAATATGCAATACCTTTTGTAAAAAAAACATAGTTAACAGAGCATAACTAACTTCTAATTCCAAACTAGGCGCCATAGTACCTATCTTGGTTAGTTTAAAAATACTTATCTAATCAGGTATTGCTTCTAGCTATTGGAGGGTAGGCCCAAATTACCACCCTCCTTGACAAACAATCAACTAAGGGTCAATTCATTCTACAGTAGAGTCAAAGCGCATCGGTCAAATTCTTCCCAAGTTGCAAGAATGCGCGAGTATTCGCCGGTCTTTTTATATCTCAGACTAGCTGACCCGGCAAACGTTATTTAGCCATATAAATTAAAAAAAGGGGTTGGTGGCTTGGTGGTAGAGTGGTGAAAATGAAATTTCTACCTACCGCATAGCATAGCATACTAACTTTCCCTACCGGTTAGGTAGCCACCCTGTCCTACCTATCTACCTACCCACCCTGTCTACCTACCTAACCACCCTACTACCTACCTACCCACCCTACTATCTACCTACCAATTTTCTTATTCAGTTACTCACTTTTTGTATAACGAGATTGAAAAAAAATGTTACCTAGTACTTTTTTAATTCTTTTATATAAACCTTGTCTTTACACTAAGAAACACAACAAAAATGAAATATCCGATTTGGTGCAATCGTTCAGAAGTTATGCGCGTACATACATTACGGGGATTCTTTTTTATATATCGCACCTTTGGGAACAAAGGGTCACTTCTGCATGTTTTCAAACTTTACAGGAAGAGCATATTTACATATTTTTTTAATAACTCTGTACTGTTTTAGAGTATGAAGACGATTCTAACAGTCTTAAGTAAATAGTTTATTCACGGACAATCGTAACTATTAAAAATAAAATACAAGAAGGAGTTTCTGAGAAACAAGCAATAAACTGAGGGAACGCTACCAAAAGTGACTTTTTGTTACAAATCGCTAACTGATATATTGCAGAAGTGACCTTTTAAAAAACATAATAAATCCATGAAAGTATGTATTTTTTACGGTTAAGGATTTTTTTTAGTAAAGTTGTATTTGATTAGAAACCATAAAATGGATGGTTATTACATGAAATAGGTATGTAATATAAATATCATTTTTTTATTTGAAATTTAAACAAATGGCATCAAAATGAAAAAATAATAATAAACATTTCGAAACAAGTTACTGTATAACTGAATAACAGAATAAACCTGTAATATACTGAATAGTTAGTAAACAGAAGTACGTTTTGATGCAATGAGAAGAAAAGTGTTGTGCTATACTGTCATTTATAAAAAGAAGTGACGTATGTTTACAGCAAACAAATACCAAGATTTGGTAACAAAACGTGATTCTGACCCAGAAGTGACATTATTATTGCCAGAAATATGTAAACAAATAAGTCATTACTTATCGCAGTGCCTTTCCGTCAAAAATGCGCAAGGTCACAGTTCGGCTGTCAAAACACTACTGACAGGTTGAGACGTTACGTTTTAAGCAAACTGACCAAAAATGCAAAATAATCTCCCTTAAAACGATGTTATTCATGCGATTTTCACCGTTTTTACTGAGTGTATTAAGATTATCGCGGTTTTTTCTGCATATTTAAGTCGTTTTTGCAAAAAATTGCAGAAGTGACCCTTTGTTCCCAAAGGTGCGATATATATACCTAGATGAATAATGTCTCCTAAATAATCTAGCTTAATAATCTTCAGTTCTTATTTGACTCATGTTGACTGTGATATTTAAAGGTTATAAGATATAAACTGTAAGATGACCTTTTTATCTCACTTGGCTCTTGTAAAATAATTGTATATTCATAATCATTTTGAGATGATATTATTGGAATATAAACTTATCAATAGGCAAAGTCGTCATATATTTTTACATAGCAACTATAAAAGATATTGACTTAAAATTTAGTTCCGAGACAGAAGAGGATAATGATGAAAATCCCATCAAAAACATAAATGTAAAATGAGAGCCAAGTTCAAAATTATGATATATGCCTTGGTTGTTTACTTCAATGACAAAAGAAGTGAGATCTTAATGGATGCCAAGTTTAATGGTCAGTCCTGAAAGTTATTTATAACAACATAAAATATAATTTCTTCTTATAACTTGGGATAATATATTATAGCCTAAGGTCTGACTTGGCTTGGTCTCATATACGAATTGTTATGGTTAGTTTTCGGAATAATAAAATAAGAACCAACAAGTAACAGGTTTAGAACTTGCAAAGGCTATAATATAATTCGTATATGAAAACTAGCCAAGTCAGTCCTTAGGCTATTATAGGCTACAATATATTATCCTAAGTTATAAAAATTTACCAGTTTCAGTTTCTTTGTATTCACCTAATTACCTATCTGCATGCCAAATTTGAACTTTCTAGGTCATCGGGAACTGAGTTAAAATTTTGATCTATAGGTCAGTCAGTGATAAAAATGACGATTTTTAGACGTTAATATCTAAATAACCGTTTGAGATGTGTTTATGAAATTTGGAGCACATATGTATCTCGCAAGTCTCAATAATATGACACTCTATCAATTTATGTGAAACAGTTTTTCAGTTATGAGGGGGTCAAAAGTGGCTCCAAATGGTTCGTGTAATATTACACACGGTGCTGCTCGCCAGTTCTGTTACTGGAACTTGGCTTGACACGCTCCCGCGTGTCTAGATAATGGACAATCAGTTACACGATTAAAGAAACTTTCCACAATAGTTTTTTTTTTAAATCAGTTTTATATTATTAACACTTTTTTTGCTAATTCCACCAATTTATTAAACTTAAAAATATTTTTTTACATTATTGATGCATAGTCATCATATCATATGATTAGCTCTTTCCGTTCCGTAAGCAAGCAGTTAGTATTATCTCTGTCTTGCATTTCCTAGTCTCCGCCTACTCGCAAACTAAATAATTACTTGAGTAAATTAAGACCCAGCTTTCATGTTATGGTTCAGTAAAATTTACAAGACATTTCTTATTTTCATGGAAACACAATTTAGAAATTTTTGGTTTGATATTGATCCTTGGCCGCAACTAAATCAAAATTAAACTAGTAGGTACTATATTTTACTAACAGACAGTGTGAGAAAAGGATGGCAAAAGATAAGAAATAAGTTTGAACTGTCAAACCCACAGAGCACATAAATATTAGTAGAGATGGTGATCAGGTATTGTGCCAGGTCATACCAGTTTTCGTCTTAAACATTACCATTTTCAGTGCACATGTTTCTGCGTGGTAGCCAATTTATATGAGAATTTAATTCAGAACTAAATTTGTCTATATAAGAATGGCCTAAAATACGTTTAGTGTGTGTTTTGTTTCAATAATGTATTGCTTAAAATGCCATAAAGTATTGCTTAACAAACCTCAGGCTTTTTGTCACTTCATGGGAACAGACTTGTGATATTGAATATGTCCCACTTTAGTCAATTTCTCCACTTTCTAAAAGGCTATCAACATAGCTCTCAATAAATCACAAAACATTATAAATAGAGGATCAGGTGTGCTAAAACAAATGCCTGATTAGTCATTCAAGGCTTACCATACTATTATCGTTCGAGTGTCTTTTATTGGAAGAATTTAGAGAATTTAAACGAGAAGTAATAAACCGCTTAGATTTGCAAACAAATGTGATTAAAGAGCTACAAGAAGTTTGTTTGTCTACTAAGAAAGAATTAGAAGAGTTAAAGGTGAATATGAAGTTGTGTAAAGAAAAGTTAGATGAAAAAGATTTATCTCCTACCCTCAACATCAACAAGCAGGGCACAGCAGCTAGTTCATCAAAAACCCAACAAGCAGTGACAGAAATCGCTAGCAAAATCGAAGTACCTATAACAACATTCGCAGAAGTTACTCGAAAAAAAAACGTTGAAAAATAATTTGAATTTAGTAAACAAACAAACCAAAACTACAAGTGTGGCCACTAAATCCGGTACTGCAAAACTAACAGAATTAGAAAATCAACCAAATTACAATAAGTCTCCTTCTCAATATGAAGTCAACAGCGAGGATGAAAATCAGAATGATTGGACCACTGTTCATAAGAGGAGAGCTTTTCTATCAAAAGGCATTTTAAGAGGAAAAAACACGGAGTATGTTGAAATACAGGCTACGGAGAGAAAGAAACAGTTACACGTATGGCGACTGACTACAGAAACTACTATTGAAAAACTAACAACACATGTAAAGGGAGTATGTGGACCAGAAGTTTACGTTAAAATAGATAAAATTAAGCATAAGACGGAGAGGGACTATGCTTCATTTATTATTACAGTAACTGAGACAGTGTACGATAAATTGTGTCAACCGGACGTATGGCCCATTAATGCTGAATTTTGTGAGTGGATTTGGTTTCGGAGACCAAAACGCAAAACAATTGAAGAAAAACAGTAATATCTATATTTATTACCAAAATGCAAGAGGTCTCCGAACAAAACTAAATGTTTTACAAAATAATATAGAATCATTAAATGCTGATATATTTGCGATTACGGAAACAGGATGCAACGATTCAATAAATGACGCAGAAATTGTACCTCCAAGCTACCAAATATTACGATGTGACCGAGCGGATGGACGCAAGCAAGGTGGAGCGTTTCTCGTGGCCACACACAGAATAGAGCTCCGGCGTGTGCAAGCGCGGTGTGACGTCAACGTGGACGCCTGTTCGTTTGAAATTTTAGGCGCGACGGTTTACGTTAAATCTAAATTTTTGGTTTTTTTATGCGTCGTTTACATACCACCAAAGAGTAATGAGTTTGAGTACATGTTATTATTTAGAATATTAGAACAGTGGCGGTTAAAATATAACCATATGATTGTGATAGGCGATTTTAATTTGAATTCAAGTAATATAAATGTTACAAATTATTTTGAATATTTTATGACTTTTTGCGAGTTTGTTCAGTTAAATAAAGTTCCTAATTGTAATGCAAGGCAACTGGATTTAGTGTTGTGTTCGGGGAATATTAGCAACGATATGAAGGTATGTGAGGCAGATGCGGCTCTCGTGCCGATAGACGCATATCACCCGCCACTTGCAATTACGCTGCAAAATATAAGCTCAGTGTCACCGAAGCCCGCGCCCCCCGCGAATAACAGGCAGGTTAGTGACCTAAGACCGAAATGGGATTTTTATAAAGCCGACTATGAATTGTTATACTCGGAATTAGGGTCTATTGATTGGAATGACTTGTATGAATTGCTACAACCAGAAGAAGCTTTAAACTATTTTTATCGAGTTTTTTACAACATATTAGAGTATAGTGTACCTAAAAAACGCCCAAAACGGACAAATATAAAGTATTCTTATCCAGAATGGTATACTAGGGATATTATAAATGACATAAAGTCAAAGGCGCAACTTCATAGGAAATATAAATCGACCGGGTTAAAGGAGGACTACGAAGTATTTTCTAAGTGTAGGGCACGCATTAAACGAAATATAAACATAGCTTATAGTAAATATCAGGATCGTGTCCAAAGCAACTTGGCTAAAGATCCCAAGACTTTTTGGGACTATATTAGATCAAAAACAAGGTCTAGAAACCGTAAGAGTATTTATAAGGATGGGATAGAGTTATTAGATTCAGAATGTGCAAAAGAATTTGCAAAATATTTTTACTCGGTTTACCATACGGAGCCCGCACGACTCAGCGTTGACGAGGCGGTGGCTGCGAGCGGGGGCGGCAGCGCGCGCGTACACATCGAGCGGCTCACACTGGAGCAGGTGAGTGCCGCGCTAGCGAAGCTCAAGCCAAAACGTTCAGCGGGCCCCGATGGTATTCCTGCTTTTATCATAAGAGATTGTCGTTTCAGCCTCTCAAAACCGCTTGCACATATATTTAATATATGTTTGAAGGACTCCTATTTTCCGGAGCGTTGGAAAACTACCCGCGTTATCCCAATACCAAAAGCAGGAGGCGGTTCGGAAATAGAGTCATTCAGACCAATAGCGATCCTGTCGACACCGGCGAAAGTATTAGAGTCTGCCATACAGCGAAATATCCTCGAGCAAATTGCGCCGCAACTATCAGACGCCCAGCACGGCTTCCGTCCAGCACGAGGCACTACAAGCAACCTCCTTGATGCGATGGCGTACGTGGTTCCTCGTGTGGATGCAGGGCTGCAAGTGGACGCCGCCTACTTTGATTACAAGAAAGCATTTGATTTGGTAGATAATGATATCTTGTTATCGAAGTTGGCGAGACTCGGATGCACTCCCAAAATGCTACATTTCTTAGCAAACTACATGAGGGACAGAAAACAATATGTTGAATACGGTGGATATCAATCTGAACAATATTACACCAGGTCAGGCGTAAGTCAAGGTAGCAATTTGGGGCCCCTGGAGTTTATAATAATGGTAAATGATTTGCCTGACGTAGTAAGAGATGCCAGGTGTTTATTATTTGCAGACGACCTCAAATTGCTCTTGACTATTGAAAAAGAAAGCGACTGCATGCGCCTTCAAAATGATATAGACCGGGTAATAGATTGGAGCAAAAATAATAAGTTAACAATCAACGTTGCTAAATGTGCTTTGCTTTCTTTCAGTCGAGCTCGATTACCACTGCAGTATAACTGCATGGTGGACGGAGAGCCGTTGAAGAGGGTACAGGCTATGCGTGACCTTGGCGTGCGTATGGATGCCCACAGCATGACATTCCGAGAGCATGTACATGATGTATGTAAAAAAGCATTCAAAAGTCTGGGTTTTGTCCTTCGAACAGCACAGGGCTTTACGAACATCCAAGCCATTGCTACACTGTACAATGCTCTAATACGGAGTAAACTGGAGGGCAATGCTGCAATATGGGCTCCACATGAGGCTAAATATAAGCTCATGCTGGAGCGCATACAAAATAAATATACAAGGTTCCTTTACCTTAGACTTTATGGGATATATCCCTTCTATCCACTGATGTATCCAACACTGTTTGTTTTAGGCATGGTTGGATACAACAAGTTAGAAACCAGGAGGGTTTTGTCACTGGCAGAATATGTACTTAAAGTATTCCGTGGTAATACTTGCCACCCGGGGGTATTGCATTGCATTAGTTTGTGTGTTCCGGATTTAAGCGTACATCGGCGACGGAGACCGCGCCTGTTAGCGGTACCGCGCGGCAGAACTAAATTATTAGACACGACGCCTTTAATAAGAACATTGCACACGCTAAATCTGGTTGCCGATAAAATTGACATTTTTATTTGTTCACGGAGCGAGTTCATTAGAGTAACGTTAAATATATTATGTTATGAGGATAAATATTGTAAATAATTAGATAAAAATAAATGTACTGGTATACTTAAACTTAATAACCTAGTGTTAAATGTTATAAAATAGTAGTTAAGGACATATATATTAGATAAAGTAGTTTGTAATTTCATAAAAATTGTATTTATAATTAGTCTACACTATCGTATTGGAATTGAATTCTGTAAAGGTAGCTGTAAGTGTTTTAAATAAATAAATAAAATAAATAAATTACTATAGCCTCATATTGCATCAAATTTAACCAATTGATTCTGAGTTGTACCTCGTTGAACTAGAGGTTAAAGTTAGTATACCATCAAACTTCTTCATACAAAAGTAGACTCTTAACACAAAAAAAAGGGTTCAAATCAAGTGGAGGTAGAGAGGGTTAAATAAGGTATAAAGACTTACATAATTATTTTTACTGGACTCATTACAAAATGTGATAGTGATTGTCAATAATAATCTTTTATGTGTTAATTCCTACTTTCTTTTATGGCAGTCAGTCTGTTAAGAAATAACTGTCAAATATTCTAAATTATTCCTTAGATATCATTGTATGGTGTTGAAAAAATCAGCCCTTAATGTATGTATTGAATAAACTTTAAAACAACCAGAGTCACAACAGCATACAACATAAAGAAATAATTCTAACCGCTTCCATATTCTGTGAATTAAAAAAGTCTGTTATTTTGCATTTCAGTTTATTTAAATATATATAAATTGATATTCACATACTAATGAAAAATGAATTGTCTCCATTATTGTTGGTGGAACTACTTTAATTTTCCATTTACAGAGTATTCACACTAGGTTTCCAAATCATACTTCACCAACCACTATTTAATATATAAACTCTCATATTAAATATCCAATTTGATTTATCATAAATATTATATTGTGTAATATAAATTAGCTTTGTGGCTGCACTACTAAAAATACAATTTCAATATCAATTTATTGTACAAGTGAACATGATGAACCCACAAAATTAGTAGTGTGTGTAAGCATAGTAAAAATGAGTTCACTTGAATATTAAGGATCACTATTGAGGAAACAGATTAATCTGTTTACCTGCTCTTTCTCAAAAAATCAATACCATTGTTTTATTTAATATTCTAGCAGTAAACCTGCCACATCTTCGACACCGGTGTCCTTGAAACATGTTATTACGAATAATAAAGTGTGTTTTTCATTCTGACAGATTAACAGTTTACAAAAATCAATATCCCATATTTCGCAATAAAAAAATAAGACATCAACATGGTATATATACACATTAAGGGCTGATTTTTTCAACACCATACAATGATATCTAAGGAATAATTTAGAATATTTGACAGTTATTTCTTAACAGACTGACTGCCATAAAAGAAAGTAGGAATTAACACATAAAAGATTATTATTGACAATCACTATCACATTTTGTAATGAGTCCAGTAAAAATATTCATAAAAATAATTATGTAAGTCTTTATACCTTATTTAACCCTCTCTACCTCCACTTGATTTGAACCCTTTTTTTGTGTTAAGAGTCTACTTTTGTATGAAGAAGTTTGATGGTATACTAACTTTAACCTCTAGTGCAACGAGGTACAACTCGGAATCAATTGGTTAAATTTGATGCAATATGAGGCTATAGTAATAGTATGGTAAGCCTTGAATGACTAATCAGGCATTTGTTTTAGCACACCTGATCCTCTATTTATAATTTTTTTGTGTTTTATTGAGAGCTATGTTGATAGCCTTTTAGAAAGTGGAGAAATTGACTAAAGTGGGACATATTCAATATCACAAGTCTGTTCTCATGAAGTGACAAAAAGCCTGAGGTTTGTTAAGCAATACTTTATGGCATTTTAAGCAATACATTATTGAAACAAAACACACACTAAACTTATTTTAGGCCATTGGTATATAGACAAATTTAGTTCTGAATTAAATTCTCATATAAATTGGCTACCACGCAGAAACATGTGCACTGAAAATGGTAATGTTTAAGACGAAAACTGGTATGACCTGGCACAATACCTGATCACCATCTCTACTAATATTTATGTGCTCTGTGGGTTTGACAGTTCAAACTTATTTCTTATCTTTTGCCATCCTTTTCTCACACTGTCTGTTAGTAAAATATAGTACTAGTTTAATTTTGATTTAGTTGCGGCCAAGGACTTAGCATCAATATCAAACCAAAAATTTCTAAATTGTGTTTCCATGAAAATAAGAAATGTCTTGTAAATTTTACTGAACCATAACATGAAAGCTGGGTCTTAATTTACTTAAGTAATTATTTAGTTTGCGAGTAGGCGGAGACTAGGAAATGCAAGACAGAGATAATACTAACTGCTTGCTTACGGGACGGAAAGAGCTAATCATATGATATGATGACTATGCATCAAATAGTGTAAAAAAATATTTTAAATTTAATAAATTGGTGGAATTAGCAAAAAAAGTGTTAATAATATAAAACTGATTTAAAAAAAAAAACTATTGTGGAAAGTTTCTTTAATCGTGTAACTGATTGTCCATTATCTAGACACGCGGGAGCGTGTCAAGCCAAGTTCCAGTAACAGAACTGGCGAGCAGCACCGTGTGTAATATTACACGAACCATTTGGAGCCACTTTTGACCCCCTCATAACTGAAAAACTGTTTCACATAAACGTGTCATATTATTGAGACTTGCGAGATACATATGTGCTCCAAATTTCATAAACACATCTCAAACGGTTATTTAGATATTAACGTCTAAAAATCGTCATTTTTATCACTGACTGGCCTATAGATCAAAATTCTAACTCAGTTCCCGATGACCTAGAAAGTTCAAATTTGGCATGCAGATAGGTAATTAGGTGAATACAAAGAAACTGAAACTGGTAAATTTTTATAACTTAGGATAATATATTGTAGCCTATAATAGCCTAAGGACTGACTTGGCTAGTTTTCATATACGAATTATATTATAGCCTTTGCAAGTTCTAAACCAAATATTTTATTATTCCGAAAACTAGCCATAACAATTCGTGTATGAGACCAAGCCAAGTCAGACCTTAGGCTATGATATATTATCCCAAGTTATAAGAAGAAATTATATTTTATGTTGTTATAATTAACTTTCAGGACTGACCATTAAACTTGGCATCCATTTAGATCTCACTTCTTTTGTCATTGAAGTAAACAACCAAGGCATATATCATAATTTTGAACTTGGCTCTCATTTTACATTTATGTTTTTGATGGGATTTTCATCATTATCCTCTGCTGTCTCGGAACTAAATTTTAAGTCAATATCTTTTATAGTTGCTATGTAAAAATATATGACGACTTTGCCTTTTGATAAGTTTATATTCCAATAATATCATCTCAAAATGATTATGAATATACAATTATTTTACAAGAGCCAAGTGAGATAAAAAAGTCATCTTACAGTTTATATCTTATAACCTTTAGATATCACAGTCAAAATGAGTCAAATAAGAACTGAAGATTATTAAGCTAGATTATTTAGGAGACATTATTCATCTAGGTATATATATCGCACCTTTGGGAACAAAGGGTCACTTCTGCAATTTTTTTTATACGTGACATGTTGATGTACCTACACTATACGTGACTTCACACCACATCACCCCTCTTAAAGTAAAAAAAAAAAAAGTTTTTTTTTTATTTTATACATTTAAAACTTACATTCTAACTCTTACAATATAATTTTATTCTATTCTTATGAATTACATCTATCTTATTATTCTTTTTTACAATGACATTTGGTGATTTGTCCTTTACAACTTCAAATGGTCCATTATAAATACAATCCAACTTATTGCCCGTTTCGTTTTTTATCAATATTAAGTCACCTTCTTTATAAGTTATTGGATTAAGATTCTTATCATAACAATGTTTCCTAGCCAACTTACTTGCTATCAAATTTTCTTTTGCACATTTTGAGCCCTTTGCAATCTGTACTTAAATTCTAAAGGATAATCATCAAAATTGTACAGAGGTTCAACACTTTCACCTTAAAAACTACTTGGTAACCTGCAAATTTTACCAAAAACTAATTCATAAGGTGTATATTTGGTCACAGTATTAACGTTCACTGCCACCACAATTTTCTTGAAGTTCATAGCGATGCCGCCCTATAAATTCACGCGAACACGCCAGGCGTGTCGGCGGCACTGCATCTAGTTAAACATTGACACGCTAGGCGTGTTCAGTGGCACCTCGATAGAGTTAAATTCTAAAGGAGACCATTCATATTGGGCCCAAAATCGAAAGTGCCGGCCACTAAAAATAAAGTAAAAAACCGGCCAAGTGCGAGTCGGACTCGCGCACCGATGGTTCCGTACACACCTGTAGGTATATAAGTAAAAGTTCACCCATCACTACGATCGAGTCATAGTTATGGTATGATAATTGCAAAATGAAAAAAAAAAAAAATCAGAAATATTTTTTTTTATATGATGTAACTAAAAATTTACGGTTTTCGCAATTTTTCCTTTATCTGTACTATAAGACGTTACTTCGTACCAAATTTCAAGATTCTGAGTTCACGGGAAGTACCCTGTAGGTTTTGATTCCCGTGCGAGTTTCGAAAATTTGCGGAATTTTGCGGCATAAACGGGAGTATCTTTTGATCGCGTTGACTTAGAAGTTTGATTTTTTCACAGCTCCAAGAGACCATAGACTTGAGTATTTGATATGAATTTCAGCTTGATACCTCCACGCGTTCCTGAGAAAAAAGGTCTTGACAGACAGACAGACAGACAGACAGACAGACAGACGGACAACAAAGTGATCCTATAAGGGTTCCGTTTTTACCTTTTGAGGTACGGAACCCTAAAAAACGTTTTTAATCTGTTCGGGACATCATTTTAGGCATTTGGTACTATGGCACCATTATTGTAGCGGCTATATAAGTTTAAAAATCAGATTTCTTGTACATTTGACTTTAAGCCGGCCAGTACATAAATAAAGGTTTTTAATCTGTTTGATACATCATTGTACTATGGCACCAAAACTATGGCACCATTATTTTCGCGGCTATATAATTTCAAAAATCAGATTCGTCGTACATTTGACTTCAAGCCGGCCAGTACATAAAAAAAGGTTTTTAATCTGTTTGATACATCATTTTAAGCATTTGGTACTATGGCACCATTATTTATATTTAAACAAACCTTTTTACAGTCTGTTCAACCGATTTTGACTCCTATTTCATAGGCATATGGATCGGATCATAAGCAAAAATGTGGTTACTGTTACTACAGCTGCCATTTACCATGTCTCCAACGAAATACTGTAAACGGCCAAAATAATGGTGCCATAGTTTTGGTGCCATATTACCAAATGCTTAAAATGATGTATCAAACAGATTAAAACCCTTTTTTTATATAGTGACCGGCTTAAAGTCAAATGTACGAGAAATCTGATTTTTAAACTTATATAGCCGCTACAATAATGGTGCCATAGTTTTGGTGCCATAGTACCAAATGCTTAAAATGAGTATCAAACAGATTAAAAACCTTTTTTTATGTACTGGCCGGCTTAAAGTCAAATGTACGACGCATCTGATTTTTGAACTTATATATAGCCGCGAAAATAATGGTGCCATAGTTTTGGTGCCATAGTACAATGATGTATCAAACAGATTAAAAACCTTTTTTTATGTACTGGCCGGCTTAAAGTCAAATGTACGAAAAATCTGATTTTTAAACTTATATAGCCGCTACAATAATGGTGCCATAGTTTTGGTGCCATAGTACCAAATGCTTAAAATGATGTCCTAAACAGATTAATAGCTTTTTCAAATGTACGAAAAATGTGATTTTTAAACTTATATAGCCGCTAAAATAATGGTGCCATAGTGTTGGTGCCATAGTACCGAATGCTTAAAATGATGTCCCGAACAGATTAAAAACATTTTTTTTTAGTGGCCGGCACTTTCGATTTTGGGCCTAACTTTGTATGAAACTTGAATGATCTCCTTTGTGTATTTCTCGGGTTTAACGATGAATATTAGTTTCTTTGCATTTCGCTTCGCAAGAATAAAGGTGATTCTAATACGGTAGTGAGATTTAACCTGGAATTATGGCTGGAAATAGATTTTTAGGTAAGTAATTATCGTAATTTTATCAGAGATCGTAAACATGTAGTCATTTTGAAATACTTTATACATAACTAGCTGTCCCCCGCGACTTTGTCCGCGTGTTTTAGTTTCAACGGTTTTTCATTTTTGCAACATTTTTCATTTATGCTCCGCTCCTATTGGTCGTAGCGTGATGTTATATAGCCTATAGCCTTCCTCAATAAACGGACTATCCAACACAAAAAGAATTTTTCAATTCCAACCAGTAGTTCCTGAGATTAGCGCGTTCAAACAAACAAACTCTTCAGCTTTATAATATTAGTATAGATATTAACTTGGATAGATAGGTAAGTTTACGGCACGATACCTTTTTAGTTGAAGTTATCGTATTTATTTACTACAAATACCAAATTGTTTACTAATGTGTGCACTAATTTAATATATTTATTTATGTTTTGCATCATGTAGGTACATACACAGTGATTTAAGAACTAAATAAATATGAGTAGATACCTACA
The DNA here is from genome assembly GCA_932294365.1 of Diachrysia chrysitis. NCBI lineage: Eukaryota > Metazoa > Arthropoda > Insecta > Lepidoptera > Noctuidae > Diachrysia > Diachrysia chrysitis. The sequence continues at coordinate 13,055,384 of OW028653.1, read as the reverse complement.
TACCCTGCGGGTGTCATAAAACAAAAATGTACGTATGTACCTACATAATGCAAAATATGTTAGGTATTAGTATTATTATGTCTTATGTAGGTATTTCTAGTAATTAGTAGGAATAAAAAGTTGCCGACACACATTGTTTAAGGATTTAAATCCTTTACAAATGTGCGAACTGCGTGATAAATCATTGTTATCAGATCTCTCGTTCACACTTCAAGTATTGTGTGTAATAGCAAAGAAGGGATTTGTTGTAAGTCAAAAGCAGGTAATTAAGGAGTAACTAAATAATGCACAATATTTTGCAGCTGAGCGGCATCCCTATAACGATAACGAGTTGTGCGGCAATGTTACATCCCTTTCAATTACTTTAGTCGCACTAACTGAGAACACAAAATCTCCCTATTTACGACAGTGATACCATATACCATACACTTTACGCGTGTTTTCAAATGTGGGCATACACCTATATAATATAACTGAAGTAGTAAAACGAAAGAAAGAAACTGTTGACAACTTCTGATAAGTTGAAAAGGTGGACACGCCCGGCGTGTTCTCGGCATTACATAATCACTTTTTTTTTAATGCAAAAATTAAAAGAGTTTTTCCGGCCACCTCATTTATACTTAGGTTATTGCTAGAGGATTATGTACTGAGAATTTCAAAAGGCAATTTAGGCAAATTTTCGTAATATCTCTAAAACATTTAGGACACGCCTGGCGTGTTCGAGGCGTAGTTATAGAAATTAGCAAGAACACGCTAGGCGTGTCGCGGTCGGCGGCATTGAACGTGTTAACTGTTGTGTTATAAGAAAAACACTAATACGGAATCCAAGAACTCCACGATGATGGACTATTACCCGTCTGTATCCTTAAATACGCGCCTTAAGTTTTGTGAACATTTTCCAAAGATCCTATGCTCTCATGATGATATGATGTCGATAAGATTTTATTGATGCCCAAGATATTGCATAGCTCTACCATTACTTTTGAAATGAATTCAGAACCCCTATCCGTAGCAATTGTCCCCGGTATTCCATATCTTAAAACAAAATTTTCTGCCAAAGCTTTCGCTACCTCATTTGCGGATTTATTCTTTAAGGGATACGCCTCTACAAAATTTCGTAAGCTCACACTGAAGAGTCAATATGTAAACATTGTCTTTTTCGTCCCTATCAAGCGGTCCAACTATATCTAAATAAATCTTCTCAAACGCCGTGGATGCAGTGGAAGTAATTGTCATTGGTTCCTTAGTATGTCTAGAAAACTTTTGCTTCTTACACTTATCACATTTACCAATGTATTCCATTGCATCTTTTTCAATAGACGGCCAATAATAATATTTCTTTATATTATTCACCATTCTGCGTATACCTGCATGACCACTTGTGGGTAAAATATGGAAATCATTCAAAATAATCTTCTTCTCATTTTTTCCTTCTACCTTCCGTAAATCCTTCACTACACACATTTTAAAATCTCCATACATGGAACTACTATCTCCTTTCAAATATTGTGCCATTCTTGTAATAAATTCAACGTTATAACGATTTTTCAAAATAATAACTTCTTTTATGCCTTTTTCAACACAAAAAGCGACTATGTCTTTCGACAACTCGTCTCGCGATGATGCCGATAAAGATTCATAGTCTACATAAATACTCGAGTTTTCTGGCACATACATTAAATTGCGCGACTTAGAAAATATCTTTTTATAATTAGTGTTACGTAACATTTTCTCCCATTCATTCAAACATATCTCAACGTCATTTCCTTGTTTTTTAAGAACTTCCACGATCCTAGGTTGATCAGTCCCAGATACTATGGAGTCCGTATCACAAACATTCGGCTCTCTCAACCGTTTGTACTGCGCCCTCGTCATCACGGATATAGTCTTTTCGCGTATGGCTTTCAAATCCTCGCTTGTAATTACTATCCTGGAAAGCGCATCTGCTAGCACATTTTCTTTACCTCTAATATATTCAACCTCAAAGTCGTACTCTTCTAAACACAAACGAAACTTAGTTAACCTACTTGATGGATCTGTCATGTTAAACAAGTATAACAGCGGCCGGTGATCAGTTTTTACAACGAACCTCCGTCCGTACAAATAAGGCCTAAAATATTTAACCGACCAAACTATTGCCAATAACTCCTTCTCTATTATAGGATAATTTAACTCACTCTTCCCTAAAGACCTACTAGCATATGCAATGGGTTTTCCGTTCCCATTACATAACACACTTCTCACAGCATACCCCGAACTATCGGTTTGCAATATGAACGTGTTGCTATCAGAAAAATCTGGATAATCTAACACTGGTGGATTCATTAACGCTTCCTTAAGCAACAGAAAAGACCTCTCGCACTCATCAGTCCAACTAAACACAACATCCCTTTTACATAGCCTATTCATAGGTACCACTATATTAGCAAAATTTGGTATGAATTTCCTATAATAATTCGCAAACGCTACGAACCGCTTCACCTCATCAACGGTCGTTGGACGCGGATAAACTTTTATGACTTCTACCTTCTCTGGATCTGGTGAAATACCTTCCGCCGAAATTACGTGTCCTAAATAAAGCACTTGCTTCTTTAAAAATTTACATTTAGATGGATTTAACTTAAGATTTACTTTCCTCAAGCGTGAAAAAACTGATATAAGGGGAACCTTATATCAGTTTGATCCTTATATCGGTTCGTAATTTAGATGAGCATAACCTTCCGGTTATGCTCATCTAAATTACGACCAAAAATAATTAGATCATCTAAATAAATCAAACACCTGTCATAATTCAACCCAGACATAGCCACAGTCATTAACCTGCTAAAAGAACTCGGACTTATCTTCAACCCCATTGGTAATCTACACATCTGATACTGTCCCTTATCAGTCGTAAAAGCAGTGTATTTCCTACTACTTTCTTCTAAAGCACATTGATAATATGATTGCGACAAATCAAAGTGACTAAAGTAAACAGCACTCGACATCGAATCTAAGATGTCAGTTATATTCGGTAAAGGAAATTTATCCATCCAGATGAAGGAAGTCGACTAAACTGCGACTCTGACTAGCCCCCGATTAGGCAACTGTAACGCCAACCAGCCGACTGGCAGGGTGGCCAGCCGACTGGCAGGGTCGCCATGCGATGTGAGGAGGGGTTTAAGTAAACAACAGTGTATTACTTCGAGAATCAACTGCAGAACTGCTCTCCTTTCTCCTTTATTGATGGTATATATATACATAGATAGTACGTGACTACGTGCTAATACTAAGACTACAAAAACAGCTTATTCTACCTTAACTTAAACTATGTACTATACGTGACATGTTGATGTACACTATACGTGACTTCACACCACAATATAAAGGTGTGATATTAAGTATAGTTATTGTGAGGAGTTTTATTGTGGTTGGATAATGAATAGTTACCCTTTCGAGTTCTGCTTCAATTTCGGCAGCGCGGGCTATTACGGGTCCGCGGACCGCATACTCCAATTTAACGAAATTTTGGTTCATGTTATTGTGGGTAACCCCGGTCTTGGGTAAGCTCGACATGGTGCGTACACTGTTGTTACTTCCTCGCGATTGTGATAAAACTAATGCACCTAGCTCGGACCGCACGGATACGTCGGCTAACACGCGACGACTAGCGTGGCTTATCAACTTCATCGTTGACATGGCCGGACTTGGTAATCAATCGAATTACTTAAAACGCGTCACTGATGTTGCGCACCGCAAACAATACGTAAAGATAGTGATAAATATCCAAAAATTATTAGTCACAGTTTAACTATAACAAAATTCTCTTCACATTCACAATTCGCTAACGTTGCAAGCACATAACTAGTTCCCGAGAGGTTCGCCGCTATTGTCCGCCGAGTCGATCGATGCGTGCACTTCTCAATTTAGGGTCATTTCGCCTGTTCGCGTCCATTTAGTGCAGTTGGCAAGTTTGACGGCGATAATAAAAATATCCCACCCAGCACTAATTTCTATGAAAAATTGATGTAATCTGTTCATTATATAGTCTATTTTAACATTAACTTTCAGTTTTGTTCGAAACATCTTGTGTTTTTTTTTTAAACAGAAAATCTTCAGAATTATGCGTTTTACCCACTTTGCGTCCACAAAATCCAAATTGCGTCCACCCGTGGACCATTTTGCGTCCACCAGCTAAGAAAAGGAATATAGTGGTGATATTTTTAAGAATTTGTAAAGAAAGATTGTATTTTAACTACATGTTAAAAATCAACATTATTTTCATTAAAAACATCACTTGAAAAAAAAGAAAGAAATTCTTTTTAACATTGATTGAACTTAAATTAGGTTAGTAGTAGGTAAATAATGATTGCACCTTTAAGAATAAACAGTAATCAGTTCTGTTTTCAGTTCAATTGTAATCTAAAATCACAAGGTATATTATTATTTCTAAAGTTCAGCCTTGATTAATAATATAATTAATAAATCAAATCAATTAATAAATATAAGTTTTTGGCTATATTAAATCAACAAAAGAATACAACAATTTTGTCGAATCATACCACTAGAAGAATTGTTGAATCAATAAATTATGAGACAAGGTATGATTATTATAGCCTTAGAAAATCAATTAATGACACAGGTCACATTCAAAAGGCTTATCTTTGGCCTCTAAATAACTTAATCCTAAAAAACGCGTGCATTTCAGATGATACCATCTAATAACTTGTCACAGCCTATGTTTTTCTCATCATCGTCTTCTACATCTGAAAAGTAGTATATCGTCACATTCAGAACATTTCACCCGCTTCACGGGTGGTAAATTTTCTTTCTCAAATTCCTCATTTACCGTTTCCTGTGTGACTTCTTGAAGAGATGTATCTTCTTTTTTCGTTTTGGAGCAGTTTTACGAACCGTTTGAGAGTATTGTACAGTCATTTTCTGTTCTTGTTTCTCTGTTCATTCTAACTTTCTTTTTCGTATGGCTTCCTTCTTTTCGTTCTTGATCTGCTCTTTATCTTCACAATACTTTCTCCATGCAACAGAAGCTATGGCTGCTGGACTTCTTTGACTTGACTATTTGTCTTATCCGTTTATTCTTCTCTCGAATTTTATTTAATGCTTTCTTTAAATCGTCTTCTGTGTATGTTCTATTTTTCTTGTCTCCGGATAACTCATCTTAAATAGAAAAAAAAAATAAGAATGAAAGAAATTACTAATTTCATTTAAAAATAGAATTATAGTTGTAATTATTTTGAATTATAGTCTTTATAAAAGATGTACAATAATAATATTAAAATAATCAATAAATTTTAGATTATTTTTACAAGCAAGTCAATTGTATTTAACGAAAATAGTGGACGCAATTTGATTTATTATTATCCCCTGTAGGTATAGTTTGCGTCCATTGCGGACGCAAAGTGGAAGTTTTGTAAATTTGATGTAGTAATTCGCGTCCACCGTATTTTATTCGTTAAATATAAAAAAAACATAAGCAAATTCATAATTAATATTACTCCTTTTTTCATTATAAAATTCTAGAAACAGCTATGTATCCTAAAATTCACATAAAACCATAAAATACTTACCATCGAACCCGCCGCTGCACACTATTTTTTATCTAAACATCCCGCGCGTACGCACTCTCTTGATGAACAGCCAGGACTTACTATTTTTCTAAACGGGATTGGTTTGGCGCACGGACCTTTTGTCCATATGTGCGTGCCTCTTATATATTGAGGTATTAGCAGTAATGACTATTCGTTTAATTGGTGTGTTAGTTTACTTATTTTTTAGGATTTTTCAAGGGAGATCCGTAAAATGGACGCGAATTGGGCGATGGACGCGAACAAGCGAAATTACCCTATAAACAAAGATGTAAGTTTCATCGAACGGTAAATCTGATACTGATTGTGTTGACGAATAACCCCTTGTGCGACACAGAGAAGTCGTATGACCCCGGGAAGTTATCACTGTTTTATATTATAATATTATCTTGAAGATAAAAATAAGTAAATAAAAAAACACAACATTACATAATCTAAAACTGGAAATACATTACTATCATAATGGCAGTTGACCTGTTTCTATGGATACCACTAAATAAGAAGTATTAGGTAATCAGGTGGTTGCGTAAAGAAAAGCAAAATAATTTGAGTCAAAATATAGATATACATAAAACACATACATATACCTACATATATGGCTGTAACTAAATTTGTAAATAAAGTAAACGCGTGGTCAGTGTTGCCAACGCAAACATTCTAAAACCGTACACAAAATAAAAAGCGAAATCTTCATGAAAATAAACCATCTACTCATATTCAGTAGTGCTAAAATAGGGTGCAAATACAGTCCTATAAAATATTATGATGTATTAGTTGTTTTTTCTTTATTGTTTTTATTTTTTTACTTTTTGCTTTAAATAGTATTGATTCATCACGAAAGATTAAGGCAGGACTAAAAAGATATCTAAATTTATTTTTTCTACCTAAGATAGAACTGATAATTATCATTCGTTTAGGAAAATATATTTATATTTATACAGTCTTATTATTCATAAAAAATTATCGAACATCTAAAGTCTCGCATTTTAACACTAAAACGTTCTATAAACCTCTCATAAGTTATAGAGCCCAGAAGCCTACTATACCAGGACTATAAGTACAAAAATGACCGACTCTTTACAGCTGTTGGCTAGTATGAACATGTAAATTCGTAAAATTTGTGTCAAAACAGACCCTTTTTATTAAAACTATCTCTAAGCCTAATATTAGGTACCCTAATAATATCGGAACCGTCAATATTTTCGACTAAACGTCTGTCGACGCACGAAAAACCACATAAATCAGTAAACGAGCACAGTACATTTGGCTAAAAATGTGCTTACGCTCGACATAAGGGGCTACTAGCGATGACGCTTTATACTTGTCGATGTTTACTCTATGTTCGTAAGCAGCTTGGCAATGACAACTATCAAACAAGACCAAAAAACAGATCACCTATGTTTGTGTAGAATGTCTGTGTGTATAGAATGTCTGTGCGTGCATGTATAGCGTTGTATGACTCGTGAATTCAATCGATATCGATAATATTATCGTCGTTCTAGAGATCGCGGTATCGCGGTAGCTCCCATTCGCGCCATTCTTTTGAGTTAAGATTTGACTTACACGGCCATTCGAAAGGCAGAGTAACTAAAATAAATAAACCAAAAATATTTTGAGAATATATTAGTCATATAGGTAAACACCAACCAATAGGTAGGTAATGGAACAAAATAAACAAAACTTACAAAAAAATGGTCTATTAATCAAATACATAATACAAAGTACATAGTCATTTTTACGTACCTTCAAAAATAATTAGTTTGTCATAAAATTGTCGAATGCTATCTTTTTAATTTTTATTTTTAAGCTATTGCATAGCTTCTATCGCGGGCCTTGAGCGTGGCGACTGAATCCAGAAATTCCGTAACGAAAAAAACCTAACACTCCGACCGGCACAGCGGTGCGGCGTTGACAGCCGTGCATCGTCTAACGTCGTGTCAGTTCGGCAGACTTCGGCACGGTGTTTGTGTGCGTGCGACTAGACGTATGCGTGTAGACTGTACGAAGCTCGCACGGATCGAGACGATCTGCTCCAAACTCAAACTTATGTTTCTTATTTCAGTTACCATAAACCTATAGTTTCAATGATAACAATTCCTCAATAACCTACATGTATTGTAAGATAATAAAAATATTTTAAACAATATTTAACTTCTCATTTATTCAATATAAGAAAAAAAAATTGTTTTCTTATCGGTCCCCACGCTAAATAAGTGTAACTTGAATGAATATCAAAGAAAAAAACTTGAATTAATATCAAAGTAAAAAAAAGCGCCATCTGCTGTGCAGGTAACGTACTTCGTAACCAAGAAGTCTTTACATCATCGCAATTCTAAAAGTTCTTAATACAACAACTAGATAGCAGCACTTTAATAGTTATAAATTTAGCTAATAGATGGCGTTGCTAGAAACTGTCAAAAGTTTTGCATTGTTGCGAACTTCCTGACCAGTTTTGAAATATTTTATGTATCAACAAAAAAAAAATGTTATAAAAATGAATATTTAATGTCGTTGTATTATTTTTTACTTAGTCTAAGATACCTTAGTAACTTGGCAGCGAGTTTTCGTTTTAATTTTGGTAAACTAGCTTTTGGTCTGACCTCTGTTTACTACAGTCAATTATCACGGAACTAAGTAGGTGTGTTCTTAGGCGTTTAGCTTACTAACAAAAGAATATCGGTTCATTTGATCAGTGGCGGATTAAGACATTTGCCGCCAGTAGGCTATTCAAATTTTGCCGCCCCTTCTGACCTCGGCATTTCGATACCCTACACGGACAAAAGACGGTGGAAGAAAATATTTTAGAATTAAAAGACTAAAATATTGCATAATATTATAATAGCATAAGTTGACAAAAATGCCATGCAATAGCTTTACCGCGGCAGACCCCGAGTGCCACACGTATTTTTTTATTTAATAATTTATGTACACACAAAATCGTAAGAAACAACATAATACAACAGATGTACAAAGGTACTGCTTATTACTAAAGAAATCTCTACCAGCAGACCCGCTCCGGTTTTTAATTAAAAATAATTATTTCCATTTTAAATTTTAAAATAAAATGATGAATATTTTTTACAAAAATAGGAATAATATTTTAATTTCGCGCTTTTTACAATGAAAATGATATGACGTATTAACGTCAGCGAGTTGTAGACAATACTATTTTTTTTTAGACTTATTATTGTCTATGGTCAGACTAATTCCGCGTAAATTTCGCGTGCAGACACATAATTATCTGTGGCCAAATCGGTGTGTCAGGTCTACTTATTGGCTTACTTCCTTATTATGGCAACATTTTGATTTATAACAGACTTTTAGTTATAGTAGGTTTAACTAGGTTTATAGAACGTTTATAATAATAATAATAGTCTAAGATCCGAACTTAAAACGACCTTCACCGAGCTGATAATAACATGAAACATTAAAATAAATTTAATATACATAGTAGAAAATATGTTAAGAATAGGTTGGCTAAAAAATCCTGGACAGAACATTTTTAATTAATTAAAAAAAAAAATTACACGTTCTAAGATAAAAAAAAAATATACCCTGACTTAAAGTTTCAAACGTACAGAATGTGCAGCCGTTGGGTTGCCTATTCTTTGCCTGGACAAACTACTCGGTTGTCAGGTATAAGCGGGTATGTCGATAACAGTTACCTTCATCTTGCTTGATTATTGAAAAAAAAAATATCAATAGAAGCGTTGTTTTATTGCGATAATTCTGATCCCAGATTCATACAAAACTTATACAATTCTTATACGATAAAATCACAACCATGCTTAATTATTTTAAGAAGAATAATGAAATAAAAAAATATGAATACACAATTTATATTAAATAGTTCATTCATCGCATTAAGGAAGTAGGTACCTAGTTTTGTTTTTGAATGACTGAGTTTGGATGAAGAAATGTTTTTTATTGCAAGTAGATACTTTTTGGTAAAGAATAGGTGAAAAAATAAACAGTGCGTTCCAAAATACTGAGTACTCGAAATTAATAAAAAAATACATCTCTACGCCAGATTTCACCATCTATACTCCAGGAAAAGAACACTAATATTTTCGTTAATATATTACAGATTTGATAGACAAAGAAGCTAGTGTTGACAGGCGAGGCGTCCCGATTTGCGCGGCAAGTTCTGGTTTTCAGAGGTCTGGGAACGCGTCCCGATTTGCACCTGATCAGAACGCTCAATGTCCCAAACATCAAATAAAATAGCTTAATTAACCCAGCCAGGATGAACGCCACGGCTTGCGCAGTCTCAGCTGGAGTATCCATTATAAAAGAGAGTAATTTTACACTCAAACTTAAGTTAATATCATTATTTTTTTAGAGTATGCAATGTGTTATTTATTATTTATATTAAGTATTTACTATTTATCAATATGTTATTAGAGTATATAAATGATCAATAAACAAACAACGAAAAACGAATTTTAAGTACAATAAGATTTGATTAGGTTTAAAGACGCAGCAAAGTCACCGTTTTTTTTTGCTTTTCAAAAGGGGAGTCTGTGCGGAAAGAGAATTACAGTATATATGTATATATTATAATGCGAATATAACATCTGGATATTACAAAATTATGTACGCTCACAATATTTTCAGATATCATCAATATAATATCAAATCTTCATAATTGTTTTATGGAACGAGTTTTATCTTATCATAATGCTAGTTCCATTTTACGCCACGACGTTCTCTTTCCGCGCAGGTCATGCCGTATCTGAAAATGCGCATCGATCCTATCAATATCTTCTATATTATTTAAAAAGAAGTTTTTTTTTATTTGTTCCCATCTAAAATCATACATGTCGATTTGTCTAACCATCTGTCGCCATACCTCGATTTTATCTATTCAATATTTTTTTTTTATCCAATCGGACCTGGCAACACTAATTGTAGCGCAGCGAGTCGAATCAAAACGCATCGGTGAAGAAATTGGAAGAAATTCGCTTGTCGAGCAATGCGACTCGGTTTTTTAATTTCGTTCGCTACCCGGACGCTTCCACTTTATGTATTACTAGCTTTTGCCAGCGACTTCGTCCGCGTTTCCGTCGTTTTTCGTAAAAAAGTAGCATATGTCCTTCCTTACTGTTCAGTGGTTTTGATGTAACAGACAGATTAACTTTCGTATTTTAGTAGGGAAATATAATATATCACGTTACACAAAAATAATCCTTATAGCATGATTCAGTATTCACGCGCGACGGCGCGATGGCTTATTATCGTATTTCATGTATAAGTTTGGTGTTTCTATACCGATTTCTATGATTCTTTTTTTATTGAATAGGTAATAATGTAAACGTTTTTTTTTTGGGATGAGTGAGAGTATTATAAACGTAAGAGTAAACAAATATAATCAGAAATCTCCGAACTGCTAAGCTATCGGGAGTTACACGTGTTATTGTGAGTCAACCATAAAAGATAGACATATGCTGTTGTGGGATATTTTTTAGATAATTTTATGTAGAACATTTCCGTCATACATGATTTCTATGTAGCTTTAACCATTAAGGCTGCATACGCGACGGAAGCTTAAAAAATACCTTTTTCCCAACATTTCCCTTCACTGCTCTGCTCCTATTGATTGTAGCGTGATGAAAAGTATACTATAACCTGCCCAGGAGTATGAAGAATAAATGTACCAAGTTTCGTTAAAATCCGTCGAGTAGTTTTCGTTTCTATAAGGAACATACAGACAGACAGACAGACAGACAGACAGACAGACAGACAAAAATTTTACTGATTGCATTTTTGGCATCAGTATCGATCACTAATCACCCCCTGATAGTTATTTTGAAAATATATTTGATGTACAGAATTGACCTCTCTACAGATTTATTATAAGTATAGATATAGATTATGGTTGCCTTGTCATAAAATCTAAAGTTATGTCTGGTTTTAAGGAGACCAAATAAAAAGTACCTATTAAATAATTACGTTAATTGCATAAAATTTCTGTACAAGTAAAAAAACATTCAACGTAATACAAAATTGACAAACTTTTTTAGAGATTATAATTATTATTACATTACTACTAAGTAGCAGATGGTTAACTAATGAGATTTATTAGACAAGCTGATAGGATTTAATTACCAATCACTCCAATCAGTGTATTGTTGTTAGTGACTCAATTACGACAGTAGATTGTAACAAACCCTATGTACCTAAGTCACGAATGTCTGAAGAACTGTAGGCGAAAGCCATTACTGCCTGGGTTTCCAATAAACGAAGGGCGCGTGGAAGTAACAGGCGGAGGTTCAGATCAGTTCATCCCTATGAACTGGACTGGACGCATATTAGAATTGGCATGAAGTAGCTCTTAACCGAATAGTGTGTAAAGAGGTAATCGAGGCCTTTGCCCTGCAGTAGGACAGTTCAGGCTTACAATAAAATAAAGGTCATTACCTTCTCCAATTCCTTTTGGATATCTGTAGCGCGTATCAGAAGCGGCCCTCGGACGGCATACTCCAACCTCACCAGGTTTTGATTCATGTTTTCCAGAGTGAGGACTTTATCCACATTACTAGTAGGACAAGGGGTTTTTCCTTTGCCTTTGTAAAATTTAGCTTTTATTGGGCGAACAGGTGTTTTACGCGCAGTTGACGGCTTCCAGACGCGGTCGCCGAACTCCGGCCGCAGAGACGCCCCGAACAGCGGGCGACTGGCGCGACGACTTATCAGACATGCAACTTGTGCCATCACCGACACCGTTTAATTCACAATAATTTTGAAAATGTGTCCAAAACTTTAAATAAAATAAAATATCAATTTACTTGCAACTCAAATTACTTATAATCACTAAAGAATTTAAATGTATTTGATTATGTCATTTTTGACAGTTTTTTTCCTAAATTTGGCAAGTCAGGCATTTTTTTAAAGTTAGAAGTTTTAATGCAGGTATTATATTACGGGAGGTAGCGCTATAGTTGACCAAGTCATTTCATACCGGCTGAAAATCATAAAGCCCGGTTTCCACTGCGAAAGGGTAATGTGCGGAAAATGGTTAGGCGGAACGGACTCCTTTTTAATGAAATAGGTTTGCGTTTCCACCAACAAAGAGTTGGTCATTTGATTTCCACTGCAAAATGAAACTGAGTTAGAGAAATGAGCGGACTGAGCTGAACGGAAAATGAGAAATGAAAAACGAATAGATAATTTCCAAAGAAAAAGAGTTCAGTTGAAGTTTTGAGCTGGTTGCGTGTGGTCGTGTTGTTGCGATGTTTCAAACCAAAACAACACGTATTACTCGACTGGCATAACAAACAACAATGCGGTGATGCGAGCGCCAGCCGGCGTGTAGCTGCGGGAGGCGAGAAGCGCGGGGGGCAGACAGCGAGCGAGTCCGTTCAGAACTAGTCGGTGCAGGCCTTGCGCAGCGGACTCTTTTCAATTTCTTTTTACTCGCTCAATCCGCCCCGCTCACCACTTTCTGTGTGGAAACGCTAGCGAGTTGAGCGGAGTCCGTAAGTACTCCGCTCCGCTCCCTAGAACTGAGCGAGCTCATTTCTACTCTTTCTACACGCTCGGCTCTTTCCGTCCGACTATTTCTTGGTGGGAATACAAGTATGCAGTTTGCGTTTGCGAGTTTAACGAAGTCATTAATGGGTCCGTTCCGCTCGCGGTGGAAACCGGGCTTAACAATAACAGTTTTCCTCTGACACATAACAGCTGCTCCGATAGCGGTGGAGCTAAAGGAGACAGCATGAAAAAGTCATTGGAAAAAAATCTGCTCTGATGATGTTTATACCAAGCGAAACTGTATTAAATTATTGTTTTTGAGTACATATTAATATAATTTGGAACCTACACGAAATAAATAAATATACTGTAGTGTTATTTATATTAAATTGATGTAATACTTATTGAATTTTAAGTATAAGATAGTAAATGTTATAGAAACAAAAAGCTGATTGTTTGTTGGTGTAAAGATGGTCAGTTTATGTTCCAAAGAGACTATGCAAGCAACGCTCGAATGTTACCCCCGTCAAAAGTACAGCTGACAATTTTCTTTATTATTTTAAATGTATAACAATTGAGATACATATATAAATTTCATCTACACTAATATTATAAAGAGGAAAACTTTGTTTGTTTGTATGTAATGAATAGGCTTAAAAACTACCGGACCGATTTTAAAAAATATTTCACCATTCGAAAGCTACATTATCCACGAGTAACATAGGATATATTTTATTTTGGAATAAAAAATATTTTTTACTCATGCTAAATCCTTATCAAAATAAATTATTTAATCACTAACTACAGTTTAAGTAGATAATATTTGGTCTTTGAATGATAAAAATTGGACGTTTGGTTTTGAAGTTATGGCAAAATTAAAATGTTACGATTTCTGCTGCACGGCCCGTTGCGAAGTGGGCGTCTCCAAGGAAACCGATCGGGCCGAGACTTTGCATGCATAAAGCTACTATGACGTAGGCATTCCCTAAGAAAGGATTTTGATAAATTCCACCCTTAAGGGGATAAAATAGGGGATGAAAGTTTGTATAAATCTTCAATATTTGTATAGATTTTCGACTGATTGAACTGAAATTAAAGATTGATGGAGGATGAGGATTTTGATATTTAACAAATTTTACACGCTAAACAAAAGTAAAGCCGCAAAAACTTTACCTTAATTAATAATAATACTTCTTAACGCGAGCGAAGCCGCGGTCAAAAGCTAGTAAGGTATAAAATAAATTTATTTGTCAAATTTTAAATAAGGTTTATGCGCGTGACTGACGTTGAACCCCCCCTCGTCAATACAGCAAACGTTTTTTTTTAAATATGATTAAAACAATAAATTAATGCAGTTTCGCTTGGTAAACATCATCCAAACAGATTTTTTTCCAATGACTTTTTCATGCTGCTCTAGTGCGACCACTGACGCTCACTTTACTGATTTCCGAACAATAAACTACTGTTTGAAGTAAAATTCATTCGGTATAAGATTCCTAAAAAAATTGCAACGTTACCTCCCGTAATATTATAAATCTTTGATATAGTTATATTACTTCGGGTACATAGTACCTACGTATGAAAAAACAGACATAGGTCCAAATCAAACGCAGGAAGCTGGTTTTTGTATGCTGTTAGGTCATATTTGAGTACCTTAGTACCTATATAATACCAATTTTGCAGCTGCCCAATCCTCCGGGTATAGGGTTGCCAGATCTTGAAATCGAAAAGCTGGACAGACCAGCCAATTTTACCGGACATTTGGGTGCAAAAGCCGGACATGCTTATTTTTGTCATAGTAGTTACATAACACGACTATTTTCTTTTTAAATAAAACAAAACTTGTGATCGTTTACCTTAAAATCTTGAGGAAAATTAAATTTGAGGAAACAACAACAAATAATCAAACTTAAAAGCCGGACATTCCGTTGGTCGCCGTCTAATTTGACCGGACACGCAACTAAAAAGTTGACTGTGTCCGGCTTTATCCGGACATCTGGCAACCCTATCCAGGTATTCTTTTTGGTAGGCAAAACACCTAAAAATAGTCGGATTTTTTATTTTACAGTACCTACCGATTTGGGTAATGTGGCTTATGTGGCTCAAATCATACTACAACAGAGTCGAAGCGCATCGAATCGTCGATCTAAAAGTTTATATAGCAAATTCACTCGTAGGCACATCATACCTAAAGCTCGTATTACTTTTGAGATAAAAAAGGGTGCGAATGATTTTAAGGAGACAAAATTTGCCACAATTTACGCCCCACAGTTTTAGTAGCCATAATAATTCTCTAGATTTTTTAAGAATTGAGTAGGTACCTACTATTGTTGGTTTGACTGGAATATTAATAACTCTAAGCGCTCGTGTAGGTATAAGACGGCAAAAAATAAATGAATTAACTTTAAATTCAAAGTCGTAGTGCTGCAGGTATTATATTGGTATTGTGGTCTGTTCGAACATTGTATCTATTGTTTTAAATAACCTACTGATTTAGGTTCCCTGCTTTAAATTTATTAAAACATCTCGATTATAGAATAGGCATGTTTCCTATTTTTTTTTTAATGTCCGTTTTTAGATTAATGAATTTTATTAGACACGTATTTTTTCTTTTTTCCTGCAAACAAAAAGTGATCAAAATACAGAGAACGGAAATTACGCGTGACGTCACTCCTCGCTACGATTTTTAGCGAGGCGTGGCGTCATAAGCCCCCACTCCGAAACTTTAAAGCGGTGTATCTTTGTAATTTTTTATTGTTTTGATAAAAGAAAAAATACGTGTCTAATATTTTTTTATTATCTAACTGACGGACTAAATAGATTTTAACTTTTCATACCCAGGAAACATCCCTATACTAGCTGACCCGTGCCCACTTCGTTGGGCATAATGTTAATAATCCTTTTTTAGTACATAATGACCTAACGATTTAAATTATTTTATTAATATTAAAAATTAAATTATCTATACTAATATTAAAAAAAACTACTTTTTGTAACTTAAATATAAAAGTTAGACATGTCGTTGACTTTTTTGTAGGCATTTTCAAGCTCCACATTAAGAAACGCTTTCATTCGACCGATTTTTTTCCGATTCACTTTGCAAAACGGACTACCATGTAAAAGCCTTTTTATTTTTCGGTTTTTTATATAACCTATGACACTCAGCAATAATGTGGCTTTCTATTGGTGAAAGATTTTTTAAAATCGGTTCAGTAGATCCCGAGATTACCCCTTACAATTTAACAAATATACAAACACACAAACTTTACTTCTTTTCTTTATAATATTATTATTATCTGTATCTCTCTTTTTTCACGGGTTACCCTCAGTATCGAGAATACCCGGTCCTTTGAAAGGCTTACGTGGGGACACAGGTCCAACACGCAGTGGCCTTGTTGAGAACTTTACTCTAAACTGGGATGGGGCATCTACTAGGGGCTAGGGCCCATCCACCTCTGCTCTATGCAAGAACAGATATGAACGGTCCGAAGTAGATACAAAGCTATTGTAAATTATGAATGGAAAGTAAAAATTTAGGCTATGTGTAGGTAAATGTTAGTGGATTGGTTATTAGAACTAAATCGGAAAACTATGGCACCTGCCTCACCGGATGGGCCCCCCAACATAACCGCCACTATAGGCAGCAGGAGGCAACACCAGTGCGAGCGGCTAGGGCTGTCGAGCGGTGCGGCCCCGATTTCACCATCGCGGGTCACAGTAGCGGACCCGGAGCGGGTTTCCTCGCTATTACGCCATTAGACACTCCACCCCCGAGATATATTATTATATTTTTTTTTTTTCTTAAGTACGTTTATAACTACTTAGATAAAAAACCATGTGTGTAGTACCTAGTATGTAGGTACGATAGCTTTAGTCATTTTTTCGGAATCTATCTCAAACAGACATAAGTAGAAGTACCCACCGTGGCAAGCTCCTGCTCGATGGCGGCGGCGCGGATGGCGAGCGGGCCACGCACGGCGTACTCCAGCGCTACAATGTTAGGGTTCATGTTATGTAAGGTGAGGGCCCTCTGTCTTCTCTCGATTACGACAGCGTCTTCCACCTTCTCTTTTTCCACTTCTACCGAGCCGATATTAATGGCCGATGCGGCCAGGATAATGGTCTTGCTCTCTAGTTTCTCTTTTAAGTTCGATTTGTCTTCTTTGCTTTTTGTAATGGGTTTATTCTTCTTGACAGCAACATTTTT
Source organism: Diachrysia chrysitis (assembly GCA_932294365.1). NCBI lineage: Eukaryota > Metazoa > Arthropoda > Insecta > Lepidoptera > Noctuidae > Diachrysia > Diachrysia chrysitis. Next base: position 13,038,119 of record OW028653.1, on the reverse strand, counting down.
GTTATCTTTATCTAGCGACAGAACTTTCCCCTTCTTTTCCATGCTCGTAACCTTCGCTTTTGTGGACTTTTCTCAATTCAGAATCACGTCGCCAAGATCACACAACTACTAAGCACATGAGATCTGCTCTGACAAAATACCACAAAGCTGCACCTTGTTAAATTCATCAATTCAATGTTGTTAGACTTATATTTATTATCAAACACGATAGATTTAAAATGTTTGTGTTTTATACAATAATTTGACGTACCTAGTATCTGATATCTTGAGAACTATTATCCACAGAGTACTTTAATATGTTATCATCTACTTGACAAACACAATAATACTTTTTTGTTTGTCAAAAATACTAAAAGGACCATTGAGAATTGGGTAACTATAATAGGTCATGTATTATGGACATTATCGACTAGCTAAAAACGAAATCTCCTACAAGGTGTACACGTTGTAGGTGAGGGTATAAACCAACGTATCCAAATAGTAAAGACGTTATTTTGTAGGGTCTAATACCTATTTTTTTATTATGTCTCTATACTCAATCAATACTCAATACTTTATTGCATTCCACATGTAGGTATTCTTAGGTGGTAAAATTTATAAATAGATCATAATGGACCTTGTCGGCCACGTCACAAGAAGTGAGTTTAGAGAGGGGAAGCATTTCATTTGTTAATATTTATTTATTTGTCTTTACAACACTATAACAGAAACTCCAACGCGATGTTATAAAATAAACTAGGGAAGTACCTGCATTAAACTCTATTGGCCTTATTAACAAAAGTCGCGATGGAGCTTAACAACGGATTAACAGATTTTAATTTTAAATTCTCCATAGAAAATTTGAAATTTGAAAGAATCTGCTAAGCTATCGCTAATCGCAGTCGAGATTTTTATTAATAAGGCCATATAGGTCTATATTCTACTTAGCAAACTATGTTATAATATTAATGATGTAGGTATTTTCTCAGGTAACTAATAGTTTTTATATAAAACAGAAACAGGTAGGTATCTATTGACGGATATAATAATAATAAAATAAAAGAAATTCGATAAAATTTAGTCTCGAGTACTTGTACTTGTGTGTGATGTGTGTTATGACTTTAATGCTTTATAAGTATACTTTATATCTATCACTTAGATATTAGTTTACCTAGTAGTAGTAGTAGTAGTATTTAGCAAAAATTGAAAGTGTTTGAGCATCTGTGCTGTTTCTCCAAGGGGTGACACCATAGTTCAGCCATGCATAGGCATAAGCATAATAGGTGGTGAGAGCTGTTTGTAAATTTGTAAAAAAAAAAGAGTCTTGAAATTTTTGAGTTAGCTTTCTGTATGTGCGATTTCCAATTTATATGTGTGTCTATAACTAGTCAGAGTAAAGTAAATTCGGTAAAGGTATCTATTTTGGAATCGTTGAAAATAAAATCTAAAGTTAAAGGTGTTTTTTTGGTAAGCGTGGAAGGTGAATTTAGTTTTGGAGTAGTTTATCTCGAGGTTACCTAGAGAGTAGTTTTCATATACGAATTATATTATAGCCTTTGCAAGTTATAAACCTGTTACTTAACGGTTCTTATATTATTATTCCGAAAATTTGACGTGCTGGTAGAAACTAGCCATCGAATATAATAATTCGTATATGAGAATTAGCTACGTCAGACCTTAGGCTACAATATATTATCCTAAGTTATAAGAAGAAATGATATTTTATGTTGTTTTAAATAAATTTGGCACCCATTTAGATCACACTTCTTTTGTCGTTGAAGTCAACAACCAAGACATATATCATAATATTGAACTTGGCTCTCATTTCACATTTATGTTTTTGATGGGAGATGCCTTTATTGGATCGGAAACGGTTTTTGTTACATACTGTATATATTGTACCTTTTTTGATGCTGTAAGTAGTTTTTTTATATTTTAATCTGTGCTGGACTAAGCCCGTTTTCCCTATATCAGCGTCGTTCAACGAGAAGATATCCGCATACTCCGGGTACCTAACGTTTTCTTAGCTTTATCCATTTCTTCTCCGGAAAAATCATTACGACAGCCCTCCAAAAGCGTCGAAACATCAAATTTTCCATTTTGGATAGCTTCGTTAGGTTGGCCTTGACATTTGCGCATCCACGAAACTTCCTCGCAAGTGCCAATCAGAGAGACCTTCAACGCACCTTGATTAATGTCGATCTCACAGTCTCACAAGTCGTAATGTCGGTAAATCACGTCACCCAATTTCAACTCAACCTCCTTCTCGCCTACAACAGGTTTTTGCTGACCGGTTATATAAAAATTGAGTATTTGTTGCGTAACTAGTCCCCAAGAAACCGATTTGCTAGTTGGGATCTGACAACCGTACGACAAGCTCCAGTGTCCAACGTCAGCTTACATGATGTTCCATTAATTTCGCCTTTGATGATCAGGCTGTTCTTATCACAGGCTTGCGAGATCAAGTTTCTCGGAACTCCATCACCACCAGCCAGCACTCGCCCTCGCCCCCCAGTGCTGGCGTTTATTCGTTTCCCTGCTGCTGAGCGGTAACGTTAGCCCTGGGATCTGTTGTCAAATTATCTATTTCTTCTGGATTTGTGTAGAACAAACCTTGTTTGTACTAGTGCACGTGTCCCAAGGTACAGACAGAATGGTGTTCCTAGGTACAAACAAATAAATATTTAGAAATAAAAAATTGAATCTTAATTAAAAGGTTAGAAAGCGGTTTTGGCCGTTGTAGGATTGTAGTCGTAATAACGTAAAGCTACATAAATTAAATAAATTGGTTCAATAATCTGCATGCATTGCATGTATAAATCAGTCTAAATTACTTCGAAAAAAAACTTTTGATCCCAAAAACTTTCAAAACCACCTCACACTTCAATTGACGCCGGTATAGATACTACATTTGGTAATTTTAATATAGCTAGTTAACACAATATAATCTACTAGCTTTAGCCCGCGACTTCGTCCACGTAGAAGTCGAAAATGGTTTTTGACATTCCAATTTTAAAGAGTTGCATTACACCAAGGTATTATGTGACTTCAACGTTTTTTGAATAAAATTGTATTGAGTTTTTAAACATGTGTCAAAATACGAAGTAATTTGAATCAAAACCACATTGATATCAACTTCAATGCAAATCACCCCCAAATAACTTTCTACCCCTTTTTAACCCCGTTAGGCGATGATAAAATACGAAACACGTCTTCTATTAATTCTGTTAAAGAATGTTTATGCAAAATTTAAAGTAGATTAAATTACGTTGTCATAATCAAACTTCAATTCAATTTAATTCTTTATTGCATTCCATATGTGTTTAATAGGTGGTACAAACATAAAAGATCAATATGAACCCTGTCGGGCACATCAGAGAAGAGGGTTAAATAGTAATTGCATATCAACTTTAAGTACATAATAAAATTATTATTATTATTGAAGTGAAAACTTCTTTAGCGGCGTTGTACACTTTTTTTGTAATTTGTAAAATATGTTAAACTCGCGTCAGGACACGTGACCCTGATCGAAAATTCGTAAGGCAGCGCAGGGCGTATGCGCGAATGTTCGTGTGTGTTTAAACATTAAAATAGGTTCGAATCAAAACTGTTCGTTTCTTACTTCAGCTATCATAAACCGATCGTATCAGTTTTAGAGATTGGCGATGATGGTTCTGGTAATAATGATGGTGAAAAAGTCATCGAAATTATGGATGGAAGTTGATTTTTCTGAGAAAAACTTTTTAATGTAATATAAATTGTCATGTTTGTGTACGATAGCGCAATAAATAAATATTGTATTCTACCACATAGATGATAGTAATTTTATACTGATAATTAAAGCAATCCGTGCAAAATTATTCCCTAACCATTCCGAAATATCAAAAATGCACAACGTTAATATTCAAGTTTTCACTTCTGCTGGCACTCCCGGAGTGTAACTTTTTTATTTTTTATTTCTTTGTATGTATTTACTTTATACTAGAAGAAATAGTTTTATTTTGGTATCGATTTATCATCTAAAAACTCCTTTATTGTATAGTATGTCTTTGATTCTATAAATCGTTTTAATTTATTAATAAATATGATTGTTTTTCTTACTTTTCTAATATCTTCACAATCTATTATAAGAAAGCATTTTATATATATAGATATCCATAGGTACAAGTTAGTTCGTTATAAAATTTTCAAGGGTAGAAATTTTGTCTTAGATAAATCTAAAAATAATTCAAAGAAGAAATCTAGACAAAAAAAAGAAACAAACAAGAACTTCTCAAATAGAGGGAAACTCAATAAAACACGTCCATATTTCATTATTAATTTATTTTTACACAGTATTCTCATCTACTAACCTCAGACGACTGTCTCTATAATAACTATAATAGTCCCGATATAAAAATATTTCCTCTCCTTATCCGTAACATTGTAATATATTTATAATATTGACATCTTTTTACTTTTTACACTTTATCAATTCAAGTTCTTTAGTCATATATCGTGATGCTTATATTCACAGAGCCGTTTATATATATTTATATATATTATATTATAGTACATTCATTTATAATGCTTCCAATAAATAAAAATGAGAACATTACAATTTGGCCTATCAAAATGTACATCACAATTCTGAATGCAAGTATTTACAATCGTGTGTATGCAGTGATGATATAATATACTTCATAATTAACAACAGAAACATTATCTCACACATTTATGGCAAATCGTCAAGAGTTCCACAAAATTCTAAGATTTTTTAATGAATAATAGACAATTATAAAACACAACATCGTTATTTTACATATAGTCTTAAACCGAAATAAATAAATTATTCTCTAATATAGTGTAGGTATTGCTTATTGTCAAATCAATTTAAAAGCCTATAAAATGGCGCTCTGGGCCGTTACCAACAACAATTCCTAGTTCCTTATTTATGTACTAATTATTCATTTATTACTAAGTCAACATCATTTACACAGTTATTAGGAATATAGTGATAGGTCGGGCCTGTAACGCTTCGCGCAACCAAATATTACTAAAATAATATCCAAATATAGCTATGATGAAACCTTTAGTCTTTAGTCTCAATCGAACGAATGTACAAGTTCTACGCTAGCTTTTAGAAATCTTTTCATATAATAACATACGTATCACGATATGATATGGTTTAATTAGTTTTAAAATTATATACTTTAGCATTATACATGTATAGAAAGTAACAGACAACTTAAAGAAAAATACTGACATATAAGTACAACCAGAACTAGCTGGAATCACTACGATAATCTTTGTAAACAAGATAAAGGAAAATATAACGTTAGATAAAGTAAAATAAATATTTATGGAATGTTTTGTAGTAAAAATATGAAAATAAATTAGTAGCTAAAACTAGAAGGACGGAAGAATCGGGGATAGATAAAATATATGAAACACAACCGCGGCGTCACTGTACCTACGTGACGTAACCTGCTTATTATATGGTGGGCATAGTGACGCCGCGACCGACTGACGACATGAGCGTATACGTCGCGCGACTGCGCAGGAGTCGCCGCTCGAGATCCGTACTCGAAAACAATTACAAAAGACTTAGTATTACATCATTAACAGTTATTTTTCGATAATGTTATATTTATGGGGTAAGGAAATTAAGCTATAAAATATTTGGGGTAATCATTTAGCGTTCGATATTTCAAACAACGAGCATGTCGAAATGAAATCGCTCGAAATGCGGCGACCTGGCCCATCCACTGCGGAAGACATGCTGGACTCCCGGCGTCCCGCGCGGCGCCCGGGCACGGCGACCGCGGCGGGCGGCCGGCACCCAAATGTCAAGAGTTACTTCACTAGCGATTGAGAGAGGTCTGCGTAGAGGTTGGCGGGCAGCAGGCGCAGCAGGGCGCGGGGGCGCGCGGGGGCGCGGGCGGGGGCGCGGCGCGGGCCGCGCGGGTGCGGCTAGCAGTGCGGGTCCTCGCGCACCAGCGCCGCCGTGTCGCGCCCCGTGTCCGCGGCCGGGTCCAGCGCGCGCGCCGCGCCCGCGCCCGCCGCGCCCCCCGCGCCGCCCGCGCCGCGCGTCTCCGTCGATGACGGCGAGATCACCGCCGACACTACCTTCTCCTTCAGCTCGTCCGGAACTTCGTAGATGCCGGCTGCAACACACGTAATACTATTATTATGGCACATTTACTCAATTTAGTTTTGTTTTTTACACTGAAAATTGTTGATTTACGAGCATAGTTTACCTCACGAAATATTATAATAAGTGAATGGACTCACGAATGGGCGGCTCGGGCTCGCCGGCGGCCACGGCGCGCGTGACGGCGTCGTACATGGGGTTGCTGAAGTCGCGGCCCTTGCGCGGCGTCTCCTCCAGCGTGTAGCCGGGCTCGGCGCCCACGCCGCCGAATTCCACGTTGGAGCCCTGCCGGAACGACACGCTCTGCGATGACGCTAGGCTGCCTAGCCCGCCTCCTTTACCGCTGTGATAACAAAATAAACTGTTTAGTCAAAAGTCATAATACAACTTCGGTTGTATTTTAAGTCCTCAAATAAAAAAATATGCCTTAATAATGTATTATGTAAACATTAGCTACAAGTACTCTTTGTGCCAGAACATGGTGAGTGAACTATTGAGGCCATACCTAACCAAAGATCAATCTAACATGTAACTTTACACAAATAGTTTTATACGTAAAAATGTTTACATGTCTTAGAGCAGGAGTTCCCAAACTTATTTTATCTATTGCCCACTTTGAGAATGAATTATTTTATAGCGCCCTGATTTTTTGACCTACTTAAAAACCACAATAATTTCAAATTAATTTAATTATTGTGAGCCATATAAGCGAAGATTTAATTTTGTTCTGATCTCATACCGCCCCCCCTTTTAGGTCTGCAGCGCCCACAAAGGGCGTTATCACCCACTTTGGGAAAGGCTGTCTTATGCCGGTCATACACGATACTTCCTATCGTCCAATTGGCATGACGCTACCGAATGGATCAGTTAGAACTGACCTTGTGTGGGAGTGGATTGGCATGACAGTTATACTTGACGGCACATTGATCTTGATCATTCCGATTGGATCATGCTGACTGGACCGTGCGGTCATGCCATTGTTTGCACCACTCTGCTGGATCTTTTCTTTTTGTATGTTTCATTTTTACGAGTAAAATGCCCAAAACGGTTAAAACATCGTCGTCTGTCACCGGTGACGCCATGGCTTTAACTGAATCGTGTGTGGTGTATATAGACGAACTGCAGATTGGATCAAGCTTGCAGGCATTAGAGGGTCGCATTTTAGTTTGATTGAAGGATCAAAAGTAGGGTAAAGAGAAGGTGCGCGACTCACAAGGGGCGCTTCCGGATGACGAACCAGGCGGCGGCGGCGGCCAGCGCCAGCAGCAGCACGAGCAGCAGCGGCACCAGCACGGCGGCGGCCGACGCGGCGCGCGCGGCGCTGGCGGCGGCCGGCGCGGCGCACAGCGGCGGCGCCAGCGGCGGCCGGCACACGCAGCGCACGCCCGCGCCCTCCGCCTCGCACGCGCCGCCGTTCTCGCACGCGCACACGCGCGGCAGCGCGCGCGCCGGCTCCACGGCTGCACCGCAAGCAGGGCGTTACTCACTCACACGGGCTCTCACAAACCCGACAGTGGCGTCGTTAAATCAACCATTCAGCATTTTGCGGACACGTCATATCACAAAACATCACAGCAAATCGCATTATCTCATACAGTGTTGATACGACAGAAGGGCTTTCCTTTAAACCGCCTAGGTACCATTTTTAAGCTCTGTACCAAAAATCTATTAAATAAGAGCAATAGTTTAGTAGTAGCAGCTGATTATGTCTTCGCATAGGTCATGCACCTATAACTTAAAAAACGATAAATCTTAGTATATTCTACGACACGTTGTTACCGCTATGACGCAAGTCACAAATACAACCCAATTTTTACTAATAAGTTGGCAATTACGAGAGTGAAAATCATAGCAAAACGTCCCGCGCGTAAAAGAAAATTAACAATATTTTCCGTCGGTATAATGAGTGCATTATTGTGAATAGAGGAAAAATCAAGAATTTAAAAATTTTGTGTTTTTCTAGTGATTATACCTACTGCGACACGAGATAACACGCGCCGGCGCACGCGCGACTGCCTTTTTGTTACCTAGGTATCTAAGATCAGTCAAAATGTACATAAGGTGTTTGCGTTTAACTCTGACAAGTAAGCTATTTATAATAGTTTATTTTTGCATATTTTTATACTGTACTACACACGTGTAGTATATGTAGTGTAATTTAATGCCCCGCTGTCAAATCAATTCTGTATAATTTCTTATCATATACTTCATATCAAGTCACGTCCAGAAAAGTCTAGGGACATGTATCTGAGCCGAGAAACTTGGACATCAATGTATAAAACCAAATATCATAACAATTAGAAAAAAACCAACCCTCTTATTTAGAATATGAATGCAAATAAAAGTAGTTACCGGCGTCGCAGGCGAGCTCCTGCGTGATGCGCTTGGGCGGCGGCTGCTGGTCGGGGCACACGCAGCGGCGGCCGGCCGGCACGCCCAGGCACAGGTGCGAGCACGGCGCGCGCGCGCACTCCGCGCGCACCGACACGTTGTAGCGCCGCGGGTGGTACACTGCGCCGGAACACACGCGTTACACTCCGACTCGGGCGCAGGAGTTGGCAGACCAAACTCTCAAGTGCCACAAGGACACAAACATACATAGACTTACACACATTACCCTCCTCACGTCGCGCAATCAGTAAAAAGGGTAAACAGTAAATGATCATGCAAAACTGTTTACGCATATCTTAGTAAAGCTCACCTTTTACAGCTGAGGGATTGACTAGATCCTTGGATATAATGAATGGCACTCCTCTTCCAAACTTGTCCTGTCTCACAAGCTCGCCCGTATCCCTGGTGACCCAGTACAGCGAAGACTCGAAGACGTCCAACGACAGCGGATGCTTTAGCAGATCTCCCTTGAGGATAATTTTCCTGTTGGAACCGTCGTGCCTCATCATCTCAATAGTGTTTAACTTCGTATCAGCCCAGTAAATAGAATGGTCCATTAAAAGGTCGATGGCTAAGCCAGTAGGGTGTCTGATGTTCTCCGTAACGATTGGTCTTCTCTTCGAGCCGTCCATCCAGGCGATTTCGATCTTGGGAGCGGAACCTGAGTCCGCCCAGAACATCCTTCCCATTTGGGGGTCGAGAACAAGTGAGGTTGGGCTTTCGATTCCAGCTGAGACAAGAGCTCTTCGGTACCTTCCATCTGTTCTGGCTACCATTACTCGTCCCCTAGGCTTAGAGCCGGTTCTGTCGGTTTCTGTCCAGTAAAGATTATCTCCAACATAATCGACGGCCAGAGCGGTCGGTTTCGAGTTACCCTTCATATTCAAATCTTGAGCAAATCCGCTCTTGACCTGGCCGTTAAGTGCATTAATCATGTACGAACGCTTGATTGTTTTGTCGTAGCTATCGGCCCAAAATATCATCTGCTGTTTAGGGTCGTAGTCAATTGCCTCGATCCTCTTTTCTGACGTTATCACATCGAACTCTTCGTTCTTGTCTTGGGCAAATGCGTGGATTTCTGGTCCGTTAGCAAACAATAGCACAACCTCGTCTTCAATAACTTTGCAAACGCCTGATAAGTTGTCAGCCAATCTATAAATAATTTTTGTTTTAGTGATATGCTTCTTTAATTTTTCTGACACGAGACAACATTTGACCTTAATGTAACAGACTCTGGTGTACTTACTTGAATCCTTCCCGACAGTCGCAGCTGTAACTTCCGTTCAAGTTATTACAGATCTGCGAGCAGTGGTGCGTGCCAGCGGCGCACTCGTCCACGTCCACACACTTTTTCTTTTCCACGGGAGAGATAATCCACCCCTGGTAGCAAGTACAGATGTAGCCGCCAGCGCCGCCGATCTGCGTCAAATTCGTGCAGAAGTGCTCGCAACCACCTGTAACCAAAATGTATTACAACTCAATAACTATGTAACGTGCATACAAGAGTGTCTACCATCTCACTAGTGGCTATCACGAACCTTTATCCATATGGGAGCAGGTGTGCGTGTGGTGGCAGCCCAGCTCGTCCGACGCGTCCCCGCAGTCGTCGGCGAAGTCGCAGAGCTGCGTGCGCTCGACGCAGTGCCGGTTGGCGCACTGGAACTGCGTGTACGGGTCGCACGGCTTGATGCGCGCCGCGCACAGCGTCATGTTGTTCTCGTCAGAGCCGTCGCCGCAGTTGTCCACGCCGTCGCATACCTGGTACCTGATCACAAACATTATGGTCAACTAATATCCGTTTGGTTATAAAAGTGTTTTTTAGCGTTATCCAAGTTGTTTGGAAATTAACGATTAAGTAAGAAAATTTATAAATAGTAGGCCATGTTTAATTTTTAATTCTACAATTTTGTTTTTTACCTAGGCACGCATCTGTGGTTATCGCAATGGAACCGTCTCAGCGTATCACAGTTGAAGTTGGTGCAAATGGAAGCTGCCTCGTCAGAACCATCGCCGCAGTCATCTGTTCCATCACACAGGTCTGATTGAGACACGCATAAGTTATTAGCGCACTGGAATCTGTAAACAAGGAAGTATAGATATAGCGTGACAAATAAATACTACACCAATAAATCAATTCATTACACAAAGTTTCGAGAAAGTTCCATTTACCTGCTCTCTGGACAGTATCTGCCTCCAGGATAGCGCGGTGGACAGCCAATTTCATCTGACAAGTCCCTACAATCCCTGTCGCCGTCACATCTGAAGTAAGCAGCGATGCAGTGACCAGACTTACACTGGAAGGTTCCGTTCTTGCACTTGAATCCACCGCAGTCGGCCTCGTCCGTATTGTCTCCGCAGTCATCTTCGTGGTCGCAGCGCCATCTTGATGATATACATTTACCGTTACCGCACTTAAATTCAGACTCTGAACATTCTCTGTACTTATGTTGGCAAACAGTTTCTGATTCGTCGCTTCCATCTCCACAATCGTCGGTAAAGTCACAGAGCCATTGTTTAGGTATGCAGCGTTTGTTGTCGCAGGTAAAGTCGGTATCTGAATTGCATGACGGACAGTTCTCTGGTAACTCATCAGATCCATCTCTGCAGTCATCTTTGCCGTCGCAGAACAACCATTTTGGTATACATCTGTAGTTCGCCTGTCCTGGGCATCTTCTCCAGCCCGTTGTGCAGTTCTTTTGTCGGCACATGTAAGCCGGTTCATCAGAATCATCTCCGCAGTCATTGTCAAAGTCGCACATCCATAATTTTGGAATGCAGCGTCCGTTCTTGCAGGCGAATTCGGTGTCAGGGTTACAAGGTCTGTTGTGACACATCGTAGGGTCTTCGTCGCTGTTGTCTTTACAATCTGTGTCGCCGTCACACTTCCAGCTATCCAAGATGCACCGGCCGCTAGCTTTGCATTTAAATTCAAGAAGAGGACATTCGTGCAAACACTCTGCCTCGTCACTTCCGTCTCCACAGTCATCGGCACCATCACATATAGTGGCAGCGGGCGTACAGTTGGTGTTCTTACACTGGAATGATCCAGCTCGGCAGTGGCGTACTGGACAATTGTCGGGCTCGTCAGAACCATCCATACAGTCTTTTTCACCGTCGCACTTCCAGAACCAGGGAATACATTTCTCGTCTCGTCCGTTGCACCTGTGTTGACCGTCTGTACAGTTGGCAATGCAAGTCTTCATGTCCCTAGCAAGGTAGAATTGGTTCGGACAAGCACATTTGTATGTCGTAGCTCCCTCTTCTCCGTAACCTTCAATGTTCAAGTAGCTGGACTCGTGAGGGGGTGCAATTAAACAAAGATGTGAACATCCACCGTTATTGTCACCGCAGGGGTTCGGGTACGATAGCTGTCTTAGAGGATGTACCACGTGGATATCATAGGGCCTATGTGTTGTGTTTCTAAGAATAGTCAAATTTTCTCCGGAATGTTTGTGTGCTTTGCTAATAGCTTTGAGGTTCCAGTCAGTCCAGTAAATTTCATCGTCAAATAGACTTAGAGCGAAAACATGTGGTACCTTGGTTCCAGAAAGAACGACATGTCTGTGCCTACCTTCCAAATCTGCCGAGCCAATGTAATCCAGATGAGCATCAGCCCAGTATATTCTGTCAGTGAAGTAATCTAAAGTCAAAGCGTTTGGCCAGGCGATGTCATCTTCCCAATTTAGAATAGAAGTAAAGTTTGAGCCATCCATACCCAGTTTACCAATGTAAGCTTGCAGATGCCATGAAGTAAAGTACAGGTATCCTGTTCCTGGGTGCACAACAATCGCTCGTGGATCAGTGACGCCGGTTTTTAAAGTCTTCCTTCTAGTACCATCTAATTCGGATACATCCAAGTTCTTAGAATGCCTGTCTAGCCAGTAAAGCTTTCTTCCAATCCAGTCCACAGCTATACCCTCAAGACCGTGAGAGTCGTGCCGAATAACTACTTCTTTAGTGGGGTTAGGGTCCGTGTAGTTAGATCTGTAAATAGTCTTGGCTGAAACATCAGCGAAATACATTCTTTGCTCTTTGAAATCAAAGTCAATGGCTACAACGTTCATTAGATCTTGGTGCATTAGATTGTAAAGTGATGCGTCTGTCGACATGTTTCTGACGTAGTACTTATTGGTGAAGATGATCCAAGCTGTCATATTGTCCTTTCGTTTACAAGTGTGCTCATCGGGCTCCCTTTCGTAATACTGGTCGTTACACTTACAGTAATATGATCCAGGGGTATTAGAGCAGTACTGCGAGCAAACTCCGGGCGTTTCTATACATTCATCTATATCGGCGCAGGCTTTACCATCGGCAAGAAGCTTATAGCCTTGATTACAGTCGCAGTAATAACCGGTAATAGTGTCAATACATTTATGGCCACATTGATTGATTTCTAATTTGGCGCATTCATCGATGTTACAGTGAGCAGGTTCATCAGAGTCATCTGTACAATCGGATACCTTATTACATACCAGTCGATTGTCAATACATTGATCGTTGTTACACTTGAATTGTCCAGCTGGGCACGTTTTGTTTTCTTTAACACATCCTACTTCATCTGAATGGTCACCGCAGTCATCTTCACCATCGCACCTAAAGTGATTTCTGATACACTTGAAATTCTGGCATTTGAATTCTTGATCTGTACATGTCTTATATTGAGTATTACATCGCTTGCCTTCGTCAGAGCCGTCACCGCAGTCGTTATCATGGTCACACACCCATCCTTCATTGATGCAGCGTCCGTTGTTGCACTGGAATTGATCTTCAGAACACGGTGTTGGCGTGGCACAGTGATGGATGGTGGAATTCTCATCAGCTCCATCGATACAGTCAGGATCGCCATCACAAATCCATTTCTTTGGTATACATTGCGCACGTTGCCAGAATTTGTTCTCTTCACAAGTGTATTCTGTTTCGGCATCACATTTGCGTTCATTGCACTGGTGGCGGTCGTCCTCGTCGCTGTTATCCAGGCAGTCGTTGTCACCATCACAAATGTATATCCTGGGTATGCAGTTTCCGTTATCACAAGTAAAGAGATCCCCGAAGCAAGTTCGTCCTTCAGAGCGGCAATATTCTGGCGGTTCGTCAGCTCCATCGCCACAGTCGTCGTCACCATCGCAGTACCAGGTAGCGGGAATGCAGCGGTGGTTGGGGCAACGGAAGCTGTTTTGTGGACACGTTCTTTGAGCACAATGCAGCGGATCCTCGTCGGAGTTGTCACCACAGTCGTTGTCGCCGTCGCAAAGCCAGTATGGTTCAACACATATGTTAGTTTTCTCGCATTTCAGATGGTTCGTTGGGCAGGTCGTGTTCATTGGACAGCGTTCATGAGTTTCGTCAGATGTGATGTTGTCTTTACAGTCGTTGATGCCATTGCAGACTTGTGTCATTGGTATGCATCGTGAATTGAGACAAGTAAATTCTCCTTCAGCACAAGGTGGGTATACGCAACCTTCTTCATCTGAACCATCTTTGCAGTCGTTTTCATGATCACATTTCCATGATTGGAATATACACCTACCATTATTACAGCGGAATTCACTAGTTGAGCAAGAGTGATAGGTGCAGTAGTTCTTGTCTTCGTCAGAGTTGTCACCGCAGTCATCGTCACCATCACAAGACCACATCTTGCTGATACATTTCCCATTAGCGCAGGAGAACTTGCTCGGATCACAAGTAATGTTCTTCGCGACACACATACGTCCTTCGTTAACAAGTTTAGTGTTATCATCGCACTTGCATTCGACAGTGTTGTTGGGGGCCGGGTGACAGCTGTGAGCGCAGCCGCCGTTGCTGATTTTACAAGGGTTGACCTGGCATTTTTGTCTGCTACTGCTGTATATGTGAATATCACGAGGAGAATCTTCCAATCGCTTTACCATTTCGATCATATTAGCACCAGTATGTTTTTCTGCTCTATAAACGCCTCGAAGTTGTAGGTCTGTCCAGTAAATGAAGTTTCCAAATACAGTGATCGCAAATGGGTAAATAGTCGCACTGATAAGGACCTCTCTGTCTGAACCATCCATTTTTGATCGTTCAATTTTCTCTCGGACAGCATCAGTCCAGTATAACATGCTCTCATCAAAATCAATAGTCAAACCGCTAGGCTGTGAAAGGTCTTTATCAATAATAGCTTTCTTTAATGATCCTGCCATAGTTGTTCTATAAATTTTTCCAGAAGTACCAAATCGTCCCCAGTCAGTGTAGTACAACGTTCCATTGCAAGGATCTACCACAATAGCTCGTGGTCTTTCTACTCTAGCTATCATTACCAGTTCGGTGCCGTCCAAATTCATCGCGTAAATAGAATTGTTTGAACTGTCTGTCCAGTAAACCTTCTTCTGAGTCCAGTCGTAGGATATGCCTTCGGGGTTGATTCCCTTGTTGATAATATTTTGAATTGTGGATGGATCTGGATTGTTAGCGGACATCCAACCGATTCTTGCCCAAGGTCTGATCTGTGTGAAGAATAACTTGTTATCAGCGTAGTCGAATTCAACACCAACGACGTTTGTCAAGTTTACAACAGGTTTGAAGGGCACTCCGGTTGATTTAGGGTCTAGGTTGATGGCGCGGATTTCAGTCCTGGTGGTGAATACGAGGTACTGGTCTACGACATCACACTTCTTAGGATTAGTTGCTGATATCTGTCCCGTAGCGCAGTCACATTTGTGCGTGTAGCCTTTGTTCGCTTCAGGTGGGTAACTGAAGCACAGTTGGTCGCAGCCGCCATTACCAAGCTTTCTGCAAGGGTTGTTTTCGTCTGTTGGCTGGTTGTTCACGTCGAATATAACAATATCCCTTAGTTTGGGAAGGTTTATCCGAACTTTTTCTGGCATTGACATATTGCCGGGAAGTTTCGATGCTTTGTATATGGTTTGCAAGTTTCTGTCCACCCAATACACACTGCCGGTGTGGATCGCAATACCCATAGGGTTAGGTAAGTTCGATCTAATTAACTGCCTATTGCCACCATTAAAGGAAATCTTTTGGATTTGGTCTAGTTTGGAGTCCACCCAGTAGACATCGTGAGTCAGCATATCTATTGTCAAATCTCTTGGGTTTGATATTCCGGAGCTAACGACTGTTTGCCAGTTGCTACCGTCTAAGTATGCTTTTCCGATTCGCGGATACTGTCCATAATCGATCCAGTATATCAATCTCTTCAGGGGGTTAACGGCTAGTTCCCGCGGAGCGTCCATTGTGGTTTTGACTATTACCTTTCTATTGGAGCCGTCCAGCCAACACATTTCAACATAATTTTCGTGAGGGAAGACGTTTGTGAAGTAAAGGTTTCCTGCCACCCAGTCAATTGCCAATCCTCGTATACCATTGCTGCCGATACCATCTTTCACAATGTGTTGCAGTTCAGTGCCGTTTGGTCTGATGCGGAAAATGCCGTTCCACTGTCCACGGTTAAATTCGACCCAGTAGATATAATTAGCAGCGAAATGAACATCAACGTGTAGAATATGGTGGCCAAGCCCAGTCACTGGGACCATCGCTTCGGCACTGGAATCGATACTGTAACCTCTGATAAGGTCAAGCTGTGAAACTACGGCGAAAGTCTTGTAAGGAACGCAGTTAACTTCATTCTCTTTTCTATAGCCAACAGAGCAAGCACAGATGCGCGATCCGCCGTCACCGGGGATACAGATCTGTTCGCATCCTCCGTTGTTCTGAGAACACGGATGGTGCACCATTTTCCTTTTCTGGAATACTGTAAATGATTTCAAATCGCTTTCATTGTCTAATACTGCCTTTATGTTTTCTCCGTTAGGTAAGTCAGCTTTTATTATCTTCTCGTGTAGGGGATCCAAGACGTACAGTCTGGAATCTAGGATTGCAATAACTTTAGGATATGATATACCATTCGCTTCCGTCAATATGGTCTTTCTGTCATTTCCTTCTGTATTGACACTGTTGACGCTTGCCGGGTATTGCGCGCTGAAGTATATTATCTTCTTTTCCACATCGATGGTGACAGCCTCTGGCCTCTCGATGTTGTCCACAAGAATAATAGGGTTGGTACCATCCATGTTAGCTTTACCAATTTTAGCAGGCACTCCAAAGCCACCTTCATCAGACCAGTACATTTTGCTGCAAATTTAAAATAAATGTGTTAACACTAAACTTAAGAGTTGTATTATAATAGATACTTTAAACTGTACGCATAATAAAACTAGTAAAAACTTACCCTTCGGTAGGATCTAAGCATATTCCTTTAGGTTTAGCCACGGAGATCCTGCTGCCGTCATTAGCCATCACGATGGACCTGTATTTGACCTTGCCATCTACTCTCACTAATTCGATATTACTGGCAACTCTATTAGCCATGTACAAGTTTCTGCCGAGCCAGTCAAACGCAATAGAAGAAGGAGCACCGACGATGCCAGTGTCAGAGCCAAAGAACTCGACCTTATTACCACCGCCATAAGGCATATTAAATACTGTACAGTTCTCGTCATCGTCGCTGTCGCCAGATATAGATTGAAGCCAGTACAGCATATGGCCTTGTCGGTCGTAGTCTAGTTGGACTCCACCTGTAAGAAAAAAACAATATTTGTTTAAAAATTTTCATTAATCATTATGACACTTTAAAATACAGAACATTAATTATATAATATTAGTACTACTTGTTTGCAAGATTTTTTAAATGTAAACAATCTCTAGTATTTAGTTACCTTGAATTCCAACGATCGGAGCAAGTTGTCCAGCTCTGCCGGAGCCGTCCATCGATAAGTCGATAACTTGGCTTCCTTTAAGTACCATCAGGTATGCAGATTCCTCTGTAAAAATCAGCACATTAGTTTCTAATCTTTCTACATTTTTTACAAATGCGAATTATTCTTATGAATGCGAACTACCTATTTAAGAAAACAGTATTTACCTTCCACACATTTGCCGTCAGGTAACAATTTAAATCCGGGTTTGCACATGCAAGTGTAGTTTATCGTCTTGTTAGGACTGAGCAGACATAGATGCTGGCATGTGTCTTTCTTGCAGGGAGAAGTATATTGCGGCTGCAGAGACGGATGGTGGACGTGGATAGATAGAGGCTGAGATATCAAATGTGAGACGACAGTCTGGTTGGTTCCCTTGAACTTGTGAGCTGACAGCACCCTGTTCAACTGACGATCAGTCCAGTACAACGTGTCTTCGAATAACGTCAACGAATGCGGGTGGAGAAGATAGTGACTGCCAGCCAGCACCTGCTGTCTTCCGGTACCGTTGTAATAACAAAAATCGATAAAGTCTAATTTAGAGTCGGCGAAGTACACTCTCTGCGTGGCAGTGTCCAGGGTCAGGCCATTAGGCCAATATATTTTAGTGGTAATAATGGCTGATCGTTGCGTACCGTCCATTCCTACTCTCTCTATACGAGGATTCTCTCCCCAATCTGTCCAGAACAACCATCTTGCGTTTGGTGCTGGATCTAAGCACATTCCTCTAGGCTGAGTAATATTACCGCTCAGTAATGCTGTTCTAGCACTGCCGTCCTCTCTAGCTACTTCAATGGTATTCAGTTTGCTGTCAAGCCAGTAAATGTTTCCTCCCACCCAGTCGTATGCTAGTCCTTCAACTAGATCCAATCCTGTAGAAATGATGACTTGTGGTTCACTGCCACGGTCTAATCGAGAAATCTTCTTCAACTTCATGTCTGACCAGAATATAGTACCAGTGTGCATGTTGGATGCAGTTGCAACAACATTTTCGACATTAATGGGTACTCTTTCGAGACCTTGTTCGTTTAGATCTGCCACTAAGATAGAATGCCTGTTTGAGATGATCAGGAATGCACTAGAATGGTTGTTGGCTTTGCATGTGTGATTGTTCATAGTTAATAGGTAGCCATCTACACACGAGCAGACGTAAGAACCCTTGGTATTGGTACACGTTTGTGAGCAAAGTCCGGGCGGGTTGCACTCGTCTATGTCCTTGCAGTTGGTTCCATCAATGTCTAATTCTTCACCGGCTGGACACAGACATAGAGGTCCATTCGGAGTCTGTTTGCAACCATTTGAGCACATCCCGTCTTGGTGTTCACATTCGGCAAAATCACAGCTAAAACCTGCGAAACAACTTCGATTAATTAGCTTGCAATTGTTAGACATTATATTATGATTTTTTTAATTGAATACCATAATGTACCTTCGTCAGCACCGTTCGGGCAATCAAATTTACTGTCACAAACTTGCGTGAGATTGACGCATCTGCCTGTAACTCCCGGACATTGCCATTGGTCGGATGGGCATCTAGAATTGTACAAAAAAGGTGATATTTAGTGATCTTGTCAGTGTGCAGAAGTGGGCGTGACAAGTGTGTGTGTGGAGTGTTTGTGGATGCGTGTGGAGTGCGTGTGGAGTGCGTGTGGAGTGCGTGAGTGCGTGTGCGCGCCGGTACCGGAAGGCCGGCGGCTGGCAGGCGTGCTGGCGGCCCTCGTCGGAGTTGTCGCCGCAGTCGTCGCGGCCGTCGCACACGTAGGCCTTGAACACGCAGCGGCCGCTGTCGCAGCGGAAGTGCGCCGGCCCGCACGCCGCCGCGCCGCACGCCGCCGGCTCGTCCGACAGGTCCTCGCAGTCCGGCGTGCCTGCACCGAGGACTCATATCAATAACATTACTTATACGGAAAGCGACTCGCTAGAAAAGAGATCAACTACGACTACTTGAATTCCTCAAATTTTAGTTCAAAATTCAAAAGTACTCACCATCACAATACCACGTGGTGGGAATACAGATACCAGAGGAGCGACACTGGAACTGCTTGTCGGGCTGGCACTGGTGCGGTGCCAGTGACGGACAGCCCGCCTCGTCGCTGCCGTCATTGCAGTCGGGGATACCGTCACACTTGTAGGCTTCCTGAAAAAAGAGGGTCTAACGTGACTGCCAATACACAATGTTATTTGTATTTTTATAATTGCTATTTTTTTTTGGGTGTAAGAGAAGATGTCTGTAACCCATCTGTAGACAGAAATTTCCAAAATCAACTACTAACGTGTCAACGTTAAGCAAGAGTTATTTATACCCGAAATATGCGGCAGATATACAACAAAATTATAAAGCAAAGAGGGTAAGCGTCAGGTAAGCCGCTGGCTGATTGATTGTAATTGAGTACCCACCTGCACGCATTGCTTGAGGTCGGCGCACTTGAACTGGCTGGCGAGGCAGGACACGGGCGGGCAGTCGGCCTCGTCCTGCTTGTCGAAGCAGTCGTCGTCGCCGTCGCACACCCACGACGCCGGGATGCAGTGCCCTGTGCGCGGACACGTGAACTGCAAATAAATACCGTTACATTTACCGCTGGAGTATAATAAGTCCGGTGCGAAATTTTGCTAAAGCTCAAAAAATAAAGCTGTCGTCAATGGAAGGACTAAAAACGTACTTGGAAGTAAGCACAAGTCTTCTCCGCGCAGTGCGATCCCTCATCTGAGCCGTCTCCACAGTCATTCTCGGAGTCGCACTTCCAGGTGTTGGGCACACACCTGCCGTTGTCGCACTGGAACTGCGACGAGCTGCAGGTCACGTTGACGCAGCCGGTCTCGTCGGAGAAGTCGCCGCAGTCGTTCTCAGAGTCGCACTTGAATGTCGCCGGGATGCAACGACCAGACTTACACATGAACTCGGATGATCTGCATGTTGTTTCTAAAATAAACATTGTGAATAAAATCTTGTAAATCTAAATACTAGAATCTCATCCAAGAAGAAATATTTTAACTACTCACTAGTGCAGTTTTGTTCCTCGTCACTGTTATCCAAACAATCGTCATCTCCATCGCACACCCAGCTCTTGGGTATACACCTCTGGTTGTTACAAGTGAAGTCCCAGGAGTGCGGGCAGGCCTGCACGGGCGGCTCGGAGTTCGGGTCCGCGATGCAGCTGGTGCCGTCCTGCGCCAACTTCTCCCCATACGGACACCCGCACTTCACTGTCAGCAATTCTGTGTTATTTCTTGGAACAGCGAAACATAACTTCTGGCAGTTTCCATTGTCCCTCGAACATGGCTGCATAGGATCTATCCTCTGTATATCCTCACTGTACACTTTCACACCATACAGCCTGTTTGTCTGGGGTTCGCGAACCATAATGTCCTCCTGTTCGCCAGTCAACTTATGCAATCTCACAATAGCGTCCAACCTCCAGTCAGTGATGTACATAAACTCTTTGTGGATCACAATGGAGAATGGATGTCTAATCAGTCTTGAGTTAACAGTCTTGACGTCGGTACCATCTAGTTTGGAATGTTGGACGTGGTCGAGCAAAGCGTCGCACCAGTACAGTCTGTCGGCATCGAAGTCTATGGATAAGCCGTTGGGCCAGCCGAGAGTGACGTTCTCGAATACTAATAAGTTGGTGCCATCGGTGTATGCTCTGCTTATATTGGCTGGCCGATCCCATTCCGAGAAGAATATAAAACCTTTGTTTGGGTGTACGACTATCGCTCGCGGCCTCTTTAAGTCTTTTAGTAAAGTTCTCTTATAAGCTACGTTCCTAGTAGATAAAACGTTTAACGTTCCTTTCCTGGAGTCTATGTAATAAAGATTCTTTGACGCCCAGTCAACTGCTAAACCTTCTACTCCTTCATTTTGTGATGCTAAAACAATTTCCTTTGTCGTCCCGTTTCGGTGTACTCTGTATATAACATCCTGTAGTACATCTGAATAGTAGATGTGTTCGTCTCTAGCATCGAAGTCTAATCCTACAAATCTAGCTCTCCTTGACACGACTGGTAATATGGCATCACTGAAGCCCTCTATCACTGGGTTCAGTACTTTTCCTTTAATAAACCTCTGCTGGGAGTACATAAGGAACTCTTTGACAAGATCACAGTTTCTTAAATCAGTTTCTAGTCTGTAGCCGATGTTGCACGCGCACCGGTAGCCCAGGCCGCCGTTCTGTAGAGCGGTCACTATACACATCTGAGAACATCCTCCATTGTTCGTGCCGCAGGGATTGTTTACTGAAGTTTGCTTGAGGGAATGGATCACAGTTATAGCTTTAGGTTCTCGGATATCTTTCATTTTGTATATAGCTTGTATGCTGGAGGGGCCTTCGTACTTGTTGACTGAGCTTATTCCTTGCTTAGTGTTATCTGACCAGTACACCCTGTCTTCGAACAGCGCCAGACGGGACGGGCTGGGGACCTGTTGGCCTCTGAGGACCAGGAACCGATGGTTACCGTCGTAGTCCACTGTCTCAATGTAGTCCAGAAGAGAATCACACCAAAATATTCTGCGCGCGATGATATCGACTGCGATACCAGATGCTTTGTACGCCGCTTCGGAAACGATTGATTTTGAGTGAGTTCCGTCCATGTTGGCTCTGATGATCTGAAAGGAATTAATTTTTTAAGATGAGTTACAGTTTATTTAATGGAAGTATGTTTACATGTTGCTGTTATGATGAATAATGAATGATTAAATAACATACCTGACTACTATCAGCAACAAACATCAACCCTAGCGTCGGGTCCAAAGCCAAGTCAGCAGGGTTGGTCAGGTTCGAGCCCAGCACCACAGCATGCCAGCGGCCGTCCAGCTCGAATACGTCGATCTTCTGTCCTATAGCGTCAGCCACGTATAGCTTATCTCCCACCCAGTCCACGGCCACGGCCACGGGAGCCCACGACCCTGCTACAGTGATGTCCGTGCCGGTGTAGCTCGTCACGCCGGCGGGTACGCTCAACTGTTGCGAGTGGATCTGTAACATGAGGCGTTACATTAATTTATTGTAAACATTGCTGATGTTGTATCAAAACTTAGCAATTTCATGCATATGACTGAATTAGTACCGACACTTCTCGAGGATTCTCTTTTTAAATCCCGACGCAATAAAAGGGGTGTTATAAGTTTGACATATGTGTATATATGTGTGTCCGTCTGGGCCTCGTAGCTAGGGAATGATTGATTTCATAAAATTTACCTTTCGAGTCTTAAGATCAGACCAGAACAGCAGGTTCCTCCTGTAGTGGAAGTCGAGGCCGGCCGCCGCCGTGGCGTTGGCGAGGTGCGTGGGCGCGCGGCCGTGCAGGTCCATGCGCAGCACGGCGGCCGCGTGCGCCAGCAGCAGCGCCGGCGCCGCCGCCGCCGCCGCGCAGCGCCCGCCCGCCTGCAGGCTGTAGCCCGGCGCGCACGCGCACGCGTACGCTGCGGACCGAGTCCCGAGTTACTCATATCATAGGGTCACTAACGGTGGTCAAAAGGATTTTCAAATTTTTTAAAGAAAAAAAAATCAGTAAAAGAACCTTTTTTTTAAAGTTAACTGAAAGCTAAACGGATCAATTGAAACTCTTTTTAGGTCGGAAAGGCCACTGCTCCTTGATTTCTACTATACTCGGTGACTAATAAAACACCCTAACAAATTTAGTGAAAATTCAGGACAGAAGATGATATATATTACGATGTACTCACAGCCGGGCGTGTTGATGCAGAGCTGGTGGCAGTAGCCCCACTCGCGGCACTCGTCCCGGTCCACGCAGGTGCGGTTGTCGGGCGCCAGCGTCAGGCCGGGCGCGCACGTGCACACGCCGCCCACCGGCGAAGCCACGCACTTGTACTCGCACTCCATCGCCGGACAAGACGCTTTCGCTGAGGAGAGGTTACACATAGTCTTAGAAAGTCTATTCTAGTCGGCGGATAATGTTCCACTGCTGGACATAGGTCTAAGATACAGACAGATATTTTAAGTTGCTGATAATTTTTTATCTTTGACTTGGCATTAAAGGGTAGTGTTTACGTGTACACTAAGTTAAATACAGTGAAAAAGAAGGAACAACAGTGCAATTTGCATTTAGTTCAGTAAACTTACAACAAGCCTTCTCCTCATCAGCGTTATCCTCGCAGTCCTTCTTGCCGTCGCACAGCTGCGACCGCGCGATGCACTTGTGCGTGCCACCGGGCCCGCCCTTGGGGCAGAGGTACTTGTTGTCGAGGCACGCGATGGCAGTGCAGTTGGCCTCGTCCGACCCGTCCGAGCAGTCCTTGTAGCCGTCGCAGTGATATGTCGCCGGGATGCACAGTGCGTTGCTGCAGCGGAACTGACCGATATGGCATGGTGGGAAACCTACAGAAAAATAGAGGTAAGTAGGTACACCACTCAGCAGTACTCTCGACTTATACCAGGTAAATAACCACTACAAAGACAGGAAAGACAGGTAATAATGACATATTACTGTACTCCAGAGAGAATGTAATCACTACGTTTACTCTACTCTGTGTTGGTGACGACAACAACAACAATAACAAATTGTCTAGAATAAACCATATCTTAAACAAAAGTTAAAACGAGATTTGCACCCTACTTGAATATTGACTCCCTCGATTAATTTAATTCTGATAGCTCAGAACTTCGTCGTATATTTTCAGTTTTTTTTTAAGAAACTGATAGTTAATGAACGTACTACAATGTGCTTCGTCGGAGTTGTCCCCGCAGTCGTCCTTATGGTCGCACTTGACGGCGGAGTCCACGCACTTGGTGCCGGACGCGCACCGGAACTGGTCGAGCCGGCACGCCAGCCCCGGCTCCGGGCAGTCCTGCTCGTCACGCCCCGTCCTACAGTCTAAATATCTGGAAACATACAGAAAGGCCATAGACTTTTATTTTCTGTAAGATATTCGTTATGTTCATATGTCTTACAGTACAGTATTTGTAGAGGATATATAAAATAGCTTGAAGCTCAAGTAACGCTTCTGTTGAAAAATCCCTACATACTTATTATGTTTTTTTTTGCAATTTTATTTATCCATTAGACCTCAGTCTGTAAATATGCCGGGGGTATTAGGTATTCAATATTAGATTTTGCCCGCGTGTTTGTCAAATTCCCGGCAAGAAGTAGCCTACAATATTTTTATTTAACTCGATACTAATTTTATCAATATAGGTAGCAGTTGAGCTGTAAAAAGGTAACCAACATATTCACACATTAATGATATTAGTTGAGAAGTATTTGCTCACCCGTCACATTTCTTTTCCTTAGGTATACAGGGTCCCTGTGATGAGATCTTGCCGGGCCCGGCGCCTTCCATGCCGCACTGGAAGTCGTCCGCCTGACATTTGCGATATGCTGAAACAAATACATTCAATTTCAGCTAAGGACACAGAGCATAACAGACGGTTTACAAGGAATTACATCGTACGGCAATCGGCATAGACAAAACATTGAATCATCCGCGGGGAAAATACGTCTAAATTTTCCAGCCTGAATAATGTGCGTGTGTGTATGTTTAATATATATTTTTAATGAGCTTGAAATGGGATTGTCTAGTTATTTATATAACGGACATTCATATTATCAAATTAATTCGTTTTATTCCTAGAAGCGAAATATGAATAAGAAATTTCTGCCATTCTTATAAGTTTTAATTCCAAACTAATTTCAATTGAGAAATTCCAAATAGAAATACTGATTATTTATCTTTTTATACTTATAATCTAAGTCAAAAACATAGAACACACCTGTGTTTTATCTAACACAAAAACAAGTCCGTTAAACCTGTTGTTTGTCGAGAAAACGTTTTCTTAACACAATGTTTATCTAGCTCAGACGCCTAGGCAACGCCAACGGCGACGCTAATCTAATCCTCCTTCGGTATTGGTAATGAGATGCAAAAACGTCTGTGCGCGGCTTTTTACGACCGTACTGTTACACTACACAGCAAATGAAGAAGGTTTATTGTAAACAATGCATAGGACACTGAAAGTACTTGTTTAATAAGCTTGAATCAAGGCGCACTATCTAATCCATTGCAAAAAAATACATAACTTAATTAGGATTGGTATTGATAGACAGATTGATATTATTTTTTTTAGCTCCTACTAGTGAGCGAATCATCGCATTTACCGTGAAACGTGAGACACGCCATACATTGTCACGAGAGAGATCAAATATATTGCGGTTTCAAAGAAAACTTTAGGATGCATTTTACACAATATTCTAACATGTAAAATTGTGTTAGAATGCGTGTAGGTGTTGGAAAAACAGTTCGTTATCTGTTCGTTGTTCAAGATGCGATATTTATAAGTAGGTATAGAAACATAGATATTTAATTCTGACTTTGCAATGCGGTTTGGAAGTAATAATTGCATTTTTGCACACCTTTTTGTCCCGAC